>CM042193.1:30077973-30095296 GCA_023539305.1 Ilex asprella | reverse complement strand
ATTGTTGTTTGTGAGAGCAACCACTATTGTTCACGTAGGTTCGAGGTTGGGGGATGATATATCTTTCTTGGGAAGGATTTGTGAATGTTGTGGGAGATGGTATACGCCTTTTCTAAAGTGTTTGTGGTGTGCCCTACGGGGAATGATTGAGATTGTGTGATTGTGATGGGTGAACGAGGTTGAATCGTGGTGTAGATTCTTGAAAAAACCAACATACGCGAGATTATGAAATGATGTTACTGAGTTTATTAATTGCTTCAACTTCTTACAAGTTTATTCCTGTCATTGATTCGCTGTATTTCGTACACTTGAGATTATTTCAACTATCATGGTTTTACTTCTTTATTCAATATCTTGTTACTGTATAAACTTGAGATCCTATAAATTGTCACTGTTTTTTTGTCAAAAGTTATATATGATATTTGTGAAATGAGCCAACTTGTTTTATATGTTTTCTAAACTTTGTTCGAGTTTTGGAGGATTTTCTTACAGAGCTTAGTGCTCACCCCCTACAAATAATATCCTTTGCAGATTATTGTATAGGGGAGGAGCTCGGAGTTGATGAGTCGATACATTGGGAAGCTCCAATAGATGAGAATGTGGAACCCGAGATGGACTTTCAGAGCTATATTTCCTTATGTTCTAGACTAGAAAATTTATTTTGAGACAATGTGAAGTCTAATACTTTTGTTATTCTGCTGCAAGTTAATAGTTGAGTTTTGGGATGTAATTGTCACGGTTGGATATATTCTTTTGAATGTAATGGTCATGATTTGGCCTATTATTTTGGAAGATAGGTGTAGATATTATATATGATAAAAGAAATTTTCTTTATTTATGAATTTTATTAGATTCTCTCATGATGTGATTAGTTTTAGATAGTAATGTCATCCAAAGGAGATTTTGGGTCATTACTCGACCTACCGTAACCATGATCTTCGTAACGATCACATTAAGGAAGCTTACTCCTCCCAACCTAGGAGCCATTCTCGTGCAAGGAGTTACTCGACCCACAATCAAAGTCGAACCAGGTACTCCCCAAGGAGAAGCATTACTAATCGAACCCTCAGAGATCCTTCTCCAAGGCATGATCACCTTCATTGCAGGGGAGGGTATGAAACAAAAAAGACAACGCCGTCGTAGGGAGCGAAGGAAATCATAGGAGACTCTTTCCCCCTATCAAAGTGAAGACCGTTGGGATGACTACAGAAGAGAAAATCGAAGGCGCTCTGAGCCAACTTGTGATGTGGCCACCCGGTAGTAACATGACTATGCTCATGACGACCCCATTTATTCAGCGAAGGAGAGGGCAAGTATGACTACCACACCTTTTATTCAGTTTGTACGAGAATTCGAACCCCCATGAAGTTCAATCCTCTGATGTTTGAGTTATATGATGGTCAGTCCGACTGTGTGCTTCACGTAGGAGTTTACACAAACAAGATGGCCCTATGAACAAGCTATGAGGCATTGATGTGCAAGATGTTCCCCTCCAATTTGTGAAAGTCGGCGCTTAAATGGTTTCATGGGATGCCCGTGAACTTAATCTACTCTTGGGAACAACTCACTGGGGAGTTCATCTCTCGATTCCTAGCTAGTAGTCGTGAACCCATGACGATTAATACACTCTTGGCACTATGCCAAAAACAAGGAGAGACTCTCCGAGAGTACGCCACAAGGTACCTGGAGACTTATGCTAACATCAAAGAATGCGATTAGAAGACCGATGCCATTTATTTTTGCTTATTCCTCCTAAGGGAGAGTGAGTTGCGAAAACATCTCACTATGTGGCCACCCAGGAGTATGTCTCACTTGCAAGAGCATATCAGGATAAGAAGGAAGCAAGACTCATCCAAGTATACATGAGGACACAGTAGAGGTCAATTACGCGGAGCAAGCACCGAGTTGGATGGACCCTCTTGTCCAATATCTTAGGAATGTGACTCTCCCAGAAGATAAGAGGGAAGCAAGACTCATTGTCTCAAAATCTCCCCACTACTCGTTGTCACCAGATCATAGCTCTACAGGAGGTCCTTCTAAGAGCCGTAATTACTATATATCCACCCTAATAAAGTGAAGGATCTACTCTATGAGATTCACAAAGGAGTGTGTGGTGCCCATACTGGAGGAAGAAGCCTTGCCTTTAGGGTCATCTCATGGGGGTATTGGTGGCCATATATGCAAAAGGATGCACAAGTATACGTCAGAAAATGTGAAAAGTGTCAAAGGTTTTCTATGATACCTTGACAACCAACAGGTGACCTCAACCCACTCACAAGCCCTTGGCCATTCGCTCAATGGGGTCTCAACATAGTAGGTTCCTTTCCTCGGGCTCCATCCAACAAAAGGTATCTCATCACTGTAACTAGTTACTTTACAAAGTGGATTGAGGCCAAGCCCCTCTTCAATATTTGCGACACTAATACCAAGAAATTTGTATAGGAGAATATAATCACAATGTATGGAATTCCTTACACCCTTATATCTGACAATGGCACTCAATTTGATAGCTTGGAGTTCAAAAAATTCTGTTCGAGATATGGGGTCTGCAATTATTATTCCTCCCATGCTTATCCTCAATCAAATGGGCAAGCTGAAGCTTTAAATAAAGTCATCCTTGACTGTATCAAAAAGAACCTGGAAGTAGAGAAGATGGGTGGTACAACTTCCAATGGTGTTTTGGGCTTGCCGAACAACCCCAAGACGTTCTACAAGAGAGACGCCTTTGTCCTTCTCATACGGTACAGAGGTCGTTATTCCTCTTGAATTAGGCCTACCAACTATAAGAACCGAGGTCTATGAGAAAGGTTAAAATAATGAAACCCTCGAACATAACTTGGATCTTATCGAAAAAAAAGGGACCAAGCAATGGCTCGACTGACAGCATATCAACAGGAAGTGGCTAGATCTTACAACAAGAAGGTCAAAGAAAATAGCTTCACAATTGGTGACTTGGTTCTTCGTAAGGTTCTCGCTCAGACTAAGGACCCCTAAAGATGGCAAGCTAGGACCTAACTGGGAAGGGCATTATAGGGTCGTGGCACGAGTAGAGACAAGAGCTTATAGATTGGAGGAGCTTGATGGCAAAACCAGTTCTCTAACCTTGGAATATCATCAATCTTAGAAAGTTGTACTTCTAGGTTGTAATACTTTGTCATTACAATAAGTCTACAACGACATTTGTTTCAGATCATCAATAAAGAGAAGCTTGCTCTTTACACCTTAGAGCCCTCTTAAATCCAACCTCCACGGTTGCACCTCTAAAAACCAATCTCTATGATTGCACTCTTAAAGCAAACCACTATGCTTGCACTCTTAAAGTCAACCTCCATGGCTGTACCTCTTTAAGCCTACCTCTGCAGTTGCACCTCTTAACGCCAACCTCTATAGTTACAACTCTTAAAGCCAACCTCCATAGTTACATCTCTTAAAGCTAACCTCAACGATTGCACCTCTTAAAACCAACCTTTATAGTAGCACTCTGAAAACTAACTTCTACGGTTGCATCCCTTACGCCAACCTCTGTGGTTGCAATTCAAAGACTTAAGATAAAAAGAAACTTACCTGTAGGGACTACTGATACACAACCTTCCAAGTGTGTGTATAAGGACTTAACAACCTCACTATTACTATGTCTCATTATCTTATGATGTCAAGTGTAGTTGAGCAGACACCCAAAAATAATAATAACTCTAAAAAATCCTGGTTTATGCCTCATTTAATTAATCCATTAAATGAGGTATGAGGGCAATTGTGGGACAGAGGAATTAGTGGGGTGCCGCCCACTAGCCTATGGCGTTGCCCACAAACACACACAACTACAAGGCATGGCCTACATAGAAACACAAAAGTAGTAGTGGGGTGCCGCCCACGTAGCACCATATCGCTAACATAAGCTCTATTTATTTAACTACATTAAAAAATAAGGCCTAGTGCTAGGGAGGTGAGACCATCATAGCCAATGCCCATGGCACCCACTAGCCTTCTCAAGGCGTGGCCAGAACTGCCTAGCCAACTCCCAACAACCTTGAGGTGTCACCCAACCACCACAAGCAACGCCCAAGGCACTTCTCTAGGCGTCGCCCAAGGCATTTGCACACCCTCCTGATTTCACCCAAGGCGCCAGTCCAGCTTTTAGTGCCACCCACAGCAGCGTCCAGACGTCGCCAGCAGCACCCAAGTGCCGCCAGTAGCGCTCAGCATTGCCCAGCATTGTGCCTCGCCTTCGTACTGAAACTGGAATGAACTGAAACTATAGATCACAAAACTCCCCAACAAACTGAAACTACTTCCCAAATGATTCGAATTTACCATAACTGCAAATAGAGTTTGAGAAGTAGAGATTCGTTCATCTGCCAAAATCTACAAAGAAAATACCCAATTTGATAATCATTCTTTGAGATAAGGGTTTTGGCTAGGCTAGAAACCCTTCAACCTAAGTGCAATCAGAAGAAGAACAGTCATGTACAAATACAGACATAAAATAAAAATTATTAGACAAATGACTGGCTCTTCGGGGAGTATGGTCATGAATTTGCGAGGGGTGGGTTATTTTTACAGAGAACAAAGAAAAACAAAGAAGAAGAAGAAGAAGAAAGAAGAAAGAAGGGGGACCAACACCGATAGATGGGAAAAAAATTGTTTTATCAAATTCAGAATTTGGTATTTGTTTGTCAAATCCCCTTGCTTTATGTATTTATTTGGTCTACCCCAAACAAATTATGGATTACCCAGCTGTTCTCTCCCTACATCATTCAAATTAGGTAATTCAGTGTAAGGATATTGTAAGTTGGGTGGTCTTTGCATGGGCTAAAAAAATTCTGCTATAGTAGCCGGTGTAACTTGGAAAACCATACCTCGAACAAATACACGCAATTGTCGTTCTCCTGATTTCACCCAAGGCGCCAGTCCAGCTTTTAGTGCCACCCACAGCAGCGTCCAGACGTCGCCAGCAGCACCCAAGTGCCGCCAGTAGCGCTCAGCATTGCCCAGCATTGTGCCTCGCCTTCGTCACTTGCGAGCCTTGTGCCTAGCCTCACCATCACGCCAGGCACTGCCATGCCTTTCGTCCTAGTGTGGCCTCTGCCAGGCGCTAAGCTTGCTGCTTGGGTAAGGATTGACTTAGGACCTAGAGTCCTAGTAAAGCTCGACTCCGAGTATCAAGTGGATATTGATAAATCAAGTCTCTCAACAAGTATATCCCTTCTTACAAGCCAGGACTCAACGTCCTAGTATATTTCTACCTCGAACATCAAGGGGATTGGTGATGAGGTCTATCCTATCACAACCTAGAGTTCGATTCTACTTGGAACACAACTTCCTATGTTGCTATAAATAAAGGTTATGAGTACGAGGTATGTAATTCAATCCTAGCCCATTCACCATATACACTTTTCTTCGACTAGCTTACCGACTTAAGCATTGGAGTCCCTTTGGCTACTTCCTGCCATGGGTTTACCTAGGCATTCTATTGTCTTGCAAGTTCACCAAGGCTTCTCTGCCTCCTTCTTCGTCTGTACGAGGTGGTTACTCTCTATGTGGATTTATTTTCGTACATGTTTATATTTTTTGTATGGACTATGTCATAGACCAATAAATTTAGGGCCATTTTTTTGGTTGAGACCTAAAGCCTTGTTTTAGTCGCCTTATGTATGAGACAACCTTGCTTCTTATTATTCTTAAAATTTGATGAACTTAAAAACCCAAAAGTTTTCATATATTAGTAATGCTTGTTTGTTATAATATGGATAGTTTAACGATTGCGATACAATCGAAAAATGAATGACGATTGATATAAAGTTGAAAAGATCTAAAATAAAGGAACGACGACAATTCTAGAGATTATGGTGTTCTGCTCATGTGTTCATAGACTTCATTTTGTGCTTTGTAGGTATGTTCACTCCATACAGTATTTTCCTAGTCTCTTCGTCTGCATCCTTGTTGATATTAAATTCATATTCATGAATGCCGCAGAACTAGTGAAACCAATTCCAAGTTTGTAAATTATATTCATATTGACATACGATTATGGATTTCTTTGATTTTCACTTTTTCACCCAAACACACACATGCTTTTATTTCTTTGTTCCTGAATTTTTTGGGTCTTCAATTTAAGCTACTTTTGGGGTTATTTTATGGTTTGACAAAAAAGTTCATATATGTCCATGCCAAGCTACACATTTTTTTTCTTCATGAAACTATCGACTGTGGTAATGAAAATTCGAGAATTTGATTATGAAACCAATGACAGCCTCGTGAGTTTTGAATGCTAGCAGCTTGTGCAATTATGTTACCTTAGGTGGGCATTTAGGAAAAATTAGTGTAGAATTTTGTAGTCCTTTTATTTATGAGAATAAATTGTACCTTGTGTTATTATCTATTCATTTGATTATTTTTATTCAATACCTAAGCTAACCTTCATTGGAAAAATTTGACCTTTTTTTAGTCTATTGGGATGGGACAATTCTTAAATGGTTTTGAAATTAGATTGGTCTATTTTAATATCACAAAGCATACTAGGGAGAAGGAGAATAAAATAGGCACACAGTTTCCCTCTGCAGATGCTTCAAGCAAACTTGCTTGTAAGGTGCATTTAATTTCTTCTCTCTTTAGGATTCTTGTATATTATTTTGCAATTCTATGGGAAAATTGGAATGATATTACAATGAATACGAACAATAAGGTGTTTTTTGATAAAATTGACAAATAAGACATATTAGTTCTCTTGGCTTATTTGTTGAATATTTCATAACATTATTTGATCTCTTAACCTCATTATAAGTCCATTTTGTTAGCTGCTTAAAGTCAAGGTCTTCTTCTGTATCTAAAACTTGGCTACCTAAGAGGCCTTTTTTTCTATTGTGTTCGATGTGTTTTTTACAGGTTGAGAATTGACTCAAACTAAGTTTGGACTCAAAGTGTTTTCAGTAGTCTCAAGCACTGCTCTCTCTCTCTCTCTCTCTAATATTACTAAATCTTAATTTTTTATGTATATTTATATTAATATAAAAAAACTCACTAAAAATTAGGAAATTTTGCTAAAAAGTTGGAAATAATCTCACATCTATTTTCTTGAAAAATATACATTGTGACATTTGACCTTAATATAATTCTTTTATAGGTTGTATGTTCACCATGTTTTAGATAAATTTAGTATTAGTGATAATAGAATGTAGCAAGAAGCTAAATTGAATATTTTAGCATTAGATATTAATTCATTTTAAAGAGAGTGAAACAACAAATAGTAAAATCTTTAATGTAACAAGTTCAAATAAAGAACATTGAGAAGAAAAAAATTCAAAAATTTTGAACAAGTAAAAGAATGTTATTTCTCTATAAACATCCTTTAACTCTCTTGCTCTCTCTCTCCCTCTCCCTCTCTTTCTCTCTCTCTCTCCAATTTCGTCTCTCAGCTCTTTTGGAACAGTAGTCCCCAGAATCATTGATGGTAGGTATAATTGATTATAAAAATTTTACTCATCTATTAACCCTAGGCAAAATTAGGGTTTACCTTTGATGAGTAGAATAGAAAGAACAAGAATAGTGCAGATTGAATAGTGGCACAACGTACCTCACGATCTTCTACCGTATGTCCTTCTACGCCAAAATTTGAATGCAGGGTAGGCTACAATCCTCTGAATTTTTTCCTTTTGCTCTCTCTCTCTTTGCCTCTTCTAAACAGAAACTAAAGGTTATGACTGAGAAAACCAAGGAGTGCACTTATTTATAAGCTACAGTAGAGACCCTAAGGAGAAATAAGGGTCGAACTTCTAATGAATTCTAGGTCCAACCTAGAACAAACATCCTATATTCTATTAATAATAAGTTAGTCCATTAAAAACTTATTATTGATGTAAAACCCGGGTAAATTTAAACTTTTTCTGAAAAAGGGCAAAATAATAATTTACCACTATAATGCGTATTTAAAATACTGATGTTTGAGAGCTCGGATAACACAACGGACTTCGCTGTTGAATTCGTATCGTGGAAACTAGTTACCTTGTCGAATTTCGAGATAGTCAAATTTTTGCATGTTGTTCGAGGTGGCTGGATGGCAATTGACCTTACAAAGGTCCCCACAAATAAATTTTATAAAATTTCCTTTAAATTGGATAAAATTTCAAATAAAATTAATTTGAACTTAAACTGAAATAAAATAAATCGTTTTAGGGTAAAAACGAACCCGAACAAGCGGGGGACACGTGGCGCGACTCGGGCAAGTATTAAAATTATAAATAGGGGTAATTATTTGTTATTTCAGCAGAAATATCTTATGAAACTCTACCAAAAAAGTGCAAGAGAGAAAGGGCGAGAAAAGAGAGAAATCCAAGAATTCTTTCGTCGATTCACGGAGTTCCGTCGGTTGAAATCCGTTGAGCCAAGAGTAAATGTTCATCACTGCGACAAGGGCTACGCAACCACACCAAGAACAAATGATTTCACCGAAGATCCAAAAGAGGAGATTTGAGAAATCAAGGTTTTGGAGTTGGTTTTGGTGTTCTTGAAGTCTTTACACTTCAATCTATGATACAAGAGGTAGGGTTCTTCCTACTTTGATTTTCTTCCTACCTTCTAGGCTGATTTAAGGTGGCTGTTATGTGGTCGTTTAAGGACTATTTTGTGGTTGTTTAGGGGCTGAAATTGTGGCTGATTTGGGTTGATTTTGTGGACTATTTTGGACTGATTTTATGGACTGTTATGTGGCTGAAATATGGACTGTTATGTGCTTGAAATATGGACTATTATGGGGCTGAAAAATGGACTGAAATATGGATTGTTTTAGGGGCTGTTTTATGGCATGATTTGGGGCTATTTTGTGGGCATATTATGTGTCTACATTATGCCTCGAGAATTAAGTGTGTTATTGCTTGATTATGCAATAACATGCTTAGGGGATAGTGTTGAAGAAATGTTGATATATGTGTATTAATATATTGACATTGAGATGAGTTTTTTTGGATGTTATATGCATATGATGTAATTGTCCATGATACATGATGAAATGTATGATTTAAGTTGTCCGTGTGACATTCATTATATATGAGACATGACATTGACATGCAATGACACATTACATTGCATATGCATGAGGACATCGCATTCTATGGGTGTGAGTGCATGGTTGAAAGTAAACACTATATTTGGTGATTGATAGGTGGGCTCAGTACCGTTAGACCAAGGTTCAACAGAGTCAGACGGTAGCATGAAATGAAAAACTTATGTCGGGTATAGCTAGAAGGGCTAGACACTCCCTCGGGTGAAAAACCCGGTTACTGGTTCATACACTACGATGGGGAAAGTCCAAAAAGTGTAGATAGGCTTGCAGAACCGGCGGTGTGATTCCAAAATCCGCTACCCATAGAGACACATGATTTTGTTTATGAAATGATCATTCGAGGTGTAACATCCAACAAGTTTTGGATTATAAACACATGAATTTTATTTCTAAGTGATCATTGGGTTTACTTCATCAATGACGAATTTTATTACACATTGACATTTCATTGTGTGGTGGGAGTTGGTGAAGACTCGAGTTATGGTGCATGAGTGAGCTTCATCTATTTTCATAGCATGGCATGGTAGAATTCCAACCTAGAATTGTATATTTTTACTTGGAATGTTGATGTGAATATGAATTGTTGAATGTGAACATTGTACGTGCACTTAGGTGGAGAGTAGCCTCTGTATGAATTACTCTACTGGACGTAGCTCACCATATATGGAAAAATATTTCAGGTGCGGGAAATACGCCAGTGGATGACTCTCATTCGGGGCTGCAAGGGTAAAGAAAGCCGACTTGTGGCTTTTATAACTCCTTTTGTAAAAATTTTGGAACAAACTAGTTTTAGCATGTAATGTATATAAAAGGATTGAAATTTGAACTTATATTAACTATGTTTGATGCATAGGTGTGATGCGTTTACAGGTCATAGTGGTGCATGATTGTGTTACACTTTTATACGACATGTCACACTTTTATACTCCATGTTATACGCTTACACGTCATGTTACACTTTTACACGCCATGTCACACTTCATACATTGACATAGGAACCCAGGTTTTATGGGCGTCAAAAGTATGGATAAATGGACCCGGTGTGGTTAGTATTTTATATTAGGCCTCAGATGGATCATATGATTGTATAATTGTACAGGTTGTATTTTGGGAAGAGTTCCCGTTACAAAGGAGACTCTACCTAATTTTTTGTTAAATTAAGAATTCCGATAAGTAGGGCATAACGGTGTGATATTTGCTTGCTTTATTTCCCTATTGTTCATTACTTACTAACATCTCCATCAATATATGTATGATGTATGAGCAAGAGAGGGGAGTGTCACTCTCCCTTGGAAAGATGTCAAAAGAAATGGCAATGAGAAAATAGAATAGAAAGATGGAAATGTTGGATGTGAATGAACAAAAGTGTATGCGGGTAAAAATGCTTCCCAAGCACAAAAAGACTTTTGTGGATCATGTTTCACTTGGTGGTATTTCAAGGTCGTCTCCTCAAGGAAGAAGGTGTATCATCATGAAGGTGATTCTTATTAAAGAAAAGTGTAAAATCATTTGTGTTTTGGAATTTGGTGGTGGTTTGTGTTGTGATAATGAGAATGGGAAATAAGTGTTAGCTAATCCAAGGGGTCACTCCAATGGGAATACCAATTCAACCTAAATCCTTCCTCCAATAGAGCATAGATGGATGATTGATTCATGGGAAGCTAGGGATAAGGTGAAGTGAGGATGTAAGTCTAACCCGTGACAAGTTTACGGAATATCAAAGACTCACGATCTCATCCACCCTCTACCCAGTCAAACCAAACCACTGTACTTTGAGGGAAGGAAAGAAAAAGAGTTGAAATGACATACCCAAGAGGAGGTCTCCTTTTGATTAGTCAACTAAAAGCTTAACTACTCATGCTTGAAAGGGAAACAACAATGAAATGGGAAGACATTATGAAGAAATAACAGTTAGAGCTAAGCATATACGAAATGCACTATTATAAATTTGGGATAATTTATACACCACCTCTTGCTAAAGAATAAGTGAATCATGTTCCACCCTTCACAACTTTGGTAAAACTCTAGAAAAGTGGAAGAGTTTACTCCTCTAAATGAAAAAGGAAGCTCCAACTATGGAAGTAAAAGAAAGCAATAATACAATAAAAGAAAGCAATAACTACTTGGAAGGTATTCCACAACTAAGAGATGATAATGCCATAAAAGAAAGCAATAATACAAAGAAAATAATAACAAAGAAAGCAATAACACTTTGATGGTATTCCACAACCAAGAGATGATAATACCATAAAAAAAGCAATAATACAAAGAAAATAATAACAAGGAAAGCAATAACACTTGGAGGGTATTCCACAACCAAGAGATGATAATACCATAAAAAAAGCAATAATAC
Organism: Ilex asprella; assembly: GCA_023539305.1. Classification (NCBI taxonomy): domain Eukaryota; kingdom Viridiplantae; phylum Streptophyta; class Magnoliopsida; order Aquifoliales; family Aquifoliaceae; genus Ilex; species Ilex asprella. Next base: position 30,083,888 of record CM042193.1, on the reverse strand, counting down.
AAAGAAAACAATAACAAGGAAAGCAATAACACTTGGAGGGTATTCTGCAACCAACAGATATCTAGCAACCATACAAAGAAAGTAATAACAACTTAGAGGGTATTTCACAACCAAGAGCTCTAGCAAAAAATTATCTCCCTTACAAGCCACAAAGCAGTGGTATTTATAGGCAACCAAAAGATGCCTTTTACAAACCCCAATGGATGACATTCACAAGACCCAAAGATGCCATTCACAAGCTTCCAAAAGATGACATTCATAATCCCCAAAGATGCAATTCACAAGCCCCAAAGATGTCATTTAGATTACTTTAATCTCTCTTTGTTTTGAACTTTAATTATTGGCATCCTATAGTTTGTAGCTTTGATAAATGACTCTCCAGTAATTTGTAGCTTTGTCACAATTGGCTCCTCGGTTTTTTGTAGTTTTGACGCATAAAACCCTGAAAAGAACAACAATTGATACATTATCCCTAATTCACACACTAACCTTAATAGGTCAATTTTGACGCATAAAACCCTGAAAAGAACAACAATTGATACATTATCCCTAATTCACACACTAACCTTAATAGGTCAATTTTGATTAGTTTAACTTTGTTTAACTAACACAATTGACCCATTAACTTAATAAAATCATGCATTAATTAGGATTAATCACACCCCCAAACCTAAACATTACTAGTTTCTAGTAATAAATAACAACAGAAAGTAACACTTTCGTAGATAACATGATTGCATTTAACACATGCAACAAGCCGTTAAAGCCCTAGGTGATCCCTAGTGGACGAGTTTTGTCTCGTGAAAGTTTTTAGTGAAGGTACCTATAAATATATCTTTTTTATATCCAATATTTAAAGCATATTCCCTCATCTTAAGTAGCATTAGAATGTCAAAATAGCTTTCTCCAATACATTCGAACTAATCACACTTGAATCACATCATAGCCTTAAATGTTATTCTAAAGTATCCACATATACATTCATTTTCAAACTCGTGTGTGTGTGAAATGGACATGTAATTTAAACATTTACGCAACGAAGTTCACATTCACTTGGGCTATCCAAATTCAGCTTCGATGCAAACTCACCAAGGGTGTCTCTCAATAATGAATCACACCATGGTTATCCTGACATGCTCTCCATGTGTATATGTGAGATAGAATGATGTGTACAAAACAAAGTATGCTCACATATAATCCAAATATGAAGTTCATGCATAAAAATGAAACAACATTGGCATAATCTCATGAAAGGAATGTTAGGGTGTTAGATAGCAAAACCAACTTATCTTTTTCTTTAAAAGTGTGCCTTCCTCATGCTTTCTCTAGATCATTTAGGACTTTTAAACGTCAGAATGGGGCCTTGATGTGTATTGAGGCAAATGAATTTAAGGATATAGGATAACAAAGAGAGTTGTTCCAATTGGATGGCCTTTATTTCGAAAAGATCTCCCTTTTATGGGATTTTTAGGCTAACACCATTACCACACTCTTTGTTTCTTTTATTTCTTTTCCTTAACATTTTTCTTTTCTTTTTCTCTTTCTTTTTTTTTATTCAACTCTTCGAGTTTTAATATCATTCATTCCTTTTGTTTGAGTTTCCACACCATACTTCCTTCTCTTTTATGATCACTCATATTCAACTCTAGGAACAACCAAGGTGAGGCTGATTTTTATCATTTTGCACTGGCTTGGTCACATGTGTGGCATGAAAACGAATTTACAATCAGGGCTCAATCACGATACAAGAGGTAAAATTTTCACATGAAAAAAGGCAAAGGCTCAAAGCATTTCAAAGATGACCTAAGATAATTTCTAAATAAGCGTAGGGGAACATTTTGTGTTTCAAGACAAAGTTAATCTGTAACACCCCAAAATACACCCTGGACGGCATTACATTCAATAACCATTCATACCCTGAGAGCACTAAGATAAACCATCAATAAAGAAGACTTCATGATAATAATTCATACATTTACATCAATATCCCAAAAGAATATGTCATCTTTGGCCTTTACATTCCCAATGAAAATTTACTATTATAGCGCAGCGGAAATTACAAAAGAAATCTAGACTATACAGTGTTCAAAATAATATTCTAGTCTAGAATAAAAAGTAAACGACATCTCTAGATGTCCCACTCGGGATCCAAGTATCCCTCTAGTGAAGCCTCTCCAAGGTACTGCTCGTTAGCACCGAGCTCATCCTCTAGCCCAACATCTGAAAAAGGTTCAACTGTAGGGGGTGAGCACGAAGCTCTGTAGAAAAATTCTCCCAAACCCATACAAGGTTTAGAAAAACATATAAAACGGTCGGTCTCATTTTTAACCTAACATAGATGCATAATTTGAAATAAAGCAGTGACATTTAAAAAGGATCTCAAGTTTATTTCAAAACATTACTTAAATGAATAAACGAGCAATCACATACCAATAATAATCATTAATGGTTATAAACAATTTCTCATAATTCTTTAGGTAGGTGGCATACTTTGTGGTAATCTCCACCTCCTTTTAGGTCACCTTGGATTCTCAAGCATCCTTACCGGGAACCTCTTGAGAATGGATAAGCATCTTTGCATGGAACCTCTCACCAATCATTACATTGTTTCCCAAACATCCTTACTCGGAACCTCTTGGGAAGGGGTGAGCATCCTTACAAAGAACCTCTCACTATAACGGGCTTATTTCTCAAGCATCCTTATCGGGAATCTCTTGAGAATGGATAAGCATCCTTACATGGAACCTCTCACCAATCATTACATTGTTTCCCAAACATCTTTACCGGGAACCTCTTGGGAAGGGGTGAACATCCTTACAAGGAACCTCTCAATATAACGGGCTTACTTCTCAAACATCCTTATCGGAAACCTCTTGATAATAGATGAGCATCCTTACATGGAACCTCTCACCAATCATTACATTGTTTCCCAAATATCCTTACCGGGAACCTCTTGGGAAGGGGTGAGCATCCTTACAAGGAACCTCTCACTATAACGGGCTTATTTCTCAAGCATCCTTACCGAGAACCTCTTGAGAAGGGGTGAGCATCCTTACAAGGAACCTCTCACTCATGTGAGTCACCAACAACCCAATCAAAAGTACAATTCCACAATTATCCCAATTTACAAGCATTTATCTAAGATCCCAAAATATATCATGCAACAATTTCACAACCAACCAAGAAAAGTACATGAGATCACAATATCATCATTTCATGGTTTGATATGAAACACTAAGGTTTTGAAATCTATAATTTAGAACAATTTAGAGAAAAGTTCATCTCCGTTGAAATCTAGGATTTTTAATCAAGGGAAAGGATTCAAGGGTTAATCAAACAATGATATTGTTTAAATCATGGTAATAGTCACAAGGATATTAAGAAACAAGGATTATATAGCCTACATGTATAATTATAAAGTGAAAAGATTACATATATATAGGCCCTAGCCTCAATGTAAGTGAGTGAGAGAAAACCCCTACCTTGAATCCAAGAGTTTTAAGCTAACCCAAGCTCCAAAGATCTCCTTCTTGTCTTTTCTTAGGGTTTCAAGGGGTGTGGGTAAAGGGGTAGTAAAAGTGTAGAAGAAGAGAGGAGAAGAATGGTGTTCTTGAGAAATTTTGGTTTTGATTTCTATGAGGTGTGAAGCTATATTGATCTTGGTGTTTTTCCCTTTCTTTATCTCCTCCTAGGGCTATAGGATGTTTGTGGTGAGAATGAGATGAAGAATGGGGAAAATAGGGCTTGGAATGGGATTTTAAAACCCAAAATACTGACTTTTTAACTGTTCGGAAGGCTTCAGAGAAGCGGTACCGGTACTGGGTACCGGTACCATTTAGCTACTGGTTTCGGGGTACCGGTACCGTTTGACTGTCTCGACGTTCAGTGCAATTTTTAGTCATTTATAGGTCGAATTGAAATATTTTCATTAGAGACACTTTTTTAGCCCTTGATGTCTACTATCTACTGTAAAAATTTCAGATCAATTGGCCATAAGGATAAAAAGTTATGGCCAAAATGCTAGAAGATGTCCAAGATAATTTTTACCCCAAATTCACTCTAAAGTGGATTTTAACTCGGGAATGCTTTCTAACCTCTAATACATCTCTGTAACACCCCAAAATACCCCTTGGCAGTATTACTATTTAAAGACCACTTACAATCATGAGAGCATCTACATCATTTCATATCCAAAAAGAATTTACTTCATCATTCCGGCATATACATTAACATCCAAAAGAATATGCCTAACAATGGCATTTACATCCCCAAAAGAATATCAAAGTAGCTCTGCAGCGGAATACAAAATAACTAGACTTCACAATTTCCAAAAGAACATCCTAGTCTAGTACAAAAGAGAAGGGGTCGCTCTATGCGTCCACCTCGGGATCCACACTCCCATCAATCGGAGTCTCCCACTGGACGGCCTCCTCGGCTCCTAACTCCTCCTCAAGTACATAATCTGAAAAAGGTTAGCAGTAGGGGGTGAGCACGAAGCTCTGTAGAAAATTTCTCCAAAATCCAAACAAGGTTTTAAAAACATAGAAAACGGTCGGTCTCATTTCACAAGTACATATATATAACATTTGAAATAAAACAAGGGCATTTTAAAAGAGATCTCAAGTTTGGACAATAATAAAAGCAATGGAAAGAGAATAAAATCCCCTTTAATTGGCAACCAATTTTCAACATAATCCAATCCACCATACACCATTTCCACAAGTTATCGCGGCATCCCATACTACCCGAAACTCTTGGGGAAATAATATTTGGTACAATGAACAATAATTTCTATTTGGTATCACTCAAGTAGGCTGTCGTTTCTCATGAATCTACCCAACGAATCTACCTCGTTCATCCATACATAATCACAATCACAGGCCAATTTAGGAAGGGCGTGTACCGTCTCATACGGCATTGACGAAATCCTCCCAAGGTGTCTAGTATACTAACCCTTTTCCCCGATCTCCGTGAACAATAGTGTCATTGTCACCACAATGATCCACTACGAGCATTAGGCAACCATCTCATCCCCCGTTGGGATAGACTAACCTCTAACACTCTACGACAGTTTTCGAAGGCAATCCAAGTCCCTCACAACACCATACACATGAGTGCCATACCAACAATATACTCAACCCCTCATATATTATCAAATCCATGTTTTTCCACAATTTTCACAAGCAAGTTACATATTACAATATTTGGAAGAACTCTACTCATTTCACAAATCATGTTAAAAAAAGGCAAGTCAAAGGAAATAGACATGAGATCATCCATACTATCATTTTAATACCCAACACAAAGCTCTAGCATTTTAAAAATCAAGAGGAAGTGCAAATATAGAGAGAAATCTATATTTCCCCCAATAATTAGGGTTTAATGAATTTCCAACTATTCTTTTGTTCAAATCATGTGAATATTCATACTAAGACTTAGAATCAAGGAACCCATAACAAATATATACTATTTAGAGTCCAAAAGTACATATACAATAACCCTAGCATCATTGAGTGAAAATGGAAGAAAACCCCTACCTTGAGTCTTGAAGATCTAGGGTTTAGATTCTTGGATCTACCTTTAATCTCTTGTTTTTCCCTTCCTTCCTTCCTCTTTTCTCTTCCTTTCTTCCTCTCTTAGGGTTTCTAAGGTTGGAGTGGCTGAAATGGGGTCAAAAGGGACGACCTTGGGTATTTATAAGGCTAAGAGTGGACCACGGTCGCGACTTAAAATGTTCAGATTTTTATCGGATGTACCGGTACCCGGTACCGGTACCATTTGGTACCGGTACCCAGTACCTGTACTACAAACCTTCTGGAATAGCGGTACCGGTACCCAGTACCGGTACCAGAAACCTTCTGTAAATGGGGTACCGGTACCCAGTACCGGTACTAATCAGCAGACAGATTCTTCCT
>CM042193.1:30040189-30077573 GCA_023539305.1 Ilex asprella | reverse complement strand
GGTACCGGTACCCAGTACCGGTACCAGAAACCTTCTGTAAATGGGGTACCGGTACCCAGTACCGGTACTAATCAGCAGACAGATTCTTCCTCCGTCTACCAAGTTTCCAATGCACCTCCTATTACCTTTCCCAGGGTTTTTCGACCTTCCGGAGTCAATGGAAACCTTATCTTGACCTCAAAGTATTTAGAAATTCATCTAATCCCCATTTTCATGTTTCAACGTCTCTAAAGCTCAAACTTGCCAATCTATGTGCGTCTCTAGTATTTATCCCAGTATATAAAAAAAAAATCTATATGGTCTATCCTTCCCTTATCATTCATATCCACACATTCACCACAATATTTTATTATGGATACATCTATACAAATATATAAAAGGAAAATACGGGGTGTTACAATCTCATATTACATTTCCCAAGGTTGTTCGACCTTCCGGATTCAATGGACACCGTAGTTTGACCTAAAAACATTTAGAAACTTATCTAATAACTATTTCCAATCTCAAACGCCTTTGAAACTTAAACTTCCCAAATTCATTTGTCTTCCCATTATTCATTTCTAATGTTTTAACCTATGTGGTTCATTCTTACATCATTATACATATCCTCATTTTCACAACAATTATCTATCATATAACTATATACATATATAAAAGAAAATACGGAGTATTACATAATCAACTACCCAAATGCACTCTAACCAAAACAAGCATAATGAGATTATTGAACAAATTTGGAATCTAAAAAATTGTTCCTTGAGTAAATGTAAGTTCCCTTCAACAAGGATTGATACTAAAAACTCACATGGGTTCTTACTCATCTTCACTATTCATGTCAAGCACTAAATGTGAACTCAATCCGTAAATTGCCAAAATTACAAGTTCATGGTGTATTTATGGATGAGTTCAAAAGAAAACAAGTATGTGATATTCTTAACAATAGGATAAACTTCTATAATTTGCTCTTATATTCAAAGTTCAAAATGAAGATCAAGCAATCACAACTCCCACAACAATTAGGATAGAGGAATATAGTTCAATATTAGATACTTTACACAAAAATGTCCAAAATGTTTAAAATGTTTACATTTCCCATTATTCTATACAAAAATTGGTGAAAAATGTAAATAGTGCACCTCACTCTCCAACTTAAACTATACATTGTTCTCGATGCACAAAGAATCATACAATGAAAAAAATGAAAACAACATGGGAAGTGAGATACCTTTTTTTTTTAATCTGACATTCGAACATTAAATAAAATTCAAAATTATTAACATACTCATTTATCTATGAAAGTTGAAAGAAGACTAGATGCACCAATTAAACTTTAAAAACTATGGTGTCTTAGGATAAGTTCCTACCCATACTCAGGTTGGCATTCTGGGATATTCCTTACTCGGCCCATTTTTTTTCAACTAAAAAGGATTTTGTACATCTAATAAAAAGATATTTACACTTTTTACAAAAATTCGGACCATTAACCTTCATCTCCAAATACACTTTTCCACAGCTTTGTCAAAAGAAGAAAGAGAAAAAAATATAATTCGAGTCATCGTTTCTGTCTAAGTCATTATTAGTGACCCTTCCAACTTCTTGTCGCACATAACGTGTAAGTCCAGGACTGATATAAGATGACGTGTTAGGAAAATCCTTACTCAGCCCTTACACTATCCAGTTTAATCGATCGGTTGTACGACCCAAAATTGGTTCATATCACTGATTATGTTTTTTCATGTGAAATATCCTGCCACATTGGTAACAAGCACCGAGTCGTTAGGAACGACTACATTTAGCAAAAGTGCTTCTGCCACACAATGGTTTTGCTTGTTACTCTCAGATTTCTATTTTTCTCACATCTCTTGCCTTTCTCAGTATCATATCATGCAAATCAGATGAAAAAGTGTGCAAAACGTTTAAACTAACCAAATTTTTTTATTATCCATGCTTGCTAAACTAAGGACACCCTATCTAGTTCTTTAACGTCTGCTAGTCACAAAGACAATTAAAGCTGCATTTGGCACGATCATAAAATATAATCAAAAATACTGTAAACATATGCAAATATGAAACTAGAATGAACTGAAACTATAGATCACAAAACTCCCCAACAAACTGAAACTACTTCCCAAATGATTCGAATTTACCATAACTGCAAATAGAGTTTGAGAAGTAGAGATTCGTTCATCTGCCAAAATCTACATAGAAAATACCCAATTTGATAATCATTCTTTGAGATAAGGGTTTTGGCTAGGCTAGAAACCCTTCAACCTAAGTGCAATCAGAAGAAGAACAGTCATGTACAAATACAGACATAAAATAAAAATTATTAGACAAATGACTGGCTCTTCGGGGAGTATGGTCATGAATTTGCGAGGGGTGGGTTATTTTTACAGAGAACAAAGAAAAACAAAGAAGAAGAAGAAGAAGAAAGAAGAAAGAAGGGGGACCAACACCGATAGATGGGAAAAAAATTGTTTTATCAAATTCAGAATTTGGTATTTGTTTGTCAAATCCCCTTGCTTTATGTATTTATTTGGTCTACCCCAAACAAATTATGGATTACCCATCTGTTCTCTCCCTACATCATTCAAATTAGGTAATTCAGTGTAAGGATATTGTGAGTTGGGTGGTCTTTGCATGGGCTGAAAAAATTCTGCTGTAGTAGCCGGTGTAACTTGGAAAACCATACCTCGAACAAATACACGCAATTGTCGTTCTCCATTTATTTCTGAATTACTATAAAACTCACGGACCAAGCAATCATAAGCAACAATTATAAATCTAACATAATCTAACCATCCTCTTTCAGTAAGAATTTGTCTCACTCCAATGTTTTCAAAATCCTCAAAAATAACTATCATTTCAAAAATGATAGTTTTAGTCATAAAATTAGCATCATACCGGCCTGTTGTTCAAAATTTTCAAACATAAGCTCGTTGTAGATATTTTTTAGTCCAGGTTGTTGTGGAGGTGCTTGAGGTTGATCCCTTTGTGCACGACTTGAAGATGCTCTCGTTCGACACCTTAAATCCATGTTTTTCTTGATTTCTCTTCAAATACTTGGTTTCTACTGATTTCAATCGGTAGAAACCTTCAAAATGTAATGGGTAAGTGAATAATCGAAGAAGATTTGAAGAAAAATGGTTGAGTATAGTAGATTTGAGAGGAATTCTTCAAGAAAAACTCAACCGTTTTCGAATTCTAGTTGCGATAGAGACTAAACTGATCGGTTTTTGCATGGAAGAGATATTTATACGGGCACTGCTGTCCAGACGCAAGCTCCACTGTCCGGACGGTACTGTTACACCGGCTTTTTGGATTTGCAATCTGCAGGCTACTACTTCTAATTTCCTGAAATTCTGCAGTTACAAATATTAATTACAATTTAAAATATTCTACATAACTTTACTAACCACTTTTTTTTTTTTTAAAAAAAATTGGTTTTCTTATTAATATTATTTTTATTTGTTATTTATTATTTACTGATTTTCTTATTTATTCTATAGTTTTTTACATTTATTTACAAATATGTACAACTATTCCAAAATTATACATCAGCTGATCACATCTAGTTAGCGTTAGAACTGTTTGGATCAATAACACCAGTGACACAATTAACTTCACTTCTCACATATCTTGTTAACATTATGGTAGAATAGGATGGCGCCTCAGGATAATTCTCACTCTGCCCATACCTAATCCACCAGAGACGATCTGAAGTTCGACCTGAAATTGGTTCCACACGCTAATTATATTGTCTCAAATGCTCTATTCGACCACATCTTACACAACCACCGAGGCAATTTGCTCGTCGGTGTTTAGCAGATGTACTTTTTTCGCACACGAGATCTTGCTTGGCTTTCAAAAATTTCTAAATTTCTAATATACCTAGCTTTTTCCATGATTAATACATGTATATCTTTTGGAAAATGATGTAGTAAAATTAAACTTAACCAGAATAGTTTTTCGTCCATCGTGCAATTAATTTTTAAAAAATTTTAAAAACGACTCAAAAATTATTGAAAATTAACTCACTATCCAATATTTTAACGTCTGCCAGTCACAAAGACAAACAGAATTTTTAATAACACACAATCAAACATATAAGTAAATTCACACCCACACCACCCAACATTATCTGCAATGTATAGCCAATATCTATCTTTTACTCAGGAGGTCTGGGTTCAATTTTTGACAACATATTGTAATTTGTCAAACAAATAACAAGCAGTTAGTATTTATATTTTATATTTAAGAAATAATATACATATATATATTTATAATTTTTAAAGCACATAAACTGGATCAAAAAGTTGTACAGAAGTTACATCTTGAGTGAATCCATTATAATAGGGTTTAAGCCTTTGACCATTTATTTTGAAAATATTTCCAGATAATGGACTCTCAATTTCAATTGTCCCATAGTCAAAAACTTGCTTGACTATATAAGGTCATGTCCATTTAGATCTTAATTTTCCAGGGAATAGCTGAAGTTTTGCATTATAAAACAGAACTTTTTGAGATGGTTCAAAAGATTTTCTCATGATATTTTTATCATGAAAAATTTTTGTTCTTCATTTAGCAATCTTTGTATTTTCATAAGCTTCGTTTCTTAATTCTTCTAATTCATTAATTTGCAGTTTACGACATACTCCAACTTTATCCATATCAAAATTCATTATTTTGATTGCCCAATATGCTCTATGTTCTAATTCTACAGGCAAACGACATGGTTTACTATAAACTAACTGATAATGAGACATTCCTCTAATAGTCTTATATGTAGTACAGTAAGCCCAAAGTGCATCACTCAATCTTAAAGACCAATCCTTACGATCTGGCTTTACTGCTTTTTCTAAAATGTATTTTATCTCCCTATTAGCTAATTCAGCTTGTCCACTTGTTTATGGATGATATGTAGTAGATATTTTATGAGAAATCGAGTATTTTTTCATAAGATTTTCAAAAAATTTATTACAAAAATGTAATCCACCGCCACTGATAATGGTTCGAGGAAATTCAAATCTTGATAACATATTTTCTTTTAAAAACTTCATCACTATTATGTGATCATTAATTCTACATAAAATTTCTTCTACCCATTTAGAAACATAGTCGACTGCAACCAACATATACAGATATCCATAGGATGAGGGAAATGGTCCCACAAAATCAATGTCCCAACAATAAAAAATTTCTACAATTAGAATAGGGTTAAAGGCATCATTTTTTTTTGAAATATTCCCCATTCTTTGACATCTATCACAATTTAAAAAAAGATATGAGTGTCTTTAAAAAGCGTTGGCCAATAAAATCCATTCTACAAAATTTTAGCAGCGATTTTCTTTGAAGCAAAATGGTCTCCACAAGCTTTAGAGTGACAAAACTAAATTGTCTGACTAATTTCATGATTAGGTACCCAACGTCTTATTATTTGATCTTTACAGTATTTAAACAAATAAGGATCTTCCTATAAAATATTACGTACTTCACTTAGTATCTTATTTTTATCAGTCCAGGTATAATTAGAAGGAATAGTACCAGTAGTTAAATAATTGGCTATATCTGCATACCATGATACTTCTGTTATTGTAAAAAGTTGTTCATCTAGAAAGGTTTCTCTAATCCGAATGGGTTCTTCCTTTATATCATAATTTAACCTTGACAAGTGATCTGTTACCACATTTTCAACTCCTTTCTTATCTTTAATTATAAGACCAAATTCTTGAAATAACAAAATCCAACGTAGGAGACGTGACTTAGCATCTTTTTTAGTAATTAAATATTTTAAAATTACATGATCTGTAAATATAAAAATTAACGATCCAATCAGATATGAACGAAACTTATCTAACACAAACACAATAGCAAGTAATTCTTTCCTCTGTAGTAGAATAATTCATGTGTGCATCATTCAGAGTTTTGTTTGCATAGTAAATAACATAAGGTTTCTTATCTTTTCTTTGACCTAATACAACTCTTACTGCATAATCACTTGCATCACACATTAATTCAAATCGTAAAGACCAATCAGGAGGTTGCATAATAGGTGTAGAAATAAGCATGCTTTTTAATTTATCAAATGCTAATTGACTTGCATCATTTCATTCAAATAATATATCCTGACATAAAAGATTATAGATAGGTCTAGATATTGCACTAAATTTTTTAATAAATCTTTTATAAAATCCTACATGACCTAAAAACTGTCAAACACCTTTTACAGTTTTCGATGAGGGAAGATTAGCTTACTTTGGATTTATCAACTTCAATTCATTTTTCAAAAACTAGGTGACCTAAAACAATATCTAGTGTAACCATAAACTGACATTTTTCTTAATTTAAGTCAAGGTTCATTTCCTCACATCAAATAAACACTTTTTCAAGATTTTCTAAATATATATGAAATAAATTACCATATATTGAAAAGTTGTCCATAAAAACTTCTAGATGTCGTTTTACCATATCACTAAATATACTTAGTATGCAACACTAAAAAATAGCTGGAGCATTAGTATCCTTTAATAAGCAAAAGTACCAAAAGGACATATAAATGTAGTTTTTTCTTGATCATCTATTGCAATTTCAATCTGATTATAACCAAAATATTCATCTAAAAAATAATAATATGCATGATCAGCTATTCTTTCCAAAACTTGATCTAAAAAAGGCAACGAAAACTGATCTTTTCTGGTGAGTGAATTTAACTTTCAATAGTCAATGCATATACGCCAACATATGACTGTACGCATCGGGACTAATTCATTTTCTTGATTTTTTTATTAAAGTAACACCAAAATTTTTAAGAACTACTTGTGTAGGACTAACCCATTTACTATCAAATATAGGATAAATAATATTAGCACCTAATAGTGTAAGTACTTCAGCGCGAACTACCTCCTTCAAGTGTTGGTTTAATCTTCTTTTCATTTGACGAGATGCTTTAGCATCTTTTTTTCTAAATAGATACAATGAGTACATAGAAGTGGACTTATACCTTTTACATCTGTTATTGTCCGTCCAATAACATTTTGGTGATCTTTTAAAACTTTTGTCATTTCTTTTTCTTGGATTTTAGATAATTTTGATGATATTATTAATGGATAGATTTCATTTTCTCCAAGAAAAAAATATTTTAAGTTGGTTGGAAGAGGTTTTAATTCTGGTTTAAAAACTCTGACATTAGATTCTGCAAGCTTTGGTAACAATTTTTCACATTGTAGATTCTTTGCATATATATTTTCAGATTCAGTATCAGGTATATATTCTAATGCAAATAACTCTTTTTCCAGATTTTTTTTTCAAAAAACACTTTGAGTTAATGACTCAACACAATTTACTTCATGCATCTCTTCTTCTTCTCTAGGTTATTTTGCACTGTTAAAAATATTTAATTCCAAGGTCATGCTTCCAAATGAAAGTTTTATAACTCTATTTCTATAATTAATCAATGCATTTGATGTGGCTAGAAATGATCAACCCAAAATAATAGGTATGTATGGAGATGCGTGAAAAATTTGTTGAGTATCTAAAATGATAAAATTTGCTAGAAAATAGAATTGTTCAACTTGGACAATAACATCCTCCATAATTCCCTGTAGAGTTTTTATCGATCGGTTTGCTAGTTGTAGTGTAACATTGGTAGATTTTAGATCACTTAATCTTAATTGTGTATATACTGAATATGACATTAATTTACAACTAGATCCAAGATCCAACAGAGCTTGTTCAATTCCAAAATTTATAATGATGCATGAGACTGTAGGACTACCCTGATCTTTGTACTTAAGAGAGTGTTATGTTGTATTATAGTACTAACTTGTTTAGTTAAAAATATTTTCCTTGGTACATTATTTTTTTTTTTACTGTGCAAAGATCTTTAAAATCCTTAGCATAAGCTGAAACTCATTTTATTGCACCCAACAAAGGAATGTTATTCTTTACCTGTTTAAATAGCTTAAAAAAGTCAAATTGATCTTTTTCAGATGAGGGCTTTTTAATCCTTGAGGAAAAGGTAAAGGAATAAGACATAGAGGACCTTTTCCACTTTGTATTTCTTATTGTTTTTTGACTGAAGGTTTTGGTTGAAGTTGTTCATTTATAGGAACTGACTTACGTATTCTTTTTTTGGAAATCTTGGGTTTAATGGTTTTATCAATTACCTTATCGCTTCTCAGTGTTGTGATTACTGGTACTTGACTTGGAGAAGGTTAAGAGGACATAGTATTAGCTTGACTCTGACTTTGTGAAGGTTTAGGTTTAGATGAAAACTTTCCTTTCTTTGACATACTCAAGGATTGGGTCAACTTAGCTTGATGACTCTTGATATCTTTAATACATTGTGAATTTTGAGCTTTAAAATCATTAAATGCTTGAGTTGTTTGAATATTAAAATTCATTTGACTTTGAATAAATTGGTTCATAGTATCTTCTTGAGTTCGTCTCTATAGAGGTAGATAAGTTTGATATTGTAGTTGATTATGTGGTTGTTGTGAACCTTGTGTTTGATTTGTAGGTTGTGTATTTCTCCAATTAAAATTTGGATGATTTCTCCATCATGGATTATAAGTTTCAAAATATGGATTTGAATAAGGCTTAGTATAAGTTGGAATAACATTAGATTGTTCAATTAAGATTTCTTCAAATACAGGTATAGTTGGACATTCCCCAGCAGGATGTCCTAACAATGCACAAATTTTACATATTTGATCAGTAGAAGAAACAACTTCTACTTGCTTCATTTTTTTTTCATTTCTAATGCGTCTAATTTTTGAAATAAATTAGTCATTTTAGTTCTTAAATCATCATCTTCTTTCAATACATATTTTCCTCTTTCAGATGTAGATGGTTCATTTTTCATAATATTTGAGGAAATCGAATCCCATATCTAGGAACTCTGCCAAATAGTATCAAAAAATTGAAATGCCTCTTTAGGGTTTTTATTTATAAATTCGCCTTGGTCCATCATTTCAATAAATTGTCGCATTACAGATGGAAGAGCATCATAAAAGAAACCAACTAAAGTCCAGTTTTCAAATGCATGATGTGGACAAGCTTGGAGAAGATCCTTAAATCTTTCCCAATATTGATAAAAAATTTCCCTTCCGTTTACATAAAAATTCATTATTTGACATCTTAGTACATTAGTGCAATGCACATGAAAAAACTTTTAAAAAAACTCAGTTTGTAAAGTTTGCCAACTTGTGATAGAATTTGCTCGTAATGAATTAAGTCATAGTCTAGCTTTATCTTTCAAAGAAAAATAAAAAAGTTTTAAAAGAGTCATTTAAGAATTATCTTGTAAAGTTCTACAGACTTCTTCAAATTCTTTCATATGAACATAGGAATTTTCAATTTCTAAACCATGGAACTGTGGTAATAATTGTGTTGTTCCTAGCTTAATATTAATATTTGGAGTGTCTATTGAAAAAGCAAAACATGACGGGATATTAATGCGTATTGGATGTAAATATTCTCTTAATGGTAGGACATTTTTAACTACTTTTTGTTCTCTAGGATCTTCCTCCCTAGGTACATTTTGAGCCATACTTAGTTCAAATGATTCTTATATAGATGAAAATGAAGGAGATGACTGATTTACAGACCCTACTGATGAATGAACAGACATAAGCTATTAAAAGTAAACGAACAACCTATAAACATATAATACAAGTAAACAAATTCTCTATTTTAATTAATTTTCAAATTGTCATAACTCCCCGACAATGGCGCCAAAAACTTGATTCGAACTATTGCTTGATCTGATTTATATTATACACCTAAGTATAAGTGATCAAATTGTAGTCTTCTCGGTTTAAGTAAAAGATTGATCCCAGGAAGAGTTTTAATAATTAGAATTTAAAATAAAACAGTGAAATTATTGTTTAAAGAAGTGTGACATGTGATAGCTTGTGATATGAGCTTAGAGTGATAACTTGTTTAATTAAATACAGTGCGTGAGTAAGCTTGTTAATGACAGTAATATAAAAGGTGTCATTCAATTTAAGGCTCTCATATGCTTTATATTAGTTAAATACTGGAAAATGCCACCTTTTAACAATTAATTTCTAGATCACTGGAGAGTTAATCGATAGGTTTGATGTATATAAACCATAACTCAGCAACTTCTTAGGTTAGCTGGTGGTAATAGTAAACCATAACTCAATAACTTCTTAGGTTAGTTGATGGTAATAGTAAGCCATAACTCAACAACTTCTTAGGTTAGCTGGTGGTAATGGTGACAGTTGACTAATCCAAGTAAACCAAAAGATCAAGTCATTCATGAGGATCACTTGAATTATTCAATTGGCAATATTATTACGTATACCAGTTAAACCATCCTAGTGAACCAAAAGGACAAATCATTTAGGAGGATCACTTAGGTCATTAGTCTGATAGTTTTATATACCAGTTAAATGACCCTAGTGAACCAGAAGGACAAGTCGTTCATGAGGATCACTTAGGTCATTATTCTGATATTTTTATACACCATTCAACTGTTAAAACTTCCTCAGCACTCTTGGAGGTCAAGCCATACTGTGACGTCCCAAAATCCGGAGGTTCGTCGATTACCCATCGACCCGCGGAATTTATATTAAAACATGCAAGGTTATTTTAACACTAGTCCAAATAAGTTCTATTATAATCATTTGCAGAAAAATACATGCCCAAAACATAATTTTCACAAGTGTTTTACATTAACACAAAATAAGCCACATTCGGCTTTTCTCACACATGAGGGTCCAAATTGGAGCGATTCGCCGGTGTATTTCTCCCACATGAAATGTTTTCCCGTATGGCGTGAGCCAACGCCTAGTAGAGTAATTCTTACAGAAGCTACTCCCCACCTAAGTGCACATGCAATGTTCACATTTAACATTTCTTATTCACATCAACGTTCTAAGTAAGAATATGCAACTCTATATTGAAATTTACTATGTCATACAATGAAATGAGATGGAACTCACTTATGATACTTTGACCCGAGTCCTCACCGACTCCCACAACACAATGCAATGCCAATGTCTAATGAATACGTCATTTGACAAAAAAACCACCCAATGATCATTTGAAATAAAAGTTGTTTTTATTATTAAACCAAATTATTGATGGGTATTACTCATTGAATGAGTACTTTATAAATCAAAATATTGGGTCTTGTTGGACAACGAATTTTGGTATCTCAACCACCAGTTCCATAAACACCAGCACTTTTTTGGAATTTTACTATCGGGAAGTGCCTGAACCATGTAGCCGAGTATTGCACCCAAGGGAGAGTCTAACCCTATTTGCTAAACCCGACACAAGTTTTTCCATGCATGCAATCGTGCGACCCAGTAGGATATTCAATCCCACTTTTCCGAGCCCTCCCTTCAATCACCAATAATGATGCTTGAATGAACTATGCCTAACACACAAACACATACATACCCATACTCATGCCTAAGCCCATGAATGGGATGCCTCCATGCACAACGATACAATGTTCAATATGTTATGAATGACATATGAAAAATCTCAACCTATCCATGGTAAGTTATGTGCTAAACATATAGATACCATATTTGTCACAATGTCAATATAACACACGCATGCATATACATTGACAATTTTTCATAAAACAATTCCAAGCATGTTATCTCAATATTTATATCAATAACAGACTTAATCACAAAGGCAAAATATAACACATAACAACCTATGTAATAGCCCACATAACAACCCACTAAACGGCCAAAAACAATTCACAAAACAGCCCCTAATCGGAGCCTAAAACAATCCATGAATGGCCCTAAAAACAGTCTACAAATGGCCCTAAAAACAGTCCATGAATGGCCCTACAACCAGTCCATGAATAGCCCTAAAAATAGTCCACTTTTCCGTCCCAAAATAGTCACAATTTCAGTCCATATTATTCCATAAAAACAGCCCTTAACAGGCCATAAAAATAGTATGTAAACAGCCTCATAACTGTCTCAAAAATAGTCCACGTATAAACCAATTTCATACATTAAAACATGTCCAAAAAAAGTGCATTTGGACAGCCCTTGGACAGCCCACATATAAACCAATTTCATCCACTAAAACATGTCCAAAAATAGTCCATTTGGACAGCCCACATACTAGCCAATTTCAGCCACTAAAAGCTCACTTAAAGTAAGAATAAAACCAAAGTAGGAAAATCCCTACCTCAGTAGAAGTGTAGAAAACTTGTATAACACCAAAACAAGCCCAAAACTCTTGATTTTACAAAATCCTCTTCTTTGATCTTCAGTGAAATCCCTTGTTTTTGGTGTGGTTGCGTAGCCCTCGTCGTGGTGATCGACTTTAACTCTTAGTCCCAACGATTCCAACGACGAAACTTCAAAAATCGGCGGGAGAAGCTTGAAGAATCAAGGTTTTTCCTCTTTTATCTCTTCCTCTCCTATATGGCCAGACAATTGGGTTGAATAATGTGTGAAATATCTGATTATTTAGATATTTGTCCCTATTTATAATTTTAAAGACTTGGCACACAACGCTCCACACGCCCCCTCTTTCCTGGGTCTATTTTTGTCCCAAAATGATTTATTTGATCCCACTTTAAGTTCAAATTAATTTTATTTGAACTTTAACTTAATTTTAAGGAAATTTTAAATTTTTTGTTAAAAGGTCATCTGCCATGCAGTCACCTCAAACAATGTGCAAAATCTGACTATCTTGGAATTCGATGAAATTAGACAAGGTGACTAGATTTCGCGATACGAATCCAACAGCGAAGTCCTTTGTATCATCCGAGCTCTAGAACATGAATATTTTAAATACGCATTGTAATGAAAAATTATCATTTTGCCCTTTTTTTTAGAAAAAAGTTTAAATTTATCTAGGTTTTACATTCTTCCCCCTTTAAAAGAATTTAGTCCACGAAATTCATACATACAGTCACATGCATATGCAACAGTCATTTAATATCAATTGACTATAAGAAAATACCTCCATCCTCAAATAAGAAAGGATAATTAGTACGCATAGTTTCTTTGAGATTCCTATGTTGCCTCCTCTACTCCTCGGTGCTACCACAACACCTTCACTAGCCCCACGGTCTAGCCTTGTAAAATCTGATCCCGACTATCCATAATACGCACCGGTCCCTCCTCGAAGGTCCCATCCACATTAACAACAAACTCGCCCCAATCCACCACATGAGTCGAATCTGTGGTGTATTTTCGGAGCATAGAGACATGGAATACCGTATGAACACCCGATTGATTTTGTGGTAACACCAATCGGTAAGTAATTATACCCACCCTCTCGAGTGCCTCAAAGGGCCCGATATACCTTGACGACAGTTTTTCCCGCTTGACGAACCTGACTACTCCTCTTTTAGGCATCACCTTCAAGAAGACATGATCTCCCACCTCAAACACTAGAGGTCGCCATTGTTTGCAGCGTAGCTCTTCTGCCAACTCTGAGCTATGAGAAGACGTTTTCGTATCAAGTCCACCTTCTCAGAGGTGTCTTTAACCAAATTCAGACCAGTTGAAGGTCTTTCTCCTACCTCCGTCCAACAAATCGGAGAACGACAAGGCCTCCCATATAGTACCTCATAGGGTGCCATATGTATGCCCGTCTGATTATTGTTGTTGTAGGCAAACTCCACTAAGGGTAAATGCTCTTTCTAGCTACCCTTGAGATCTAGGATGCATGCCCATAGCATATCTTCTAAAGTCTGGATGGTCCTCTCCGACTGACCATCCGTCTAGGGATAAAAGGCAGTGCTCCTCATCAACTGTGCCCCCATTGCTCGTTGAAAACTCTCCCAAAAATGAGTCATAAACCTAAGATCTTGATCCGATACTATAGATACGGGTACCCCATGTAACAAAAAAATCTCTCGTATATATAACCTACAGAATTTCTCCAGTGTGAAGGTCATCCTCATAGCCAAAAAGTGTGTCAACTTAGTAAGTCGGTCCACTATCACCCACACCGCGTCATGCCCTCGCGATGTTCGTGGCAAGTGAGTCACAAAATCCATCGTGACATGCTCCCACTTTCACTCAGCTACCTCAAAAGGCTGGAATAACCTTGCTGGTCTCTGGTGCTCAACCTTCACTTGCTGACATGTGAGACATCTACTAACAAAATTCTCAACATGTTTCTTCATTCCACTCTAATAATACTAGAGACAAAGATCATGGTACATTTTCGTGCCACTTGAATGCACAACAAAATGAGAGTAATTAAACTCTCTAAGGATCTCCTTACTCAGCTTTGTAGACTGGGGAATCACAATCCTTCCCCTATACCAAAGACTACCATCTAAGTGAATGGTGCAGCCCTCATCACCTGTTTTCCACCGTACCCAATCCATGATGGACAATATCTCTATGTCCCACCCCTGGGACTCGATCACTCTTCTCAGTAGGGAAGGAGTAGCCACTAAAATTTCCAACGTACCCTGAGCCTGCACCATGTAGCATAGCCCAAACTGTTCCACAGTCTCGAGTATCTGTCACTCCTAGGAAGCCACACTAGCCAAGACTCCTCGTGACTTACGGCTAAGTGCATCAGCCACCACTTTTACCTTACCTGGATCGTAATGAACAGTGAAGTCATAGTTCTCCAGATACTCCATCCACCTGCGTTGCCTCATGTTGAGGTTCCGATGTGTAAAGATTTATTTTAGACTTTTATAATCTAAAAACACCTCGAACTACTCACCGCATAGATAGTGACGCCAAGCCTTCAAGGCAAATACGATGGCCGCCAACTCCAAGTCGTGCACAGGGTAATTCTGCTCGTGATTCTTTAACTACAGAGAACTATAAGCCACTATCTTGCCGGACTGCATCAACACACAGCCAAGTCCGTCCTTAGAGGCATCATAATACACTGTGTACCTCTGTCCCCTTTCTGGGACTATCCAAATAGGAGCAAAAGTAAGCCTCCTTTTCAACTCCTGCAATGACTTCTCACAAGAATTATTCCACTCGAACTTGACCTCTTTCCTAGTCAATCTCGTCATAGGTGTAGCCAGTTGGGAGAAGTCCTTAATGAACCTCCTGCAATACCCTGTCAATCCTAAGAAACTATGTATCTCGAACACTGACTTTGGTCTCTCCCAATTCATGATCGCCTCAACCTTCTTCGGGTCCACGGATACACCCGAAGCCAACACCACATACCCTAAGAATCTCACCTCAGTCAGCCAAAATTCACATTTGCTGAACTTGGCGTACAACTGATGGTCTCTCAAGTCCTTGAGTACAATTCTCAAGTGACCCTCATGCTCCTCCTCAAACTTGGAGGAGATCAAAATGTCGTCAATAAAGACCACGAAAAACTGATCTAGGTAGGGTTGGAACACCCTATACATGAGATCTATGAATGTCGCTGGAGCGTTCGTCAATCCAAAAGGCATGACTGTAAACTCGAAATGCTCATACCGCGTCTTAAACGTCATCTTAGGGATATCCTCCTCCCTAACTCTCAACTAATGGTAACTGGTGCAGAGATATGTCTTGGAGTAGACCCGCGTTCCTCTCAACTAATCGAACAAGTCATCTATCCTCGGTAAAGGGTACCTATTCTTGATAATAATACTATTTAACTGCCAATAATCTATCCATAGTTAAAGAGTCTTGTTCTTCTTCTTTGTAAATAACACCGGTGCACCCCAAGGTGAGGTACTCGATCTAATAAAACCCTTGTCCAACAATTCTTACAATTGGACCTTGAGTTCTTGTAACTTTACAGGCGCCATCCTATGTGGAGTCATATAAATGGGCGATGTACCAGGATGCAACTCAATGGTAAAGTTTACATCCCTCTGTGGAGGTAATCCCAGTAGTTCATCTGAAAAAATATCCTCATACTCACAAATCACCCGAGGTAGATCCCACTCTTGTCTCACCTCATATTCTAGTGTAAGGCTTGCTAGCCAACCCATCAGCTGCCCGTATCATCTAGAGTCATACACGGCTTAGGGTAAAACATCGTGCTTATCCCCTTGGAACATGAAACAAATACCGTCTGGTGTGTAGGCAGTGACCCTCTTACGATCACAATCAATAATGATTCGGTGTGCCATCAACTAGTTCATCCCAAGGATGACATCAAACTCTGGCATGTCCATGACCCTAAGGTCCACGGTGAGTAGAATCCTCGAGATCTCTAACTCACAACCCTGACATATCTAGTCAACCCTCACCCTAGCACATACAATGGCTCTTCCAAAGTTTCAACCTCTAATCTCAAGTCTTTCACACATGATGCAGCAATAAGAGAATGAGATGCACCATAATCAAATAACAACCTTGTCCATAAGAGAGAGTAAAAATGTATCCAGAATAATCGATTGATCTGCAGACTTAGTCTGAGGTGTGATGGCATAGACACGTTCCTGGATCCCTGAAGCTCTGGCTTGTGAGCCCTGGCCTCGACCTCGACCTCGACCCATGCCCTAGACCGTCTGACCTGCTTGCGGGATCCCCGCACGTGAAGTAGTGGGGCCTTGTGCGGTACACTGAAATGGATACTGACTTCCTTGGCCCATGATGGGGTAGGAAAGAGTGTGGTGAGATTATGAATATCCCACTGATGACTGGGACTGAAACGCCCCTGGCCCTAGGATCCTTGCCTCTAAGGACAATCCCGTTTCATATCCCCCGGTTGGTGGCAATGATAACAAGTCTGTTAGTCTGTTTGAAAAGGAGGCCTCTGATGTCCCCCGCCTTGGGAGGACTAACCTTGGCCTTGGCCTTGATAGTCGCAGCTCATCCCTTGATGCCTATGCGGAGTAGAAGTCTTTTGCTTCTTTTCCCGCACCAAAAGGAGAGGATTGACCCTCTTTCTTCTTGTCTTTACCACCCGCGTCTCGGATGTTCCTTGCATCATCAACCTTTCTCTCAATGGCCATAGCTATCATAACCATCGTGTCCAAGTCTTGCAGTAGAAGACCTATAATTTTTCCCCGAATGGACAACTTCAAGCCATTCTCAAACTTCCTCACTTTCGCCATGTCTATGGCCACATAATCATAAGCGAAACGGGCTAATTATGTGAACTTAGCCACGTATTCGAGCACCGTCATCGTTCCTTGCCTCAAGTCTAAGAACTCTCGAGCCTTTGCATGTTGAGCAGCCGTCAGGAATACTTACCCATGAAGGTTCCTTGAACTCTGCCCAAGTCATTGCCTCCAAGTTCTTGAAGTCTTTAACCCAATTCCACCATACTTGGGATTGTCCCTTTAGCTGGAATGTAGCTAGTGTTATCTTAGTGGCATCGGAGGTGATCTCCATAGCCCTTAAGATCTTGTCAACCTACCAGAACCAATGATCAACTACCATCGGATCTGCCCCTTCCAAAAAAACTGGAGGATTGTGGGCTTTGAACTTCTAGAGGTTACTTGATCCACCTTGAGCCACATTTGCACCGGTCTGTGCTATAGTAACAGCTATAGTACTTGCTTGTGCAATAGTAATAGTTGCAACACCAATAGCCTTCACGAAGGCTTGTTAGTCAAAGGCCAGTGGTAGTTGGTTGTTGTTCCATCCACCCCGACGTCCCCTTTATCAAATTGTCATCTACACACACATAAGATAGCAATAGGCCAATAATTTAGTATCCCAAAGTTAGAGATCAAACAAAAACGTTGAGAATTCTCTCATTATCCCCCTAATAGAACATGTGTCACATACTAGTAGACGTTTAACACTTGAACTACCCCGTTCATCTCTTTTTTTAACCCAAGGTTATGTTTTCTAACCCTGGTGTTTCTCTTTTCCATATACATTCTATCATGTATATAATTTCACATAACAAGTAATACATAACATGTAGCAAGTAGAGAACATAACATGAAATGCATATGAAATGCAATGGTCTAGACCAATGCCCATCAAGCCCTAGATTAATCGCATACCTAGGCTCTGATACCAAGTTGTGATGTCCCAAAATCATGGGGTCCGTCGATTAACCATCAACCCACAAAATGTCCATGGATACCGAGTAACTCGATATCACAACGTTATGCCCAATTGATCGGGGTCCATACTTTAATAAAAATTTGTGCAGAGTCTCCTTTGTAAGTGGAACTTTACTCAAAATACAACCTGTGCAATATATCTTCACATGACCCATCTGAGGTCCAATATACAACAATGACAACACCGGGTTTATTTATATGTAAACATCAACCACACCGAGTCCATTTATCCATACTTATATCAAAACATGCAAGGTTATTTTAACACTAGTCCACATAAGTTCTATTACAATCATTTGCAAAAGAATAAATGCCCAAAACATAATTTTCACAAGTGTTTTACATTAACACAAAATAAGCCAAATTCTGCTTTCTTCACACATGAGGGTTCAAATTGGAGCCATTCGCTGATGTATTTCCCCCACCTGAAATGTTTTTCCGTATAGGGTGAGCCAACGCCCAGTATAATAATTCCTACAGATGCTACTCCCCATCTAAGTGCACATGTAATGTTCACATTTAACATTTCTTATTCACATCAACGTTTCAAGTAAGAATGTGCAACTCTATATTAGAATTTACTATGTCATACTATGAAATGAGATGGAACTCACTCATGATACTTTGACCCGAGTCCTCACCGACTCCCACAACACAATGCAATGTCAATGTATAATGAATCCGTTATTTGACGAAAAAACCACCCAATGATCATTTGAAATAAAAGTTGTTTTATTATAAAATCAAATCATTGATGGGTATTACTCATTGAATGAGTACTTTATAAATCAAAATCTTGTTTCTTGTTGGGCAACGGATTTTGGTATCTCAACCACCAGTTCCACAAACACCAGCACTTTTCTGGAATTTTACTATCGGGAAGTGCCTGAACCATGTGATCGGGGTTTACACCCAAGGGAGAGTCTAGCCCTACTAGCTATACCCGACGCAAGTTTTTTATGGATGCAACCGTGCGACCCAATAAAATATTCAATCCCATTTTTTCGAGCCCACCCTTCAATCACCAAGAATGATGCTTGAATGAACCATGCCTAACACACACACACACCCACCTATACTCATGCCTAAGCCCATGAATAGGATTCCTCCATGCACAACAATACAATGTTCAATATGCTATGAATGACATATGAACAATCTCAACCTATCCATTGTAAGTTATGTTCTAAACATATAGATACCATATTTGTCACAATGTCAATATAGCACACACATGCATATACATTGACAATTTTTCATAAAACAATTCCAAGCATGTTATCACAATCTTTATGTCAATAACACACTTAATCACAAAGGAAAAATATAACACATAATAGCCCATGTAATAGCCCACATAACAACCCACTTAACGGCAAAAAACAATCCACAAAATAACCCCTAATCGGAGCCTAAAACAGTCCATAAAATGGCCCTAAAAACAGTCCATGAATGGCCCTAAAAATAGTCCATGAATGACCCTAAAAACAGTCCTTGAATGGCCCTAAAAACAGTCTATGAATGACCCTAAAAACAGTCCATGAATGACCCTAAAAATAGTCCACTTTTTCGTCCCAAAAACAGTCACAATTTCAGTCCATATTAGGCTATAAAAATAAACCTTAACAGACCCTAAAAACAGTCTGTAAAAAGCCCTATAACTGCCCCAAAAACAGTCCACATATAAATCGATTCCATGCATTAAAACATGTTAAAAAACAGTGCATTTCGTCAGCCCTTGGAGAGCCCACATAAAAACCAATTTCATCCACTAAAACATGTCCAAAAATAGTCCATTTGGACAGCCCACATACTAACCAATTTCAACCACTAAAAACTCACTTAAGGTAAGAATAAAACCAAAGTAGGAAGATCCCTACCTCAGTAGAAGTGTAAAAAACTTCTATAACACCAAAACAAGTCCAAAGCTCTTGATTTTACAAAATCCTCTTCTTGGATCTTAGGTGAAATCCCTTGTTTTTGGTGTGGTTGTGTATCCCTTATCACGATGATAGACTTTAACTCTTAGTCCAAGTAATTCCGAGTGACGGAACTGCGTAAATCGGTGGGAGAAGCTTGAAGAATTAAGGTTTTTCCTCTTTTCTCTCTTCCTTTCCTCTATGGCCGGCCACTTGGGTTGAATAATGTGTGAAATATCTGATTTTTCAGATATTTGTCCCTAATTATAATTTTCAAGACTTGACTCACAACGCGGCACACGCCCCCTCTTTTCTAGGTTTGTTTTCGCCCAGAAATAATTTATTTAATCCCGTTTTAAGTTCAAATTAATTTTATTTGAACTTTAACTTAATTTTAAGAAAATTTTAAAATTTTTATTTTTGGGGACCTTTAAAAGGTTATCCACCATGTAGTCGCCTCGAAAAATGTGCAAAATTCGACTATCTCAAAATTTGACGAAATTCGACAGGGTGACTAGATTTCGCAATACGAATCTAACGGCGAAGTCCGTTGTGTCATCCGAGCTCTAGAACATGAATATTTTAAATACGCGTTATAGTGACAAATTACCATTTTACCTTTTTTTTAGAAAAAAATTAAATTTACCCGGGTTTTACACATACCATTGGAAAACCGTAGATATTTAATTGACAGGTTGATAATTCATTGATGACATAATTTCGGGCTACAAAGTAACACTCAATTACGCACACCATTGTATCATGCATGAAGAACATAGTATTATATAATATAGAATATTAAGTATTGCTCGGTGTTCATAATCGTGAACATATTATAAATAACATAATAAAATATCGGCTTTTCCATAATTTAACCAATAATACACATATGTTCATCCCTCACTGAAGGGTATAAGTAAATTACTCACACTCCATTGCTATAAACAAGCAAGAAGTGCGGGTAATTTTCATTTCAAAAGTAAACATAATATAGACACTGACACTTCTCTCGCAAGGAATAGTTGATATACAACCACCCGTAATATCAGTTAAGACACAAAGGTGGTGAAAATTCAACTCTCCAAATAGAAAGACATAACAAAAATGTAGAAATACGAAGTTTAGGCCGGAGAATAGGACGAACTGGATCTTTAATTGTTTTATGTCTTTCTCTTTTTCTCTCTTTTTTCTCTATTTTGAACTTCCACTAGATCTTCCCTCTCAGCCCAGTCCAGCCGGATTCAAATGAAGAGGCAGCCCCCTGTATATAGGCAACATGCAAGCAGGAGGTGGCAAATTAGCTTAAACCGACAGAAGCCACCATCTAGACGCCACCACCACCGTTCGGACGGTGGTGATTTGCTTGAAAAGTGATGTTGATTGTCTTTGTTGTGCTGGCTAATTCTTGGTTATTTTACACTTGCATCCCTTGTTCTTTCAAGCTTTGACAAATTGCCCCTTGTAATTTTCAGCAATTACGAACAAAACCCTGAAATTTTAAACATACCACACATAAAACTCTAGCTTACGCACAAACCCTAATACACAGTTTTAAATTGATTTATCTAACATAACCTCATTATTATATACTTAATAATCTCCCTAGATTTAAGATTACAGATATCTATCAATTAATTCAATTACTGACAATTATATTTAATTGTCTTCTTTTATCCTTGAGATCTTACCACTCAACTTATTTGTCATGTCAGATAATTAAATCCACTTGTAGAGTTTTACATGAACAAGACTTATGAGCTTTCTCAAGAGGGCATCATCAAATCATTTAAATATCAGGATGTGGTTTTCTTTAATAATTACTTTATACCATACAAATAATGCTATTTTTCATTTCTCTAAATTTGTTACCTCAAATATGAATCTTACTCTTTGATGAATTAAAGTAACAATCATTACGTATGTATCCATTTAAATATCTCAGGATTACAATCTTAAGCAATCCTAATAGCCATGAGGTATTTATTTTCTTATTTAGTCAAGAAAAAAATAACCTCAATAATGATCATGTCCTATACAAAAAAAGTGTACTAGTGCAATAATCCTAGACATTAGACAGTCTCCAATAGCCAATACATACTATGCTAGAAGATTGCACTACAATCCTAGTTTAGTGTGTCCATTTCCATATAAGATTACGAACATTTACTTAAATCATACAAGGACCTGATAATCAGATCTTCTGTACATAAGTCGAACTCTACACACCAGATTATCTACCAAGAAAAATGCAAAACACACATGCATACTATATATTTAATATAATAAAAATATTTTACCCATGCAAATTCTCATTGAAATAGAAAACAAAATTTTTTTATTGAATAATAAACTGAGTTTGATTATAAAAGTAAGCTTTTAGTTTATAACTCTATCAATTCTCTCACTTATACTCAATTTCATGCTGACATTCATCTAACTTTCATTCCCTCCACGAGATTGTCAAAAGTCTTTGTTGGAAAGCTCTTGGTGAAGGAATCTGCCAGGTTGTTTGCTGATGAAATCTTGGTCATCAGTACATCACCTCTTTCCACGATGTCTCGTATAAGGTGATATTTATGCTCAATGAGTTTTCCCATCTTATGGGTTCATGACTCCTTTGAATTAGTAGTCACTCCATTATTGTCACAATAAAGTGTAATAGTCAATCTTACTTAAGGTACCACTTCCAAATTCATAAGGAAGTTTCTAAGCCAAACTGTCTCTTTGGCTGCCACGTATTTGACCTCCATGGTGGAATCAACAATACAAAATTGCTTGAAACTACTCTAAATTATGGCTCCATTTTCTAGAGTAAACACATATCCTGAGGAAGACTTTCTAGAATCTTAATTTGACTGGAAATCAGAGTTCGTGTACCCGGTGGGTACTAAACTATTTGTCTGGTAAACCAACATATAATCTTTCTTCGTTTTTAGGTACTTGAGAATATGTTTTACTGCAGTCCAATGTTCTTGCTAAAGGTTAGACTGATATCTACTAACCTTGCCAACAACAAAACAAATATCAGGTCTAGTGCAAAGCATAACATAGAATACATAAAACTTTCCACTACCAAAGCATAAGGAACCGCCTTCCTCTTCTCAATCTCTTTAGGTGTCCTAGGACATTGCTCCTTTGACAGAGACACTCCATGTTTGGAAGGAAGAAATTCCTTCTTGGAATTTTGCAAGCTAAAACAAGCTATAATGGTATCGATATAAGTAGCCTAAGATAAGCCTAACATCCTATCCTTGAGATATAAGTAGTCTGAGATAAGCTTAACGTCCTATCCTTGTGACCTCGCATAAGCTTGATCCCAAGGATGTGGCTAGCTTCTCCCAAATCCTTCATATTGAACTTATTGGATAACCATACCCTAACATAAAATAACAATCCCACAGAGTTTCCAATGAGCAAGATAGCATCCACATAAGGTATTAAGAATACCACTACATTTTCATCACTCTTTTTGTACACATAGGACTCATTCGAGCATTCATCAAAACCATAAGATTTTATAGTCTGACCAAAATGAATGTTCCAAGACTTAAGATGCCTACTTAAGTCCATAAATGGGCCTTTTAAGCTTGCATACTAGATGTTCTTGGCCCTTCGATATGAATTTTCTGGTTGTAACATATGGATGAACTCGTTAGAATTTCGGTTAAGGAATGTTGTCTTGGCATCCATTTGTCAAATCTATTAATCGAGAGGAACTACAAAGGATAAGAGGATTCAGATCGACTTTAGCATAGCTACTGGTGAAAAAGTCTCATCATAACCAATTCCCTCTTTCTGAGTAAACCCTTTCGCAACAAGCCTTGTCTTAAAGCTTTTCACCTTACCATCTAATCCTCTCTTCCTCTCTTCCTCTTATAGACCCACTTGTATTCAATGGGTTTTATCCCATTGGGTGGTTCTACAAGTTCCCAAACTTGATTGGAGTACGTGGACTCCATCTCATACATCATAGCCTTTTGCCAAATTCTGCATTCTTGACTTGATGTACTTCATTGTAGGTCTAGGGATTGGCAATTCGTTCCTCAGTGATCCTGTCAAAAAGACTCCCAATAACGTATATTGTTGGGTTGACGAATAACCCTCCCACTACAAAGAGGCATTGTCTGCATTTGTGTATCATTAGTGACATGTTGTGTAGGTTCTACATAAGTATCAATATTACTCCCAATACGATGAGGCGATGAGATATCGTCCACTCTTTCATTGAATGTTTCCTCTCGTATAGTTGGTATTGAAGAAGTATTCCCTGATCTATCTCCTCTCAACTCCTCGAGAATTTTAATCTTAGGCTTGTGATCCATCACGTAGTTTTTCTCTAAGAATCAGGCATTGATGCTAACAATGACCTTCAGATCCTTAAATTATAGAAAAGACCACTTTTTGTTCCTCTTTGATACTCTATAAACAAGCAAACTTCTATTATTGATTCCAGCTTATTCATGTTCTCTTTCAACATGGCGCTGGACTCCCCCAAATTCTAACATGCTATAGGCTAAGGTTTCGTACAATCTACAGTTTTTTTGGAGTATTAAGTACTGACTTGGACAATACCAAGTTCAAAATATATGCCGCTGTTTCCAAGATATATCCCCAAAAAATAATAAAGAAAAACTAAATAAATCATGATAGATCTCACCATATCTATAAGAGTCTTATTCCTTCTTTCTACCATACTATTTTGTTGTGGTCTGCTAGGAGCAGAGAATTGGGATGGAATCTCTACCTTTAATAAGTAGTCCCTAAACTCTCCTAAGAGGTATTTGCCACCACGATCAGATCATAATGTCTTGATACACTTCCTTTGACGCTTCTTCGTTTCAACCTTAAACTCTTTGAATTTTTCAAAGCATTTAGACCTAAGACGCATCAAATAAATGTATCCATACCTTGAATAATCATCAATAAAACTGACAAAATATTCAAAGCCTTCTCTAGCTTGGACATTCATAGGTCCACCCAAATAAGAATGAACTAATGCCAATGGATTTGTTACTCTATAGTTAATCAAGATTCAGGTATACTCTATAGGTCCACACAAATAACTAATGCTAAAGAATCAAGCATTAATTTTTTCATCCAATCAAGATTCGTAGACTCGAAGGGCCTATACTTCCAATGAACTCAATGATCCATTTATAACCAGTATTTAAATCCTCCTAAAGTTAATATGACTTGAGCATAAGTTTCAAAGATACGTTTAGTTCATTTTAGAAGGTTCCTTTCTCTTACATAATGAGATACTATTGTTATTCAACTTAGTTAATTGCAATGTAGGTAAGACAACATTAATAATATAAAGATCATCGACCAATGAACCATAATAGATAAAATGCTTATTATACTTAATAACCACATAGTTACTAAAATAAACATTATATACATCATTAACTAATTTAGAAACCAAAGCTAAGTTTCTTCTAATATCAGGTGCATAAAGACAATCTTTCAAAATTAAAATCCTATATATACTAAAACATAAATTTTAATTTCTCACTGTAATTGTTGCCACTCTCGTAGCATTACCCATATGTAAATAAACCTCTCCATCACTGACCTTTCTGGTTTCCTAGAACCCAAGCAAGAATTTACAAACATAATTAGTGGCTCATGTATCTACACACTGGGTACTGGTAGATAACACCATTAAACATGATTCAACAACTAATAAATGAGATTCATTTGCGTTGTTTGCTTTGTTGAGGAAGATAGGACATTACTTCTTTCAGTGTCCTGACTGCTTGCAATGGAAACACTTGCCCTTAGGCTTTTTCACTGCTTCCTAAGGGCCAACAACTTGCTTTTGAGTCTTTTTCTACTTTTGCTTGCCTTACGACTTGGAAGTAGAACCTTTCTCAATCACATTAGCATGAGGTTTTTACTGGAAGAGACCTTCAGCTACCTGGAGTTCCTAAAGGAGTTCCACCATAGAATAAGAATGCTTGTTCATATTGTAATTAAGGCGAAACTGCTTATATTACTATGGTAGTGACTGGAGTATGATATCAACCTGAGTTTACCTGCCAATTTCAGCTCCTAGGATCTCTAATTCATTAAGAAGACTCATCATCCTCAGAACATAATCCTTTACTAGTGCCCCCTCTGGCATGCTTGTGTTCATTAGATCTTTCATCGCAACTTACCTAGCAGCACGACTTTGATCCCCAAACAATTCTTTGAGGTTCATAAACATGTTGTAAGTGGTGGGCATAAGCTCATGCTAATTTTGTAGTACACTTAACATAGATGTCAAAATGTAACACCACGTCATCTCATAAACCTTTTTCCATCTCTACAGAGCCTGGACTTTCTGTTCGATTTCCCTTTTGATGAGTGTAGAATAGTGCATAACATGCATCTCTATTACACCCATTTTAACTTGTTTTGTGTTGAAAATTGGGGAAAATGGTTTTAAATTGATAATTAACGAAGATTTGTTTGATTGTAGGTAATGGACTAGTAAAGGCATGCATAAAGCACCCCATCAAGTGCTCAAGGTCAATGGGACAGAAAGGGATCACTTGACGGATGGCTTGGGAACTCAAGGAGCCAAAAATATTCCAAGACATGACAAGACCTATCGGAAGAAGTTATTTAAGACCTACAGGTAAAAGTCATTCAAGACCTACCGGTCAAAGACTCAAGACCTACCAGTAGAAAAGGCCACTGAAAATCTTCTACCTCTTCCATGCAAAACCCTATCGATAGAAAAACTTATTGGAAAATACCTACCGGTAGGTTACCCATGACCTACCGGTAGTTTTTGCCCAAAAATGACAGACACTTCTTCACACGACTCCACCAACTTCGGGTGCCCACTTTTTGTCCTCTAAATCATGCCATGACATCTTTAACAACCCATGATGAGCTCCTAACCCCTAAACTTCATATTGGAAGCATAAGAGAGGGAAGAGGCAAATGAGAGAGACAGAGTGGTTGGAAAGGCATGCGAGGTCCATGCCTTGACAGATTTCACTTCTTAGAGTGGATAACCTCTCTCCAATCATTCCAAGTTAGTCACTCATGCTAAGGGAGAAAAGATGGATGAAAATATGAAGCTTTTTCACACATTTTCAGATTATTATGCTTTTAGAGAGAGAAACTCCAACGTAAAAGATGAAGGTTTAGAAAGAAAAGCTAGGTTGTTACATTTTTTGTAAACTCCCGCATGTAATAGAACTTGAACCAACTATAATTGATGTAAAAATGTATGTTGTATAAGTTTGGGTTGGCTTTGGAATATTTTAGAATGAATTGTAAATGAAAATAGGTCAAAAATGCAAAAACTAGACAAACCATACTAGTACGTCGAGGTCCAATAGGCAAGTCGTACCGGTACGCGTACCGATACACTTTGTGAAAATCTAAAATTTTAACACTCATTTGCCAAGCTTTTGAGCTAGGCATATAATCCTTCAATCGTTGTAAAACGACAATGATAAAGTACCAATGGTGATATGTAGGGCCTCGAACGGACCAATCAATTAAAGATATACTTAGCCCTCATTTTTTAAAATTTCGGTAAACATTTACTTGGGTATTAGGATTAATCATAAAACTAAATATTTTTAGGTCAAACTAAGGTCTCCATTGAATCTGAAAGGTTGAAAAACATAGGAAGAGGTAATATGGGGTGTATTAGAAGTTAGAAAATATTCCGGAGTAAAAACACACTTAGAGAGAAGTTGGGTAAAATGGGATCTTGGACACTGCTTAGCATTGAGGCCATAACGTTTTATATTGATGTACATTGGATCTGAAATGTGGACAACAAATAGTATACATCTAGGGCTACAAAAGTATATTTCAGGAAAATTCTCCAATTCGACTTCTAAGTAGGTCAAAACTACACTGGAAGTTGAAGCAAAAATATGTCAGTCAAACTGTACTGGTATGCCGAACTCTAGTAGCTAAACCGTACTGGTACACATACTAATACATTTTGTCTGAAGCTTCTCGAACAGATAAAAAGTCAGGATTTGTGTGTTTTAAAACACCCCTCTAAGCCTCATTTATCTCATTCTTCCATTTCACTCTCATACCACACCTCTTAGAACCCTAGGAGAAGATTAAGGGAGAAAGAAAGGGGAGGAAGGAGATCTCTAGAGCTTGGACTTTACTTGGAGATCTTGATTCAAGGTAGGGGCTTCTTATCACTATTTTACATTAAGGCTAGGGCTTATGTCTATATGTATTCTTTTGACTCTAGATTAAATATGTGCTATAAAACTATCATTCCTTGGTATTCTTGCAAAGATTAACATATTTTAAACAAAGCTATGGTGGAATAGCTCTCAAATCACTTTTTCTTGCTCTCAAACCCTAGTTTTCAAAAGAAGTGGATTTTCTCTTTATTCTTCCTTTGTTTTTGATTTCAAAAACCCTAGTGCTTTGTGTAGAGTAATGAAATGATATTGTTGGTGGTCTCTTGCATTTTCCTAGTTGGTTATTAAAAATGTCACATGCTTAATTTGGAGATTTTTTAGATATACTTGTAAATTGAGAAATTGAGTTTGGTATTGTATCTCTTATAAGTGTGGGATGACCACGAGTGGCCTTTGACGAGATATCGTAGAGTGGGTAGATGTTTTGCTTGCTCCGTGTAGGTTGGTATTTTTTCTACCACTCGTACTGGGGTTAGTGCTTTGGTAAGACTAAACCATTATCACTTACGGGTACCGTGGTTGAGGGTTAGTATACTAATGCCTAGGTTGGATACGTCACTATCATTGATATGACATACGTCTTTCCTAAAGGATGGATATGTTTGAGAAGTTAGGTGTGGGTGTGTGTGGGCTAGATATTACTCAATGTGTTGATTCATGGGGTATGTCTTGCACCATGTTTGAGATATATATACATATTGTTGTGGAATATTCAAATTATGGATACTATTATTATTGTGAAAAATAGTTTCCTACAAGGACTTGTGGAAGTATGGGATTCCACAAGGTCTTGTAGGAAAATGGTTTATACTTTGGTAATGGTTATTTATTGTAACTTAGTTTTTACTGTTTCATTTAACTTACTGTTGCTACTTAAACTTGAGATCTACTTTAAAATATTCCTGTTTTACTTCAAAGATTATATATGCTATTTATAAAATGAGACCGGCCGCTTTTATAAGCTTTTATAAACCTTGTTCGAGTTTGGAAGAATTTTCCTACAGAGTTTCGCGCTCACCCCCTACTTAACAACCTTTTCAGATTATACTTTTGAGGAAGAACGGGGAGTTGAGGGTCCCGCAGATTGGGAGACTTCGATCGACGGAAATATGGATCCCGAGGTGGACGCTTAGAGCGACACTTTCTTTTATTTTAGACTACGATTTATCTTGAACATTGTGAAGCCTAGTTTTCTTTTGTTATTCTGCTGCGTTAAAATAGTTAAATTTTTGGGATATAAATGCCATAGTTGGGTATCTTCTTTTGGATAATGTTATAAATTTTATGGATGATGAATGAAGGCATATTTATTTGATGGACTATATTAGTGCTCTCATGACGTAAATGGTTTTAGCTTGTAATGTCGTCCAATGGGGTATTACAGTTTTTGGTATCAGAGTTTAGATTTTAGGTCTTACATGGGAGTTGTAGGCTATGGATCACCACTAGAGATGAAGTACTAGGGTAAAAAAAATTGTTGGTCTAGTTTTATATGAACCATATGCTTTAGATTAAAGTAATACTTAGGATATCTTGTACATCAATTAAACTAAATTGTGAATTGATGTGCAGGACGGATGGAAGAAATGTACGCGAACGTGGACGAGGGAGTGGGAGTGGAGGCCAAGCACCGCCACCGCCCGATGCCATGCAAGACATATATCAATGCTTGAGGGAGCTCACCACTCTGGTGCAAAGCCAAAATAGAAACAACAACAACCACAACCATAATGGTGGAGCGCATCCTCTAGCGTAAGTACCGGGCAATGGAAACGGAGATCGAAGGATGGTAGTTCTCGAGAATTTCTGAGGCAATGTCCACCTACATTTCAGGGGAGCTCTCAACCCTTAGAAGCAGATAAGTGGATTCGTCGTATGAGGAAGATTTGTGACAGCATGGGAGTTACTAAGGACTTGAGGGTTGGCTTGGCTACCTATTTGTTTGAGGGGGAGGCCAACCATTGGTGAGATTTAGTAAAGAGACGGAGGAACCCCGGTGCACTTACTTGGGAGGAGTTTGACCAAATCTTTCAAGATAAATATTTTTTCGAGTCGGTTAGAGACGAGATGAGTGTCGATTTCCTTGCTCTTCGATAAGGTAGCTTGACTGTGATGGAGCATGAGAGGAAGTTAACGAGTTATCCAGATATGTCACAGAGTTCATCTCCACAGAGGCCAAGAGGGCCAAGTGTTTCGAGTAGGGTTAGAGGCCAGCAATTAGAGAGAAGCTTGTGGCTCTCAGGATCCGTGACTATAGGGATCTAGTCAACAGAGTTGCACTTGTAGAGAAGGACATAGAGGACAGCCAGCGATGACAGAGCTTCATGAGAGGAGGTCCAATCAGGACGATAGCACCATATCGACGCCCAGACCAGGCAGGTGGATAGAGACTCCTAACTGTTCGCGGAGATGGAGTGGCTCAAACTAGAACAAGCACTAACCTGCGCCAATGCTTTACATGCGGAGAATTTGGGCTCTTTAAACATAGATGCCTCTCGTTTATACCAAGGAACAATCAAGAAACCAAACAAGTGCCAGGAAATAAGCCACCTCTACAACGGCTAGCATAGTAAAGACCATTACAAGCTCAAGCCCCTGGGTAACACCAATCATGAGAGAGTTTTTGCTTTGACTCAACCGGAGGAGGACGCTTCTAATGTCGTAGTGGAAGTTATTATTCTTTTCTATAATTCTTGGGCCCGCATCTTATTTTATCACAGTGCTACATATTCATTCATACGCATTGCATATGCTTTTCATTTGAGATTGGGATTTGAGAAGCCAAAACATGCTCTGAGTATCAACATACCCACGAGAGAACTGTTGAATACTAGCAGGGTGTGTAGAAGGTGTGTACTTCGAATTTGGGATCATGAATTCATCGTATATTTGGTTGCTTTAGATATGAAGGGGTATGACATCATATTTGGGATGAATCTGTTGTCAAATTTTCGTGCGATGATGGACTACTTTCGCAAGCGAATTTTATTTCAGTTGCCAAGAGGGGTAGTTTTTACTTTCATAAATGATCGCAATTCCTTCCATCTATTTTCCACTATGGGGAGTAAATTTCTGAAAGCTAAGGCTAGGAGTAAATTGAGTTTTTTGGCTAGCTTGATGGAAGATGATCGGGATAGATTCCAATCGGATGTAGTGTTGGTAGTATTGGATTTTTTGGATATTTTCCCCAATGAATTACCCGAGTTACCCCCACAACGTGAGATTGAGTTCATGATCAATCTCTATCCGGGAACCAAACCAATACCTATTGCTCCCAATCGAATGGCACCCTTGGAGTTAAAGGAGCTAAGGAAGCAGTTGGATCATTTATTAGCCATTGGATTTATCCGCTTAAGCACTTCACCGTGGGGAGCCCCGGTCCTCTTTGTGCAGAAATATAATGAAACACTTCGGTTATGCACGGACTATCGGAGGTTGAATCGGGTTATTGTGAAGAATAAATACCCTTTGCCACGAATTGAGAACTTGTTTGATCAGTTGAAGGGTTCGAAGTATTACTCCAAGATTGATCTTCGCACAGGGTATCATCAATTACGGATAAAGGAGGAAGATATTCCTAAGATTGCTTTCTGTACCTGATATGGTCATTTCGAGTATACGGTGATGCCGTTCGGATTGACTAATACTCCCGCAACCTTCATGGATTTGATGCATAGGATATTTCGGTCATATTTAGATTAGTTTATCATTGTGTTTATTGATGACATCTTGATTTATTCCCAGACCCAAGAGGAGCATGGGCATCATCTCTCGATTGTGTTACAAACATTGAGAGAGCATAAATTGTATACGAAGATGAGTAAGTGCGAGTTTTGAATGAAAAAAGTGAAATTCCTTGGTCATGTTGTGTCTGAACAAGGGGTAGTTGTTGATCCTACAAAGATTGAAGCCGTGATGAAATGGGAACCACCGAAGAATGTAACAGAAGTACGCAGTTTTTTGGGATTAGCCGGCTATTATCGTAGGTTTGTGGAAGGGTTCTCAAAGCTTGTGATGTCGATGACTCGCCTCACAAGGAAGGGAGAAAAATTCGTGTGGACTCAAGCATGTGAGCTAGCCTTTCGCACATTGAAGGAGAAGTTGACAATGGCGCCTATCCTCAATATGCCGAGTAGTGGAGAAGGATACGACGTCTACACCGATGCTTCACTACGAGACTTGGGATTTGTGCCAATGCAAGGAGGAAAGGTGGTAGCCTATGGCTCTAGGCGACTCAAGGTTCATGAACAGAACTATCCCACCCATGACTTAGAGCGTGTCACTGTGGTCTTTGCTCTTAAGTTGTGGAGGTGTTATTTGTATGGAAAGAAATTCTAAGTGTTCTTTGATTATAAGAGTCTCAAGTATATCTTCACACAGAAAGACTTGAATCTCCGGCAAAAAAGGTGGATTGAGTACCTAGAATACTACGATTTCACACTCAACTACCATCCAGGGAAGGCGAATGTAGTTGCCAATGTACTTAGCAGGAAGTCTCAGGGTGAACTCAATGTTTCTATAGGTGAATGGATGTTGATGAATGCCCTTAGAGATTATGATCTATGGATTAGAGAAGATGGATCCCGACCATGTTTATTCAACCTTGCGGCTCAACCTACTCTCCAACGTAGGGTTTTGGAATTGCAATGCTTGGATCCTAAATTGGAGAATGGAGAAACTATGGAGGGTTGATCTTTGAGAAAAGGAGAATTAAGATATGGGGAGAAGCTATGCATTCCCGATGATTCGTCCCTAAAAGAGGAGATACTTGGAGAGTGTCATTGCTCTAAAATTGCTATCTACCCCGATAGCACAAAAATGTATAGGGACATGAAGTGCCAATATTGGTAGAAAGGAATGAAGAATGATGTGGCAAGGTTCATAGCACGATGTGCTATTTGTAAGCAGGTGAAGATCGAACATCAAAAGCTAGGAGGATTACTACAGTCTTTGCCTATCCCAGAGTGGATGTGGGATCACATCACCATGGATTTCGTGTCGGATTTACCATTGACATCGGGCGGGCATAATGCAGTGTGGGTTATTGTGGATAGACTCACCAAGTCCGCTCATTTTTTGGGTATGAAGACCACGGACACATTTGAGACTTTGAGCCAACTGTATATACGTGAGATTGTGCGGTTGCATGGAGTTTCTCTTTCTATCGTATCGGATCATGATTCTTGGTTTATGGCATGGTTCTAGCAAAGCTTACAACAAGCCATTGGGACAGAGTTACTGTAACGCCCTGAATATCACGCTGGACGACATTTCATTCTAAAACCATTTACATCATGAGAGCACTAAAATAATCCATCAATAAATAAGATTTCATAAAATTATCCATAAAATTGACATCATTATCCCAAAAGAATAGACTCATCTTGGCCTTTACATTCCAAAAATTAACTAATGTAGCGCAGCGGAAATAACAAAAGAAGACTAGACTTTACAAGATTCCAAAAAAATATTCTAACATAGAACAAAAGAAAGTGTCGCTCTAGGCGTCCACCTCGGTATCCACGCTCCCGTCTATCGGAGTATCCCAGTGTGCGGACTCCTCGATTTCCAGCTCTTCCTTGAGGGGATAATCCGAAAAGGTTATTAAGTAGAGGGTGAGCACTAAGCTCCGTAGCAACATTCCTCCCAAACTCATACAAGATTTTTAAAACATATAAAAGAGGTCGGTCTCCTTTCAGAAATATCATATATCAAATTTTAAAATAAAACAGGGACATTTAAAAAGATCTCAAGTTTAAACAATAAAAATAATTAAACAAAAACGATAAAATACATTCTTCAACAATAAATCATATTCTCATGTATATTGGTTCATCCCCGTTGCCATGTAAGTCGATTGCTTCTCAAGAATCTACCCAACGACAATATCTAGTTCACCCATCATAATCAAATCACAATCACTTTCGGGAAAGAGTGTCTATCATCCCAATAGCAGTGACGAATCCCTCCCCAGGAAAGGTATACCAACCCTAGTTCGAACTCTAATGAACAATAGTGGTTGCATTACCAAATGACAACCCACTACAAGTGTTAGACAATCATCTCACCCCCACTGGGATAGACTAACCTCTAACACTCTACGACATTTCTCGAAAGTAATTCAATTCCGTCACAACGACCATACAATAAGGAAACCAAAATACTCTCAATTAATTAACAAATTCCAAAGTATTAACAAAATCCCCAAATTCATCATGGGACAATTTCAATAACCAAGTATGAAAAATACAAGAGATTACAACAACATCATTTTATTATTCAACACAAAGCTCTATATTTTTGAATTCAATAATAAAGGAAGAATTTAAGAAGGAAACCATCACTCTCCAAAAATAGGGTTTTGAAGCAAAAGAAGAGATTTCATGGGTATTCAACCCTAACTTAGTTAGAAACAAGTAATCTTTGCCAAAAATACTAAGAGAGGATGATTTGATATCATATATATCACATTTAGAGCAAAGCATACATATATACATAAACCCTAGTCTCAATGTAAGAGAAAGAGAAGAAATCCCCTACCTTGGTGCTCTTAAAGAACTTGAGCTTTGATCCAAATCCAATGTGAAACTCTCATTTGATCTTGTATTTTTTCCTTTCTTTCCTCTTCTCTAAGGCTTCCTAGGGTTAGAAGTGTTGAAATGGGACTAAGGCAGACGGCCTTAAGTATTTATAGTGAAAAACATGAACCACATATCGCGAATCTGGAACCTAGACTTTTAAGTCACATTCAAACGTCATTTGGCGTTCGAACGTTAATAGTGCAAATTATTGACTAACGTTCGAACTTCACTAGGAACTTCGAACGTTGGTTGCTCGTAGTATTTTTACATTTCCATCAAAGATCTGTAAGTCACGTTCAAACGTTATTTGGCGTTCGAACGTCACTAGTGCAATTGACTGTTTTACGTTCGAACGTCACTTGACGTTCAAACGTCCTTCTAGTTTCTGCTAAAACTTCAAGTGAATTTTTGGCCTATTTATAGGTTAATTTGAAATTTTTTTGTAAAATACTCTTTTGTAGCCCTGAAAGTCTACTATCTATTGCAAAAATTTCAGATCAATTGGAAATCAAGATAAAAAGTTATGGTCCAAATAATAGGCAGTGTCTAAAATCCTTTCTACTCAAATTTTCTCTAAAGTGTGATTTCACTCTGGAATACTTCCAAACTTCTACAACATACCCTATTACCTCTATCTATATTCATATTTCTACTCTTATAACTACGTATTTCATGCATACATCATTACATATATTACTATTATTGAACAATTATATTACTATATTAAGATGAACATATGGGGGTTTACAGTTACTTTTCAGCACAGCTTTTCATCCCCAAATGGATGGCCAATCTGAGAGGGTGATACAGATTATGGAAGACATGTTACATGCTTGCGTGTTAGACTTGAAAGGAAGCTGGAGTGATCACTTGTCGTTGGTGGAGTTTGCGTATAATAATAGCAATTAGGCTAGCATTGAGATGGCACTGTATAAAGCATTGTATGTAAGACCGTGTAAATCCTCGACGTGTTGGTTGGAAGTCGACGAGAGTAGTTTTTTTGGACCGGTGATTGTTTGAGAAACTACCGAAAAAATTCAACTCATCCGAGAGAGACTACGCACGGCACAAAGTCGACAAAAAAGCTATGCGGATCAAAGACGAAGACCCTTAGAATTCAAGGTGGGAGATTACGTGTTTCTTAAGGTATCACCCAAGAAGGGAGTTTTGAGATTCGTCAAGAAGGAAAAATTAGCTCCAAGGTATATCGGGCCATTCCAAGTGATCAAAGTAGTGGGCAAAGTGGCGTATCAACTTCGGTTACCAGTTCAGTTATAAGGGGTGCACGACGTGTTTCATGTTTCAATGTTGAAAAAGTGTCAATCGGATACAAAGCATGTCATGGATTTGGAGGATGTTGAAGTCCAAGATGGAGCAACATATGAAGAACAATCGGTAAATATTCTTGACACCAAGGAGAAGGTACTTCGCAATAAAGTCATCCAACTAGTGAAAGTCTTGCGGGAACATCATGGAGTGGAGGAAACTACTTGGGAATCCAAGTTGGAGATGCGAGAAAAGTAACCTCAATTGTTCACTACTTGAGGTAAGTTTCGAGGAAGAAACTTTCTTTAAGGGGGTGGATCGTAAACCCCCGCATGTAATAGAACTTGTACCAACTATAATTGATGTAAAAATGAATGTTGTATAAGTTAATGTTGATGTAATACCCCACAGACGTATAGTAATATAGTAATATACTAGTTTAGTAGTACTTTTATATATATAATGATGTAAAAATGAATCACATAGGTTAAAACATTAGAAATAAATATTTGGGAGACAAATGGAATTGGAAAGTTTACGTTTCGAAAACATATGAGCTTGAAAATAGTTAATATGTAAGTTTTTAAATATTTTTAGGTCAAACTAATGTCTCCATTGAATCCGGAAGGTCGAAAAATCTTGGGAGAGGTAATATGAGGTGCCTTGGAAGCTTGGAAGTACTCCGGAATAAAAACACACCTTACGCAAATTTCGGGTAGAAAATAGTTTGGACACCTTTTAGTATTTTGATCATAACTTTTTATCTTTATGCCCAATTGATCTGAAATTTTGACAGTAGATAGTAGACATCTAGGGCTACAAAAGTGTACCTCATAAAAATTTTCCAATTCGACCTATAAATGGCTAAAAACCGCACTGGAAGTCGAGGAAGTCAAACGGTACTGGTACCCCGAAACCAATAGCTAAACGATACCGGTACCTAGTACCGGTACCGCTTCTCTGAAGCCTTCCAAACAGTTAAAAAGTCAGGATTTTGGGTTTTAAAACCCCATTCCAAGCCCTATTTGCCCCATTCTTCATCCCATTCTCACCACAAACATCCTAGAGCCCTAGGAGGAGATAAAGAAAGGGAAAAACACCAAGATCAAGATAGCTTCACACCTCATAAAAATTAAAATCGAAATTTCTCAAGAACACCATTCTTCTCCTCTCTCCCTATACCCTTTCACTACACCCTTACCCACATCTCTTAGAACCCTAAGAGAAGACAAGAATAAGAAGGAGAAGGGAGGAAGAAGATCTTTGGAGCTTGGGTTAGCTCAAAATTTTTGAATTCAAGGTAGGGGATTTTCTCTCATTCTCTCACATTGAGACTAGGGCTTGTATATATATATGTATGTATGTATTTCACTCTCTCTCACCTATATATATGATATGTAATACATGAATCTTATTTTAGTTGTAATAAATGCTATGTTTGGAATAATATGAAAGGTGGGTAAC
>CM042193.1:30008261-30035189 GCA_023539305.1 Ilex asprella | reverse complement strand
TTTTCTCTCATTCTCTCACATTGAGACTAGGGCTTGTATATATATATGTATGTATGTATTTCACTCTCTCTCACCTATATATATGATATGTAATACATGAATCTT
Source organism: Ilex asprella (assembly GCA_023539305.1). Lineage (NCBI taxonomy): Eukaryota > Viridiplantae > Streptophyta > Magnoliopsida > Aquifoliales > Aquifoliaceae > Ilex > Ilex asprella. The sequence continues at coordinate 30,035,084 of CM042193.1, read as the reverse complement.
ATTTTAGTTGTAATAAATGCTATGTTTGGAATAATATGAAAGGTGGGTAACCACCAAAGTTCTATTTTTACCTTAAAAAAAAAACCCCTAGTTTTCAAGAAAAAGAGATTTCCTCCTAATTCATTCTTTTTCTTTGATTTCAAAACTTTAATGTTGAATATTGTACAATAAAATAATATAGATTATGATCTCTTGCATATTTTCTTGGATTATTCGATTATATGACTCATGTGAGAAAAATTAGGAATTTTACTATATTTGTAAAATTGTTGTGAATTGAGCATATTCTTGGTTTCCTCATTGTATTTGTGTTGTAATGGACTTAGATTACCTTCAAGAGATGTCGTAGAGTGTTAGAGGTTAGTCGATCCCAATGGGGGTGAGATGGTTTCTTAACACTTGTAGTGGGTTGTCATTTGGTAATGAAACCACTATCGTTCATTGGAGTTCGAACGAGGGATAGTATACTTTTTCAAGGGGGAGACTCGTCACTGCCATTAGTATGGTAGACGCCTTTTTCTAAAGTGTTTGTGCTTGTGATTGTGATTGGTGGACTAGGTATAATCGTGGGGTAGATTCATGGGAAGCAATCATCATACATAGTAAGAGGATGAACCAATATACATGGGAATGTGGATTATTACTCATTGTACTAGAAACAGTTTCTACAAGAGTTTCAAGAAGTATGGGATTCCAAGAGAACTTGTTGGAAACGGTTTATAGTGGAATGGTTTATTACTTGTTTATCGTATTCATTTTTCATTCAATTATTGCTACCGATTAAACTTCAGATCTAGTTAAAATGTCCTGTTTTCCTTCAAAAAGTTATATATGATATTTGTGAAATGAGACCGACCGAATTTTAAATATTTTCTAAACCTTGTTTGGGTTTGGGAGAAATTTTCTACAGAGCTTCGTGCTCACTCCCTACTGCTAACCTTTTTCAGATTATGTACTTGAGGAGGAGTTAGAAGCCGAGGAGGCCGCCCAGTGGGAGACTCCAATTGATGGGAGTATGGATCCCGAGGTGGTTATGTAGAGCTGTAACTTCTTTTGTACTAGACTAGGACATTCTTTTGGAACATTGTGTAGTCTAGTTTCTTTTGTTTATTCCGCTACGTTTCTTTAATTAATTTTTTTTTTTGTAATAGCCATGGCATGGCCTATTCTTTTGGGATGATAGTGTGGATATGATATATGGTGAATGGAAGTTTATCTTATGATGGATTAATGGACCCAGTGCGGTCAATTGTAGTATAATTGTACAGGTTGTGTTTTGGGTAGAGCTCCCCGTACAGAGGAGACTCTGCCCGAATTTTGTTAAAATATCGATTGTGATGAACGAAACTTCCTTATTTATGGATTTATTTAGTGCTCTCGTGAGTTGAATGGTGATTAAATAGTAATACTGTACACTGAGAAGTCTAGTTTATTTTGTATTCCGAAGCAAGATTTACTTTGGTATTCTTTTGGAGATGTAAATGCCATTGTTGGGCATATTCTTTTGGATGTTATTGTATGTGCTTGAATGATGAAGTAAATTCTTTTTGGGATATGAAGTTATGTAGTTGCTATCATGATTATAAATGTTCTTTAGAATGTAATGCCATCCAAGGGAGTATTTGGGGTGTTACAATTGACTTTGGAAGGTTTTAGAATGAATTATAAATGAAAAATAGGCTAAAAATACAAAAACTGGGCAAACCGTACTGGTACACGTACCAGTACGCCGAGGTCCAGTAGGCAAGGTGTACCAGTACGTGTACCGATATACTTTGTGAAAATCTAAAATTTTAACACTCATTTTTCAAGATTTTGGGCTAGGCATATCATCCATCACTCGTTGTAAATGGACATTGATAAAGTACCAATGGTAGTATGTTGGGTCTCGAACGGACCAATCATTTAAAGATATACTTAACCCTCGTATTTTAAAATTTCAGTAAACAGTTACTTGGGAATTAGGATTAATCATAAAACTAAATATTTTTAGGTCAAACTAAGGTCTCCATTGAATCTGAAAGGTTGAAAAACATAAGAATAGGTAATATGGGGTGTATTAAAAGTTAGCAAGTATTCTGGAATTAAAACACACTTAGAGAGAAGTTAGGTAAAAAGGGATCCTAGACACTACTCGGTATTTTGGCCATAACTTTTTATACTGATCTCCATTGTATCTAAAATTTCAAAAATCCATAGTAGACATCTAGGGCTACAAAAGTGTATTTCAGGAAAAAATTTCACTTCGACCTCTAAGTGGGTCAAAACAGCACTGAAAGTTGAACCAAAAGTTTGTCAGTCAAATCGTACCGGTACGCCGAACAACAGTAGCTAAACTGTACCGGTACGCGTATCAATATATTTTGTCTAAAGCTTCCCAAATAGTTAAAAAGTCAAGATTTTTTGTGTTTTAAAACACCCCTCTAAGCCTCATTTATCCCATTCTTCCATTCCACTCTCACCCCACACCTCTTAGAACCCTAGGAGAATATTAAGGGAGAAAAAAAAGGGAGGAAGAAGATCTCTAGAGCTTGGGCTTTACTTGGACATCTTGATTCAAGGTAAGAGTTTCTTCTCACTCTCTTACATTGAGGCTAGGGCTTATGTCTATATGTATTCTTTTGACTCTAGATTAAATATATATGCTATAAAACTATCATTCTTTGGTATTCTTGCAAAGATTAACATATTTTAAACAAAGCTATGGTGGAATAGCTCTCAAATCGATTTTTCTTGCTCTCAAACCCTAATTTTCAAAAGAAGTGAATTTTTCTCTTGATTCTTTCTTTGTTTTTGATTTTGAAAACCCTAGTGCTTCGTGTAGAGTAATGAAACGATATTGTTGGTAATCTCTTGCATTTTCTTAGTTGGTTATTGAAAATGTCACATGCTTAATTTGGGAATTTTTGAGATATACTTGTAACTTGAGAAATTGAGTTTGGTAATGTATCTCTTATGAGTGTGGGATAACCATGGGTGGCTTGTGACGAGATATCGTAGAATGGGCAGATGTTTTGATTGCTTCGTGTGGGATGGCATTTTTCCTACCACTCGTAGTGGGGTTGGTGCTTTGGTAAGACTAAACCATTATCGATCATGGGTACCGTGGATAAGAGTTAGTATACTAATGCCTAGGTAGGATACGTCATTGCCATTGGTATGGCATACGACGTTCCTAAATGATGGATATCTTTGAGAAAATTTGTGTGGGTGTGTGTGGGGCTAGATATTACTCAATGTGTTGATTCATGGGGTATGCCTCGCATCATATTTGAGATACATATGCATATTGTTGTAGAATATTCAAGTTATGGATACTATTATTACTATGGAAAATAGTTTCCTACAAGGACTTATGAAAGTATGGGATTCCACAAGGTCTTGTGGGAAAATGGTTTATACTTTGGTAATGGTTATTTATTGTAACTTGGTTTTTACTGTTTCATTTAATTTATTGTTGCTACTTAAACTTGAGATCTGCTTTAAAATGTCCATGTTTTACTTCAAAGATTATATATGCTATTTTTAAAATGAGACCGACCGGTTTTATAAGCTTTTATAAACCTTGTTCGAGTTTGAAAGGATTTTCCTACAGAGCTTCATGCTCACCTCCTACCTAACAACCTTTTCAGATTATACTCTTAAGGAAGAGCGAGGAGTCGAGGAGCCCGCACACTGGGAGACTTCGATCTACGGGAGTGTGGATCCTGAGGTGGACGCGTAGAGGGACACTTTCTTTGTTCTAGACTAGGATTTATCTTGAACATATGAAGCCTAGTTTTCTTTTGTTATTCCGCTGTGCTAAAATAGTTCAATTTTTGGGATATAAATACCATAGTTGGGCAAATTCTTTTGGATAATGCTGTAAATTTTATGGATGATAAATGAAGTCACATTTATTTGATGGATTATATTTATGCTCTCATGATGTAAATGATTTTAGCATATAATGTCGTCCAAGGATGTGTTTGGGGCGTTACATTTTCCTTCACCATTTTCTTTGTAGTAAGCTCCATTTAACTTGTAATCTTTCCCTTTTATACTCTAATCTCTTTTATTCAAGTTATAATCAAACTTAGCTAAGTGTTCTTGTAGTTCATTTTGACATTTGGGTATATTTTCTTCAAGCTTTGCATTTTAGGCATGAATGTTATTTCTTTTGTAGTTTAAACTTTCTTCTTCATTAATACAAGTGTATGTTTAATTTCACTACCATGTTTCTTCACTTCATGTTTGTTCTTGCCTTTATTATGAGTAGCTAAACTTTTGGTTCGCTAATCCAAGAGGAATTTCCTCTTGGGTATGTGAAATCAACTCTCTTCCATTTTTCCTCGCAGTGTAAAGTGTTTGGTTTGACTAGGTTGAGTGCAGACGTGTTTGTGGGCTCTTGATACACCGTAGACTTGTCACGGGATATGCTTTTATCCAACACAACCACATTAGTCCTTCACTTCCTACAAATCAATCAAACACTGAGATACCATTGGTTGAATAAAATGAGTCGATTTTGCTTTCTCTATGGATTAGCCAACCTTTCTTTCTTGCATATTTTACAAATCACAAACCACCAAAATTCAAATCACAAAGATTTTCCAATTTTTCACTTTGCACAAATCATCCTTCAAAACACTGACATTTCCTTCCCTGGGGAGACGACCTTGGAATACCCATTCCAAGTAAAATACAACATTGTAAGACTATCTCTACGCTTGGGGAGCAATTTTGCACACATGCATGTTTTGTTCACACATAAAATTTTTCCCACTTCCCTCATTGAACTCGAGGGAGAGTGACACTCACCAATCTCTATAAGTCATATACACATTCGGGTTCGCGAGTTGGAAGTTAGGAAAAACGATCAAGCACACCCCCCCCCCCGGCCGGGTTCATCTAGACAATAGTCAGGGAGAACAAACTAAACTTGTACTCCACTGTTGTTAACAAAATATTCAAGTTTCTTTTCTAGTATATCCTGTTTGGTGCAGTTAGTTTGTGTTCAAATTTTAATGAGTATTGAATAAACCCATTTCAAAAACCTGAAAATCACATAATTAAAAATTATGATGGGGCAAAATAAAAATGTTGAATTCAAATTTTAATGTAGTTCCCTCTACCAATTTCTAAATGAATTTACTAGTAACCTAAATCACCGTGAATTGCATGTCTTGATAGGAAGAACGTCTACTATCCATCATTTATCCAGACAAACCATGCCTATTGACTTTATTCTCTAGCCACTATACCTTGACAAGTAAAATGAAATAGCTAATTTAGTTTTAATCCTATAAATAATAATAGTGACTCAGATAGAGGGGATATTGCTATTTATAACTCAGTGTATGTCATTACTTAATTTTGAGTTAATTGTTTCATAATGAGCTCCTTCAGAGAGAGAAATGAGCACATACTAGCAATTACCCAAAATTATCCTTTTAGGAAGTTTGTACCGTTAATTTTGTAATTAATTTCATTTGATGAAGAGGAAGGTACTAAAGCCAACACCCAAAATTAATTACATCACCTACAAATCAGTAATGGAGACTATGTGATTTATAAAATAAAATCTCTCTCCTACTTAATTATTTAATACTTTGTGAGGGTTAAAAAAATTATTCAATTTTATTAAGAAAAAATACAAGGATGTTTGACATATTTATAAAGGTATAGAATTACCCAATTTTTATATGTAGTATGTATACATGTAATAAATAAAATACAATTTCCCACAATCACGTAGTTTGAATCATTGTTAGCTTATGCCCTATACCAACTCAATCTTGTGGTGGAAATTTTTGCAACCCTCCTCCTTCACATCCACTTCACAAGAAAAAAAAATTTAAATTTATCTCTTCTTTCTTTTCAAGGAAATAAACAGAAGCCTTGATGTTATCAACTTGTCTTTCTCTTAATATTTGTACAAGAGCAAATCAAGTCACTTGATTTGAGATTGGCTTCTACATAATATTTGCAAACTACTCGACTATCGCTAAGAGTTTGCAACATAAATTAAAACTTTAAGGACAAGAAAAGAGTTGTGAAATAGTATATTTTCTTTTAAATTTGGTTCATATTTGAACAACATTTGACAAGATGAACTGTAAACGTGCACACAAAATAAACCATAGTAGCTGCAATAGGCCAAATTTTTGTACCTAAAAGAGTTTTTCAATGAACTGCATAAGAACAATTGAATTTTGCAGGTAACCCTTCACTTACACTGACTTATTGTACAAGAAATTCTGAAAGAGAAATTTTAACAAAATAAGAGAACCTGGAGTTCCATGTGTGTGGGCATTATAATACATTTCACCAGAAAGATTGTCTTTATGGCAATAGGAACCGCAACCTCACATTATGCTCCCAATAATGGGTCAACAAAATTAATATGAGTTTGTGCAATACTCATGCGCAGAAAATGGACGAGGAAGCACATACATGTGACCAAAGAAAATCCCTTGGCACGAGATTGACATCAATAGTCCTATTTCAGTCATGTTTTGGCAGAATCACATTGGTTATATCTTCATGTTCCCTTTTTCTATTAAAACCAAATCATCATGTTTCCTTTCTTCTTTGTGTTTTTTTTTTCTTTTTCCCCTGAAAATGGTTCTCGCACAGCATGATGTTAAAAAAGTCAAACTGAAATTTTTATTGGTGATTACGAGAAATAATATATGAAGTTCCAAGATGGTATTAAAATGGTTATTCTAATAGTATGTTGTAAATACTCCTAAACCTTGTGAATCTATGCAATAGAGCAACTTAAAAAATCATTGTAATAGAACACATTCAAGGGAACAATCCCATCAATAAATCCAAGTTTGTCGAAAATATCCATATAATTCCTACTTCAATTAAGACTAAATTTTTCAAAACCCGTAAAGTGCAATACATTTGACCCACTAATTCCAGATCACAGATAGAAATATTGAAAGAAACATTTGGTAATTGATATATCTGCAGTTAAATATTTGTTCTTGGAACTTCTACGACCAAACCTTTTTTGGATACTTTACGCAGAAGGCACTGAAAAAGGAGAGAGACCACATAAGTGAGGGAGACGAATGGGTGCCCCTTCTAGGTAGGAAGTGTTTGATGAATCAATTAAGTAGTCATCAATTACATGCTAGCAAAATTGAGTAAAATTGGGATGAAAGCAAAATTAAGTAAAAATATCTCTGATTTTAGAGGATTGATACAATACTAGGTGTAAGAGCCAAAAAATGAGAGTACCTCCTACAGGAACGAAAGATTGATATCTTTAGAATAAGTGTGTTTTGAACTTGATCTCTCAGTATTTTCTTCCTCCAAAATGAACAAATTGTCCAAGATCGAAGTGTTTCAATCGAAGGTACTCTGATATTTAAGTCAGTGATGGAATTAAGAGAATTGCAAGAAGACAAGGAGAGTTCAGCGTACTTTTCACCTTGGTTCCTTATGTTTTTTATAGAACTCTGCTTAGCTAGGGTTTCCATATTTTTTATTCAAGGTGGTACACCTCTCTTTAATCACTCGATTCTATTCAGGAAGTTACTGATATCTCTCTAGCAATTCCTTCTATCAAGCCTATGATCATACTCTGTTGAAAATTGGAAGGAAGTGGATCACCAAAGAACACAAAAACAAAGGACAAAAATTATGCTATACATCCACACCAATTTTACTAAAGAAACACTTCTATATTTCATCAATAATGATCACAATATCAAGGAATACTAGGGAGATAACTTATTTGAAATTTTCAGCAATAAACACTCAAGAAATGCAAAGAAGTAAAGCTTCTGCTCATGCACACACTGCTGGTTGTTCTTCTAGCAAAAACACAGTTTTTTGACACTATTTTTTTTTTCTGCAGATAACTCTCTGTTTGTGGCAGTAGTCCAGCCCCTTTTATATGCATATATTCCAGCCAAAAAGTTCTTGAATCTGTCCATTCAATGTCCAACAGCCTCCAAGCATTAAACCAGATTTTGTCTCTTCAGTTTTTTCATGTAGCAGTACATGAATACTCCTCCCAAAGACATGAACATACCTCCCAAAAATTCTGGACACTTCTAGTAACTAAATCTTCAAATACTATGACTTATCATAAACCCAAAAATACCAAAACTACCCTTTAAGAATTGAGTTTATAAAAAACTAACATCCCCCCTTAAACTCAATTCCTTGTGTTCTCATGGCTAGCATCATTTTCAATCTTCCAAATGCACCATGCTTTAATGGCTTTGTAAAAATGTCGGCAACTTGATCTTGAGTCTTGCAATGCACCAACTTTACTTCTCCATGCTTCACATGCTCTCTAATAAAATGGTAGCGCGTATCAATGTGTTTACTCCTCTCATGGAACACCGGGTTCTTTGCCAATACCATCGCCGATCTATTATTAACAAGGATCTTCGTGAGAATTTCTTGAGAAAATCCCAAATATTTCAACAAGTTCCTCAACCAAATAGCATGACACACCGTTGAATTTGCAACCACATAATCATAGTTTCATATATGCAATCTCATTGTTCCTTCTTCTTGTTCTTCTTTTTCGTATAACAATTTTTCCTAATGCTTGAGTTCTTTGATTTGTTTGGCTTTTTCGTTACTTGGTATGTAAAGTTGTGTGAGAGTGGACTTTGTATCTAGTATAACCCACTAGCTGGAGAAGCCACAGTTGGAGGGCTCAAACCCAATCTCTTGGTCTCCTCTCTCACCTCCCCTTTCCTACTGAGAGAATAGAACTGATATACTTTCTTTTAAAAAAAAAATTATGGAATATACAAAAGAACATACAAATGACCAACATCATTACAGAATAATGGGAAGCCCGTACATATATCGAGTATGTGCGGGTGGGATCACATCACATATTTCTGGGAAGATTAGGTAGATGCACCGGAGACCCAGTTAACTTCTGATTTGAAAAAAAAAAACTCAAAGAAACTTTTTCCTTGTCCCTCATAATAGGAGTTATTAGGAATGTGAATACGCGGCACAGTAAGCAGCTGGCATGACACACTTGTGATTTTGCAACAGGGACCAACAATTTCAGCCATCGAGTTACCTTTACTAAACATACAAAGAAGTTAATTTCTGATAAAACTTTTGATACCGCAAAACAAATAATACAAAGAAAACACTATTTTTAAGTATATAGAACAAGATACTCTGAATTTAAAGAAAAAGAAACGAGAATATCTCTAGAACTACATATTATTCAAATGATTTACTCAGTACAAAAGGGGGAATATAAATAGGAATGACCAAGACCCTAATAGATCCCAAAATGGAAGCAAAATCTCTAAAAATGCCAAAAATAGAGATATGCAATTTTCCTATTTAACATAAAAACACGTGTCGTCTAGAGTCCAATGCAACTGACGATACTGAATTCGGAATATCCTATGATTTATTATTAATTTCTAAAATCTTGTTAATAGTCCGACTACCAACACACATCCTCTAACTCCCATCTTTCTTAGGAGTGAGTAAAGCAAGAACAACACCAGGGCTCTTACTCATCCTAATTTTCCCTTTTTCGCAGCAACTCATCAACCTGACCATGCAAGATCTCGAACTCCTTGGGACTCATCTAGTAATGGGGTATGTTTGTTAGATTAACCCTAGGTACCAAGTCGATATGAGTTGTATGTCCCTTAGAGGGAGTAAACCATCTAAAAACTCCTTCGGCATGATCTCGTTAAATTCAACCAGCAATGACCTCAACACATCAAGAACTAGTGTAGGCTCAATTGCCTTTGCCTCTTTACCCTTCACAACTAGGGCATACACCTGCTTACTCTCCTTCACATCCTCCTCATTGGTAGGCACAATAAAAAAGGACTTATCCTTAGCCAGAAATGCTACAAAACGACCATCTCTCACTGTGGGGGCAAGAACAAACTTGACACCATATTTCCCTCTATAAACAACATCGACATCAAACTTCCATGGTCTCCCTAACAAAATATGACAAGCATCCATATCCACAACAACTAATATAATATCATCTTTATGGATACCACATTGTTCTATTACCTTAGTTTTGCCCACGTTCTTGATCCATTCGATGGTATAGGGAGAATAGTGTTTCTCAATCTATAATTATAGTTTATCAACAACCTCCTTAGACACTATATTCTCACTATTGCCAGCTTCAATAATCAATTGACAGAGCCACTGATTCACAGTGCATGTGGTTTGAAAAATGTTGTGTCGTTGAATAATTTATTCAAGCTTGAGAGTATACATCAACTGATGAACAACGAGAGATATCCCCTCATCTCCATAAGTCCGCACACTCTCACCCTCCTCTTCCATAATCTCTTCCTCCACCAAGTAGTACTCCATATGATCAACCCACTCAGTATCAACCAGATTTACTGCACTCCTCTTAGGGCACTAATTAGATCGATGGCTTGGTTGACCGATATCCACTTTCCTCCACCTAGCATAGGGATTCTTTGGTGCATCATTAACCACTAGTCCCAAGCCTGAGGTTACTACCCTTGCAAGTACCCCCATTGTTTTTGATTTCTCAAATTGGGGTTGAAACATGACTTGGTGCACCCATATCCACTTTCCTCGGTTCCCCATAGGGCATGATGAATGAAAGGAACTCCGATTCTGCACTTGAATTCTCGGTCGCTCCAACTGGGACCCTACACTCATGGATAGGAGATTGGTTTCTATTAAGGATTATAGAGTCTGTGGGGAAACTCTATCCCAAATGGAAAAATGAAGACCACCAATATGGGATAATCTATTTGAAACAAATAGATTTTTGTAATGTCTTGGTGTACCGAACTTGGCTTATACATTCTCGTATTATACTGCATCTACATCCTCATAAAGAGCAAGAACTACATCCACCTTCCGAACAAGTAAGGGATTCCTTTCCCAATGTACTTGCTTGGATCTCCTCAAACTCAATCTTAGTTAGATTATTATGGGAGGAAAACCTCTAAAACTCCTCTATATATGATTGAACAAATTGATTGCCCTACTTGCAATCCTGATACTACAAGAATAGTACATGCTCAAAATCAAGAGGTGAAAACTTGGTTCATTGCAATCTCTTCATCTTCGACTATGTAGGAGTTAGGAGTCTGCCTTACCGAGTCTGTACATGTTGGACCTGTTCCCACCAAGAAGAAGCTCTACCATTCAACTTGTAGGGCACTAGTTTAACCTTATTCTCCTCTGGTATATACAGGTAGTCGAAGAACCTTTCCACCTCACCCTCCAATCAAGGAAATCTTTAATATGAAGATGACCATTACAGCTGGGTAGGTTAATCTTCATATGAAAATCCTTAGCATCACGACCAGGATCCCTACAATCTACAATATTCTTGAACAAAAACTCATTTTCATCATCGTTGGAATCTACAATCGGTGCCCTTCTCCCTGCTACAGCACGAATATTCTGTCATGCGGGATAAACAGGATTACGATCTCGATTGGTTGAACATGAGGTCTATCTCCATTCCATACCCTTTCTTGGTTGAGACCCGAGTTTGCGCTTATCATTAACTAAGAAACCATCTCCTATAGTCTTGCATAGATTGCTGGAGTTGTTGAAGTTGGTGTTGTTGTCGCAGGGACTCCAAGAATTCAGCTCTCGAAAAAATCCATTCCACATCATCACCGTCATTAGGAAGATTATTACCATTGCAATGATTATCGACCATGCCAAGTTAGGCAAGGCTCTAATACCAATCGACACAGCAAAACAAATTAACACAAAGAAAACACCATTTCTAAGTGTATAGAACAAGGTACTCTAAATCTACAGAGAAAGGAACAAGAACGTGTCTCTAAAAATGTATATTATTCAGTGATTAACTCGTAGTACAAAGGGGTAATATAAATAGGAATGGTCAAAACCCTAATCGTTCCCAAAATGGAAGTGAAATTCCTAAAATTATGAAAAAGATCAAAAATGAAAATATGCGATTTTCCTATTTAACATAAAAGTATATGTCGTCTAGAGCGAGTGGAGTCCAACGCAACTAATCATGTTGAATTTGGAACCTCCTATGATTTATTATTGATTTCTTAAATATGTCCTAAAATAGCAAAAACGAGAGTTTTAGGGCATAAACGATGGAATTCGGTGCAAAACAGAAAGAAGCTCATGGCAAAACAGTGAGTCTTGATCGTTGGCCTGGTCCGGATCAAATACCATTCATTCCAATGAATTTCGAGTTTGACCATTTTTTATTTTTGCCTCTACTATTACTTTTTTCCCTTTTGTTGTGCTTTGAAAGCATGATGGTCAACATGTTCCAAGTACTCAACTACCACCTATTCTATATCAGTCCCGCCATCTTGAAAAGAAATCATCCTTGCATTAACATATGGGAGCATAATACTATCTGAATATAATTCAAATAGGTCTAGGATATTGAAGGTGATAGAGATCACCATAACTGAAAGGAGGTCAACAACATAATTGACATTTGAGGAATTTGAAAATGTTTGTGGAAATTGGATATGTTCAATATATGCTCATGATATTGTGAATTGCAATTGTATATTAAATTTTCATATCCATATGTAGTATCGCATTCATGGGCATTTAACATAAGTGTGGGTGCATGTGCATGTTTTTAATCAAACACCATCCTTGGTGGGTTAATACGTGGGCTCGAAAATGTTGGACCGAAGTTTGACTAAGCCGCACAAGTTACATTGAAAATGTGTGTCATGTGTAGAAAGAAGGGATAGATTCTCCCTCGAGGTCAAGACCCGGTTACTTGGTTTACTCACTTGCCCTGTGGTGAAATTCTGAAAAAGTATGTATCTGTACTCGAAACTGGAGGTGTGATGACCACAAATGCAATGTTGGTTTGATAGACCGTTGGTGTGATATTCATAAACTATCCACCCAAAAACAAAAAATTTTATAAAATGGTCATTGGTTTTTTAACATCAATGGCGGGGCCTTGGAATGCCTAGAAGCGTACACATGATATGACATGTATTATGGTATCCGATGGAGGGCTTGGGTTCGCATTGCATGCATAAGTTCCATCTCAAGGCATGGCATAAAAGTGTAGCATTCAATTATGAAATGTATGTATTTGAATGGATGTTTGATGTGATGACTTGCATGTGACATTTTATATGCAGCTGGGTTGGAGAGTAGCCTCATGAGAAAATACACCATTGAGCATGGTTCATCCTTTATAGCGATACATTTCAGGTGTTGGACAAGCTTCAGTGGACGGCCCTTACTTAGGTCTGTGTAGATGACATAGCTGGGTTGTGGCTCTTAAATTATATTTTGTAATCTCATGTATAATTTTGTTTCGGCCTTGTGTAAATTATGTACAAAGCTTGCATTTTAATAAAGACATGTAATGAGACATTATTCTTTTGTAAAACAAATGAATCTAATAGGTGTTGAATAACTTTATTGGATAAAAGTTAGATTTTGGGAAGTTTAGGAGAAATATGGGCTCTAGGTACCAGTACCTTACTGGTACTTGGCACCCAGATAGCTCAGGTACTGGTACCTAGGCTCATAAGTACTGGTATCCTGCAAATAGTGGGCTCAGGTACAAGTACCTAGGCTCACAATTAACCATACCACATTGTCGTAACCCCAAGTACCAGTACTTGGCTTCCAAAATGCCAAGGTACCAGTACCCCTTACCTAGGTGCCGGTACCTATTCTCAAAAATTATAATTTAAACTGTAACGTCACTGAGCCTTCATATCTTAGGCTCCTTTCATTGGATCATTTAAATTTTTAAATTTTAAGTCGTAGACTTAGGATTTGGACCTTGGAATGACCTTATGATTAATGTATGCACAGGTTATAACTTGAGTAATACTCCCATGCAAAGGAGACTCTGCCCGAGTTTCTGTTTTTGTTATAATCCTGGTGAATGGAGTGTAATGATGTAGTACCGGGTTAAAGGGTATTCACATGTATTCCGCGAGTTGATGGGTGATTAATGGGTTAAGACAAAACTCCCGAATTTTGGGATATTGCACTCTATTGCTTAGAATTAATAAAATTCCTTCTTCTTTTCCAACGTTAGCAGAGGTCTTAATGGGCTCTCAGTGGTAGCTAGATGAGGTAAGACAATGTATGAGCTATGACTTGCTGGATGAAATTTGCTCTTCTAATGTTTGCATTACTTCCAGGCAAGACAAGTTGGCATGAAAATTAACAGATTCGGGCCTTTTTCAGTCAGATCAACATGGGAACTATTAAGAAACTAGGGCATGTGAACAATGCAACTAAGTGGATATGGCAACAACATCTCCAACTGCACAACTTGTGGAATGGAAAATTCTAAAAAATGCCTTGCCTCTAGATTCTAGAATTCAATATTTGGGAATTCCAGTTGTTAGTAGTTGTGTGTTCTGTTATAAAGGGTCAGAAAATTCTTCACATTTATTTATTGATTGTCCTTATGCTATGGTAGTATGGAAGAGAATATCTTTAGGAGTAATGCTAGATGGACTTAAAAATTTGACTTGATAATCCCAACCATTGAATATGTAGTAGGTCCCAATAAATGCTGGGACCTACAGTAAAATTAATGGTTGGGATTATCAAGTCAATTTTTTAAATCTACTTTTTAAGTTCACGTAGCATTGCTCATATCTTTAGTTTTGGGATTTTAGATGGTACATGGAGAGGTTCCTTTGATAAGATTTTTGAGAATTGGGAGACTCTTCAAGAATTTTTCACTATCATTCACTGATAAGAGGATATCCACTTCTGGTTTTTTGTCAGCTATGGAAAGAGGGATGTAGACGTGTGTATGAAAATGCTAAGTTACATTGTTCTGCTATTGTTTTCAAAATTATGAGGCTACTAAAATTTCAGGCTTTCATTGTCAAGCCAAAGGTCAAGGATTCTGTTCAAGGTAACGAACTCTTATCTACTTTAAATGTTCCAAGTCCCATATCATGTTCAAACACAGGCTAAGTGGATTAGTTGGTATAGTCATCCAGAGGGGATTTTGAAGTTAAATGTAGATGGTGCATCTAAGGGTAATCCATGTTTATCAGGAGGAGGAGTTATTCTTCGTAATCAATGGGGCCTGCTGGTCTTTGCAGCTTCATTTTTCTATGGTATCTATTCGAACATGGAAGCAGAATTCATGGCTTTCTTAGATGGTATTATACTCTTCCACAGATATGGTTTAAGTGATTATAAGGTTATTATAGAATCGGATTCACTGATTTTGGTGAATATTATAAAGAATAAAATTCATTCTTCTTGCAAATATTCGGATATATCTTACCAGAATTTTCAGATATTGAGGAGTTTGGAATTTGAACTCACACATGTTTACAGAGATGCAAATACCGTAACTGAAATCTTGGCCAATAAAGGTGTTCGAGATAGAGATAATGTTGAGGTTACTTCTTCAGAAATGCTTCCCACTCAAGCAAGTCTTCTACTACTACAGGATCAAAGAGAAATCCAAACACTTCAGCGGAAAAACTTTCTTATTATTCTGTAGGATTGAAAAATATCTAACACTAAAATGTCTCTCTCACACACAAAATAATTAATCAAGGAAAACTTAAGAAGACAAAGCTTCCGGGCAAAAACAAATAAACTCATAAAGACAAGTCCAACATCAAAACTCAAAAGGAATTCTCTCCAACAAAGCTACTGCCGAAATTTTTTAATCCACAAAAGCTTCTTTCATTACATCCATTATAATTAAAGACTTTTTAAATATTAAAGAGATCTAAACCTTTAAAAAACTAATAACACCAATCCTATTATAACTCTAATTAAACTATTCGAAACTAACTAGAATACTTTATGGGTCAAAATTCTTAAACTCATTAAAATTCTAATTACAAACTAATACCAAATAAATAAGAAATAAAATACTTGGAGAGTTTGGGACAAACTCCAATAGCCTCCCTTGAACCAAACTCTTCAATCTTGATCATTCTCATCATCCGCTTAAGCTTCATGAATGCATCAGATTTGAGTAGCTTGGTAAAAGTATCTGTAATTTGATCCTCCAATCAACAATACAAGATCTCAATCTCGCCATCAATAACTAAGTCACGAATATAATGGTACTTCACATTAATATATTTGGTTCTCTCATGAAAAACTAGATTATTTGGCAAAGTAATTGCTGACTTGCTATCACAAAAATATTTGAAAGGAATTTTCTTTGCATGTTGCAAAAATTCAAGCATACAACGTAACCACACTATTTGGGTAGCACAACTGGTGACTATATTATACTCTGCTTCAGTGATAGAAAGAACAACAACTTGCTGTTTCTTCAAAGACCAAGAAAAAATTTCTAAACCGATTAGAAAATAATACCCTGAAGTACTTTTGATTTTTTCCACATCGCCTCCTCAATCACTATGTGTATACTCTACAAGTTCACAAGAACCAGTAGGAGAATAAAAAATATCATCACTCTGGGTACCTTTAACAGACCTAAAAATCCTTTTTTCTACTTGCAAGTGGGATTGGCGTGGAGACTCCATGTATCTGTTGATAAGACCAACTGCAAAAAATAATATTAGGTCTAGTGGAAGTCAAATAACGTAAACTTTCTACCAATAGTTTGAAATATGTGGGATTCACCAACTCATCATTCTCATATTTACCCAATTTTAATTTTTCTTCAACTGGATTCAAATAAGATTACCAAAATCCATTTTGAAACATTTAAGGATATCCCTAGCATACTTCTGTTGGGAAATAAAAATCTCATTGTCTATCTAATTAACCTCAATCCCAAAAAAATAGGATATCAAACTCATATTAGTCATCTCAAATTGAGAAATCCTTACTTCCCTGAATTTCTCAATTAATTTCAGAGTATTCCCTGTGAAAATAAGATCATCATACAAACACATAATAATAATATCTCAATGAGAATTAATTTTGACATAAAAAGTGTGCTCATAGGGAAATTTCTGAAAACCTTTCTCAACAAAATAACAATCAATTCAAGTGTACCAAGCTCTAGGGGATTGTTTAAGCTCATACAAAGCCTTTTTCAACCTATAGACTTTGTTTTCCTCCTTTTTATTCACTTAACCAACAAGCTGCTCAATATAAACTTCCTCCTCAAGGACACCATTCAAGAAAACAGATTTCACATCTATTTGAAAAATTTTAAAAGAATTATTAGTAGTAAGAGAAATAATTATACGAACAGTATCAAGCCTAGCAATAGGAGCAAAAACCTCAGGATAATCAATACCCGATTTTTGTTTGTAACCCTTGGCTACTAATCTCGTTTTAAAGCGGCCCACCTCTCCGTTTGGCTTATATTTGGTCTTGTACATCCATTTAACTCCAATAGCTTTATTTCCCTTTTAAAGAGAAATAAGATTCCATGTATTATTTTTCTCAATGGCCTGAACTTCTTCATCTATTGCTTTCACCTAATGTTTCCCTCTGTAGGCATCACTAAAAGAAATAGGATCACAATCTGCATATAAAACAAAATTTACCAAATCCTCATCTGAAGGATTACTGTCAGTGTTAATCACATAATCCTCCAATCTAGCTGGCATGTGTTGTTCACGTTGTGAACGCCTAGATGGCTCTGGCAGCAAGGATTGAACAATTGGGGACTGTTCAACTGGCTGATCACCAACTAAATCATCAATATCAAAAGGAACAAGTGTGGTTGACTTGCCTTCCTTTTTGGGACCAATCCCAAACACCCTGTTCATCAAAAGTGACATCCCTACTAATAATCAATTTTCCTGTGATGTGATTATAAAGCTTGTACCCCTTTGTAACTGAACTATACCCAATACAAATACACTTTTCATGCTTGTCCTTAAACTCTTTCTTGTGTGGATCAAGAACATCGGCATAGGAAATACAACCAAACACCCTCAAATATTGAATACCAGACTTCTGATCACTCTAAATCTCATGGGGATTTTTTTCCCTTAAAACTTCTAGTAAGAGACCTGTTCAAAATATAAACAGCACAAGCAAAATCTTCTACCCAAAAATATTTAGGCATATTTTTAGATTTTAGCATGCATCTAACCATGTGTATAATAATTATATTTTGTCTCTCTACCATACCATTCTATTGGAGAGTATACTTGGTTGTTAAATGATGCTTAATACCATGATTTCTAAAAAATCATCACAAATCATATATTCCTGACCTTTGTCAATCCTCAAGACTTTAATTTTGCTCCCACTTTGCCTTTCAACATAAGTCTTAAAATATTTAAATGTATCACAGGCATCAGATTTATATACACCTAGGTCTTTTTGCTAAAATTATCAATAAAGGTAATAAAATACATACTCCCACCGTTGGAAGGAACTTCAACAAAACATAAATCATAGTGAATCAAATTAAGGGATCTTTTGCATGCCAGGCTTGTTTATTGGAAACATGATTCCTGTGTTTTTTTTTCAAAACACAAGTCTCACAAACTTGACTAGAAATATTAATAGCAGGAAAACCAAAAAATAATTTTTCGGGTAAGAAAATTTACATCTCCAAACCTCATATGTCATAACCAATTATCCACAGAAATTTCAAATTAAAGCAATGTAAGTTATAACAATTAATTTGTAAAGGGAACAAAACAATTGGGAGCCATATTTACCTTCGCTATTAGTCTCATGCGGCTGTCATTGATTGTACAAATACCATTAAAAATTTTCATATCATACCCTTTTTTTGACAACTGCCCCATACTTAATAAATTGTGGCTAAAACTATGAACATAATAAATATCTAAAATAGCATTCAAAGTCCCATCTTTTAACTTGAAAAAAATTTTACATTTTCCTTTTATGGGGATGGTTGAAGCATTTCCAAATTTAATGTCTAATTGAATAGACTCATCCAATATGGTAAATATCTCTTTGTAACCACACACATGGTTACTGCAATCTAAATCCAAATGCCACTTGTTTTTTCAAACATCATTCACTGCACTATCAGCCAAAAACAAAGCCTTTGAATGATCATCATCGTCCTCTGCAATTTTAGAATTATAATTCTTTTTGTCAGGTTTTCTTAATCTGAAGCACTCTCTTTTATAATGCCCTAATTTTTCACAATCGTGGCACTTCATTTTGGATTTATTACGTTGTTCACCCCAATTAGTGCCTTTGTATTTTTTCCACCAGATCTGTTTTGACACGCACCTTGGTTATTTGAATACTGATACCTTTGATTCGGTTGAGATTTGTTATGAGACTCATCCTTCTCCTTCTTGAAACGTGTCTGTGTCTTCAAGGCTTCTTCTCCTAAAATCTCAATATTTTCATTCAACATTTGCTCATGGGCTTGCAGGGAACCCATCAACTAATCAACTATTAGGGAATCAAGATCATTTAACTCCATGATAGCCGTGACAATATACTAGAACCTCATTGATAAGGTCCGAAGAATTTTGCCCGTAACTTGGAGATCTTTCACATCCTCGTCGTTGGCTCTCATCTGGTTGACAATAACCAACGTCCGTGAAAAATAATCAGATATACTCTCTGATTTTTCCATCTGAAGAAGACCAAACTGTCTACGCTGGGTCTGCAACTGTACCTTTTTCACCTTATCTTGTCCAATATAATAATTGATCAAAACATCTAATGCCACCTTTGCCGTCAAAACGTAAGCAATCTTGTCATAAATTGACAAATCAATTGCTCCATAAATATACATTAACGTTTTGTTGTCTTTCTTCCTATTAATTACCAATTCATCATTTTGGGTTTTGTGTGAGTTGATAGATCTCTGGAATCTGTGAATCTGTTTGTCACAATATCTGAAAAATCCATGACATTGAAAAACAACTCTATCTGTATTTTTCAATGTTGAAAATTTGACCTCCTGTCAAATTTCCAACCAAACATTGAACAAACTCATTCCTGTTTGTCATCTCTAAAATTGCCACCGATACCAGATTTAACATCAAAAAATATCTAACACTCAAATATCTCTCTCACACAAAATAATTAATCAAGAAAAAACTTAAGGAAGAAGACAAAGCTTCCAGACAAAAACAAATAAACTCATAAGACAAGTCCAACATCAAAACTCAAAAGGAATTCTCTTTAACAGAGCTACTGTCGAAATTTTTTAACCCACAAAAGCTTCTACCATTACATCTATTATAATTCAAGACTTTTTAAATATTAAAGAGATCTAAACCTATTAAAAAACTAATACCATCAATCTTATTATAACTTTAATTAAACAATTCAAAACTAACTAGAATACTTTATGGGTCAAAATACTAAAACCTATTAAAAATATAATTGCAAACTAATACCAAATAAATAAGGAATAAAATACTTACAGAGTTTGGGCCAAACTTGAACACATCAAATTGATAACTGATTCTTTTGGGTTCTCTTTGGTTAAAATAAAAGTCCTTATTTTGTGGACTTTAACCAGAATTTTTTGATTTTAAACATTATATAGTTTTGTTATGATATATTAAACTTTCGCTTAAGGGGTAAGGTAAAATGTCTCCCCATAAATTGATCTAATCTCTTATTTAGAATTAATAAAATCTATCCTCGGATCATCGAGGTTTATTTAAAGGAAAAACATATGCATTGTTATTGATCTTCCTCAAAATCTAAAAAAGGTCAATCTTCTTCTCTTTCAACTATAAGTACCTACGAGTGGCCTCTCCTTGTGTAAGTGAGCCATTACCATGTCACCAACCTCCAAGAGCTTTTGGCGGAGGTGCTTGTCTGTCGCTTCATTATACTTAGCCGCTAACTTCTCAAAATGTTGTTTCACCTCAGCATGTACATCGGTCAACTTTTCTAACTTGCGCTCCCCTACGATGCTCATCCCTAGAAATGACAAACTTGACCTTCATTTATATATAAGTCTTGTACTCAAACATCCTTATTCTTTTATTAAACAAAACTAGTCCTAAAATCAAACAACTCTCTTGTCTTCCAATTTTACAGCCTAATTATCTCACATATACACAATCATGCACTCTTGTATAAGTACACAAATAAACACATTCATCCAATTTGTAAGCTAGAAATTTTTTTATTATTCACCACCATTTATCAAAACACAAATTTCCACCCTCTTGAATGTTAATTTGGTATTAAATTGATAAATTTAATGTTAATCTCATGAAAGCAAATGTAAAGTTCATGAAATTGAATATTAATTTAAATAAATTTAATGTTGGCGGGATGAAATTGAATGTCAATTAATATTAAATTAATATAATAGGTTTTAATTGGATGAAAGTGAATTTTAATTTCATGAAATTGAAGTTCAATTCTATTTTAATTTGATGAAACTAAATTAGAAATTAAATACATGGAATGTTAATTTGACTTTAATTTGACTAAATTAAAATTTTAAATGTTAATCTGATAAAATTGAAAACTTTTTGAGCGAAAGTTACCCAAAAAGATATATAATGATTATACTTTGAAAATCAATTGGCATTAATTGTAACAAAGTGACACTAGGCATGGTCGGCCAAATGGAAAAGCAAGCAATGACGGGTCAATATTTTCATTGAAAACTTTGAAGGTGGTATTGTACTTAATGCTCCATAAGGAAAGGAGGCCAAGGCACTAAAATGTTTTACATTATCCGAACACCGAAGGATGGTGTGGTGGTTGTCACTCGAAGAAGCCACCACTGATTTTGTGGTAATGATCATCTCTTGAGAAGAAAGCAACTGAAACGCAATCCCCACTTGCTGGCAAAGTGTTTGTGCACATACACATGTCCAACGTCAATGGTGATGCCCATATCTACTCACCAAGCGTGCTTTCCGAGGCTTTGCTTAAAAAAAACACTTTTAGTGTTTAACAAAGTTAGACCTGTTGCCATTCTATAATAATAGAAACAAAAGACTGCTCCTCCTAAACTCTCTTTTGAGTTATGGTATTATTCTTTCATGTGATTATGAAAGTTTAGTCCATTTCGTGTTGTTCAAGTCCTTAAAGTACTAATGGATGAATCTAGGTCTATTTTATTCTAGGTTAATTTAACTTATAATCCTCTTTTCACTTACAATTCTTAAATGCAGCAAATATAATTGTGACTTGGACTCTTCGATTCACCTTTGTCGACATAATATTTGATGTACTCTTACACATAATAGTTCCAATGAGACTTGATAAAAATGAAAGAAAAGAAAATTACAGAGGTTGGTGGGGCATCAATGTATATAGTATACATCTCTCCCGACAATCAAGCTCGTAAAATAATCGTGAGGCCTAAGGCTTATAAAAATACTTAAATTTTTCGTACGCTGTGTATATTTTGCATTGTCTAGGAGAGATCCACCATAAAGTTTTTTTTTTTTTTTCACTTTTTCTCCTCTTTATCCTTTTTCAACATACCCCAAAAACATAAAAGCTCAAAAGATGAAAGGAAAGACCAAAATAGGGGTTGCAAAAAATTGTTTGTTAAGGCATCACCTTATTTCTTTGTTCATATGTCTGGTTGTTTGTTTGTTTCATTGAATGACGTTCAACGATATATAAGCTATTTGTTTAATTTTTAAGAAAAACTATAATTCCATCGTATTACATGTAACATGTAAGTAGTGGGATAAATCCTTAGTGGAAGACCCCAAGAAATTAACTATGTTTGGTAGTGTGATGTTATTCCCTTTTAAGGTGAGGCAATGCCATTTAGCAAATCCTTGGGGGGTGTTAGGCAGCACCTTTTGTGCTCAATGAAACTTGAGCCAAATTCTTTACTCCATAATAGACTATGACTACGACTAAATCTTACATTAGTTCATTCTAATTTGCTAACAGTTTTATGGTTCTTGAACTACATCTGCATCCCCCCACTCGACCCCACCCACCATACTAAAAATATTGACTTTGTTTACTTTGATTGTATAAGTGAAATTACTTGAAGAGTTGCAACCATTCGGAAAACAAATATATTTACAAATATTGCGAGATGGTGAGGTAAGACACATGTTTGGAAGGGTTGTGGCCGTGGGAGAATTGTATATATTGGAATGGTTTGCACTTTTAGAGAAAAAGATACCAAAAAGTCGTTGAATACGGTCTTAAATTTTAACCAAAACATTATTCAAAGAAGATTTTTTAGAAGTCGAACAATATTTCTTGTTGCAGTTTTTGAGCCAACAAGTTTTGTTGTATCTTAGGTATCATTTTGCCTTTAATCTTGTTAGCAAATTCTAATGAGTGAAAGCATATTACCTTCTAGAAAAGGTCTTTAAATTCATTTTCTCTCTCTTTTACAATAGTCCTATCAGCCATTTCGTAGCTACCGTGTCAACTAAAAAATACTACCCCACCCCACCCCGGACCCGATCTTGAACTCGGACCCGGCATTAAGCCTAGACTTGGGACCCCTCCTTACCTTGGACCCGACCCAGACCCTGACTCCAACCTCTACCACAATCCTATATCAAGCCTAACTTATATCATAAGCTGAACAATCATTCATCGAGGGGAAATATATCCGTAGTTACTTCAAATTTTAACGTAATCTAAAATATGTATAAGATTTTATTCAATTTATTAATTTAATTTATTGACTTAAAGAATAATTGTCATTGGATTGACCATAGACCTCAGTATTAATTAAGACCAACTATGAATTCAATGATTGTGATTCATTAAGTCAACAAATAAGATCTAAATAACATTTTTTTCAGACTTCTTTGACTTATTGTGATATTAATTACGTTAAATTTTATTGCAATAATGATGACTTTTATTTCTTTTTTGATTTACTATGGCATTGATTCCATTAGACTTTATTGTAATAATGACATCTTGTGTTTGTTATTTATAGTAGGAGTAATATTATTTGTACTTAATTTGTTAATTTAATTTATTGATCTAATTCATTACAACTATTGAATTAACAGAAAGTTCTCATATTGAATGAGAGTCTTTATCAATTCAACTACAAGATTAGTAAACAAATTTTGTGAACAAATTAAGTTTAAATAATATTATTAATATAGTAATACCCCCGGCGCATCAAAAAATATTAATTTGTCATTCAAAGTGGTAGTGTTTCTTTTTTATTCTCTTTTTTAAATATTTTGCTTCTTCACCCCCCAAAAATTCAAAATTATCATTTTGTCCCGTCAACTAATGATTATAACAGATAAAACTAGAGGTGGCAATCTTAACTCATTACTCATTAATCCGCCAAACCGGCCCATAAATAAATGGGTTGGGTACATATGTTAATTAGAGTTTTTTAGGTGTGGGTACATATTCTAGTACTTATTTATCCAAAAGTGTATGGGTAAAAGGTTTACTCTTTTAAGTATATTTTTTATTAAACTTTTTGTGTTTAGGTACAAAATTCAAATGTAGTGAAATGCTTTTTACTTAATCACCCCTCCTTAAATTATGCAGTCATGATTGACACATATTTTAGGAAAAAAATATTTAAAGATTAAATATTTGTTATTTTATTTAATTTTTGAAATTTGAATGTGCAGGTTAGAGATAGATTTATGGATAGATTGACAGTTTTTTAGGAAACAAATATGTAAACTTTACATATTTGTTAATTTTTTGAATTTAACGTAGGTGTTCAAACTGTTTAGTCTTCTTCAACTGCTTCTTCTTCGTCTACCTTCTTATTCTTCAACGGGTTTTTATTTTTCCGGAGGTGATTTACTTTGAAAAATGAATTGAAAATACCAAACATCGTCATCGGATTGAAGGTGAGTTGTTAATAATTTTTTTTTTAGATTTTTCTATGTTTCGGTTATTTGTGTATGGTGGTTTATGGAGGAGTAAAAAACTGGTTTTCAATTCATGTGGGTGTAAATGGTTCTTACGAGTGTAACTATTTTTAGTTTACACGAAATAATTATATTTTGTATACTATTCGATCAACTCTTTATTTTGTAAATTTAAATTTATTGATTTTTGTATATGTTTTGTCGTTTTTGAGACAAATGGGAAAAAACTCGTTTAGGTTTTAAGGTTGTAACTGTTTCTAAGAGTTTTTTTAAAAAACAGATTTTAAACCACTGATTTGGATCTTCTATTTTGGAAGATCCTGTTATTTTCTTTTTGTTTTTTTATGGTTGTGTACAAGTACGTAGATAATTAATCAATTTGCTTTGTTTTAATGTTGTACATAACTGTTTCATGTAACTGTTATTTTTTTCTTTTTGAATTGACAGACTGCCATTCGTTATTTTAATGTCTTAATCAGGAATGGATGGAATGGTGTTGCTTGTATGCAAATATGATATTGAAACTTTTATTATCAGATGTTCTATTCGTGCAACATTCGATTTCATTTATTGTAGACTTTGTGAAAAATGGGAGCACTTGGGGAATTTGTCTGCTATCATGTCATATTCTATACCAGGTCACCCAAAATGTTGTTTGCAAAATGATGAAAACGTGCGTAATATGTTTGATATAATGCATTTGATAAATGTCAATCATATTGATGTCATGGTATCTGGGCAAGAGAAAGAGGCACGCATGGTGGGTGATGATAATTTAATTGAAGATGTTCATATTTCTGATGATAGTTTGGATTCTGATGATGATTTGCCCCCTCGCTTTTGCTCACATACAGAAAAAGTTTTGTTGACAGCTGGGTGGTCGAATGAAATAAGACATGTAGGCCAAAAGTTTGAAGGTGGTGTCACACATTTTCGTAAAGCTCTGTGTAAATACTCAATTGAGGTTGGGTTCAAGTTTAATTACGTGAGGAACTGTAGGGAGAGAGTTATTGCTGAGTGCGCGTCAAAGTATAATAAAGGCTATGGATGGCATATCAATGCTACTATTCAGAATCTTAATGGTTTCTTTTACATACGAAAAATGAATAAAGAACACACATGTGGAGTAGCATTGTGTACCACAAAGAACAAGAGATTGTCTTGCAATATGATTGCAGATTTGATTGTTGATAGTGTCCGTGACCAGACATCCACTCGTCCTGTCGATGTGGTTAGTAATTTTCTTACATCTTATGGTCTAGATATATCCTATCACCAAGCATGGATGGGAGTGGAAAAAGCAAAAGGTATGCTTTTTGGGGATCATACGTTGTCGTACAAACAGTTACGCTGGTATGTGGATGCTGCGAATAATACAAACCCCGGGAGTCATATAGTTTTGCATTGCGATGAAGAGACAGACCGCTTCCATAGGTTGTTTGTGTCATTCAAGGCATGCATCGAAGGTTTCAATTACTGTCGTCCAATTTTATTCATTGATGGGACATTCATTAAAGGAAAGTACAAAGGAATCATCCTTTCGGCAATTGGGAAGGATGGTAACCAGGGTATAAGTCTTATAACCCTTTTTTTTTTTTAAATGTGCGTGTTAATTTTGTATTTTATTTGTAGTATTTGGTCATTTTAATTTTTCATGTAGTTTTTTTTTTCACAGGTACTTAATGATCTGGTTTGATTTTTTTCTTTTTAAATGTCTTAATAAAACTTGGTGTTCATACATATTTCTTTAATCATTTAATGTAACTGTATAATGTATATATTATGTGATTTTTTTATTAGTGTAACTGTTTTTGTTTTTTGTAACTGTTTTAAAATAACAGGCTGTTGTATGTGTTATTTTGATGTAAATTCGTAGCATATTGTTTTAATATTTCACTTAAATATACACATTTACCTTTGTGTTGCAGGATTATACCCACAAGCATTTGCGATCATTGACTCGGAAAATGAGGCAAATTGGTTATGGTTCTTACAACAATTGTTTGAGATTTTGAATACTAATAGGGAAATTACATTTGTAACTGATCGTAATGTTGGTTTGTTGGAAGCCATGCCAAAAGTTTTTTCAATGTGTCACCATGCTTTCTGTTTGCAGCACTTGAAAGCAAATTTG
>CM042193.1:29972750-30003261 GCA_023539305.1 Ilex asprella | reverse complement strand
ACACTAACCGGTATTAGGAAGACGCATCCATTGATAGACGTTGGCGTTTCCTTCTTTTTCTTCAATGATGAAATAAAAGTATCAATTATAGCCACAGACCAATTGTATTGTCTGCATACCTCCAAATTTTCAATGTATTGTACCAACCCCCAACTCATTGTGTTTCCTGTTATAGAAAAAAAAAGAGTTGCGAACAGATACATACATAATAATCTAGCCAAATCATCATAACCAGCCTCACTATCAACATCAAACGCATGTCTCAGTTTGCTTCTTATCAATGTTGTTGTTAACCTTCTATCTTGTTTGAACCAGCGTTCCGTAAAGGGTGTAAATGATTTTCCATGTACTGTACAATCAATCTTTTCACACCCATCTTGTATCCCAAATATCAAAGTCACATCACTAGGCCGCAGCCTCAGTTTTTTGCTGCCGATATTGAATCTTGACGTATCAGAATTGAAACGTAATAGAATTTCAAGAATGCAGCTGTCACTTTTACGGCACCATGTTTTGTCTATAGTTTTGTCAATGATACATTCAAAAAGCAACCAGAAGGGAGTCTTTTTCAACGCTGTTTTGTGAAATTCATTTAACTGAAGTTCTTCAATAGCCCTAATAATGGCAAGCATATTTGATCTATACTGCGTCTTGTACCTTGCACCAGTGATGTCACTTCCACTTTGATTGTCATATACTTCAACATTTGTCTTTGGGGCTTGTGGCTCCTGAGATGGGACTTTTTTGCTACCCCTTACAGCAGGTTTTTTTTTGTAGATTTTTTCTTCGCCATGACCTGTTTAATCCATCAATTATAATTGGTTATCAAACAATATTAAATTCTGTACCTATATTAATATAATCATTAGTCCTCACATTGGTAACTGTTACACAATTCAGATACATCACAAATAAATTATTGAATATGCATTGTCCAAATGATTCACTCAAATAGTTGCTACAATCAGTTATATACCTGTTCGACTAGAATATCATGAACTATGCAAATGGATGAATTGAAATAGGAGAATAATAGTTACGCAACACAGTCAAACACAAAAAACTGATGAAAACACATTAATTAATGCCTGACCAGCTAATGCATCAGCTACACATTTTGATCCCCTGTACACATGTTCAACATGACTAGTAATCTTGCAAAGACACTGCCCAATTGGATCAAGGATACCCATATAAGCCCAAGAATATCCCACCTTAACACTCACATTATTAACCAGAATCATTGAAACTGAGTCAAATTGGACTCTATATCCAGTCAAAATATATCATAACAACAGTTTCGAAACACAGTTACACCCATTATATTTTTTGAGTATGCATTGTCCAAATGTTCTACACAAACAGTTACTTCAATCAGTTACATATATTTTATTAGTAAATTACATAGTTGATGAATCAATAAAATCTTTGATGACATACTCATAAGAATTGATTTCTTAAAATCAGGAAAATAGTAACACAACACAGTCAACCCCATTAAATTTTGATTTAGACCATCATATATATTTAAAATTCAAAAAGTTACACTAATCAGTTACATAACTATTTGAGTTTAAACAAAACAAGTATATATAAAGTTGTGATAATGACAGACTTGCAAGAATTCAATCTTTAAAATCAAAAGAATAGTTGCGCAACATAGTTATACCCATTAAACTGTTGAATATTAACTGTATACATTTGCATATCAAATAGTTATGTAACACAGTTACATAACAATTTTGATTATAAGGTGAACTGTGAGAATTTTTATAATTAAGGATGTAAAATGAAATAAGGATAATAGAATCTGAGGATCCCATATAAGCCTAAGAACATCTCACCTTAACACTCACATTATTAACCAGAATCATAGAAACTGAGTCAACTTGCACTACATATCCAGTCAAAATATATCAGAACAATAGTTTCGAAACACAGTTACACCCATTTAATTTTTGAGTATGCATTGTCCAAATATTCTACACAAACAGTTGCTTCAATCAATTACATATCTTTTATTATTAAAATTTATAGTTGATGAATCAATAAATTTTTTGATGACATACTCAAAAGAATTGATTTATTAAAATCATGAAAATAGTAACACAACACATTCAACCCCATTAAATTTTGATTTAGAACATCATATATATTTGAAATTCAAAAAGTTACTCTAATCAGTTACATAAATGTTTGAGTTTAAACAAAACAAGTATATATAAATTTTTGATAATGACAGACTTGCAAGAAGTCAATCTTTAAAATCGAGTGCTTAATTGCGCAACATAGTTATACCCATTAAACTGTTGGATTTTAACTGTCTAATTTTGTATCTCAAATAGTTATTCAACACAGTTACATAACAATTTTGATATAATTTCATGTAAATATGCTGAAATAAATGTGAAAATTCGTAATATAATTTCACAAAATAAGGGTTTTGCGATTTTGTAAACTTACATAGTTTATGAACAAAAAAAAAACTAACTAATCAATCAATGAAAAACCAAAAAAAGAAAAAAGAATGTCACCACAATTTTTTGCTGAAGAATTGCCGAAGACGATGAACTGCTTCTGTACGAATTGGGCGAAGATGAACAGTCCGAAACTCTTTGTTCGTTGAATATTCAGTTTTAGAAAGTGAGGGGATTTAGGAAGAATGATGATGCATAATAATGAGGATGCCGAAGTTTTATGAAGCCGAAGATTGAGGATGCCGAATATTCAGTTTTTTGAAAAACCATTCCTTTGAAAAACCGCCCATTACACGATTATGCCCACAATATACGGACGAATACAAAACGGTTTTTACGCTTTCCATTGTGTATAGAATGGCAATACTGGTATTTTCATAAAATATGCACTTTACCCTAAAAAAATTTTTGTGTTGTATTTTACCCTAAATAAGTCTAAAAAATTGTACCGGCTTCCAAATTCCCCTATTAATTAATATGGGTTTAAATGAGTTAGGTAATATGATTCATTTTAATTAAGTGGGTTAGTATGGTTTACAAATGAGTACCCATTGGGTTGAGTATTTATCTTTTTATTAAATAACACAAGTAATAAAAATAAATAAATGTACTAATATACCAAAAAATACACACACTATTACACCAAAAAATACACACATATACAATAATGCACCTAAACATACACACACTAGTATACTAAAAACACACACACACTAGTACACCATGAATGACCCATGGGTCGTACCACGACCCATGGGCCGACCCATAACCCATGACTTTCGACACATGGGCCGCTTATGACCCATGGGTCGGCACATGACCCATGAATTAACCCATAACCCATGAGTTGACCCACGAACCACCCATTATGTGTGTATTTTTTTATTAAATGTGTTTTAATTTTTATGTTAGTATATGTGTGTATATTTTTGGTGTATTAGTGTGTATTTTAGTGTATTAGTGTGTACATTTTTAATGTATTAATTTGTATGTGTTTTGGTGTATTAGTGTGCGTGTATATTTGTATTTTAGAGCATTACTAATGTGTGTGTGTGTGTATTTTGGTGTACTAATGTGTCTATTAAGAATTTTAATTACTTTATGGGTTAATTGGTTTAACTCAACCTATTATAGTTCATTTACTAGGTGAGTAAAAAATGGATTGGATTGATTTCAGCCCAATCCAATTTAATCCAACTCATAACCAACCCAACCCACCCATTTACCACCCCTAGATAACACCTTCAACTTTGTGAATTTGTTCCACTTTACAATCGTTTAAAATAAGATAAGCATATAACAATTGGATTGGCCATTATAGACTTCACTTTTTCAATGTTTAATTTTCTGACATTCTTGCTTTTTCTTTCATTTCTTTTTTGAATTTCGGTGAGTCGAGATGGATCGGATGCGGACTTTCTTCCTTGATCAAATCGGGTCTCTCAGCCAGACTAATAAATTGTCAACGAGCTATCACGTGACAGACCACTCATGACTGTCAGACCTCGGGGCTTTAGGGCAAAATGTCGGGTATTAGCTGGAAGATTTCAAAGTCATATTTGAATAATGCTTATTCTTCAAGGCGTTGAATAGACTTCGACGATCCTACGCATAAACTGTGGTATGGTCAGCAGCAAACGTTATCACCAACTTACGAGCAATGCTATAGGACCTGATTAGAGATTGAATTCAATTTAATCATGACCAGTTAATTGGGATCTAATTAGAGACTTAATTGTAAATTTTAATATTAGATGGTGCTCAATTTTAATTTAATGACATAATTAAATTAAATATCTAAATTAAGTGCAAATAATATTTTCTCCAATAATATTATCAGATGTCAACTTTGTGTAGTTATCAAATAATTTGGTTTAATTCAACATTTAAATTTCAGTAGATAGCAAACAGATCACAAATTTAACTCTCGGATTTCAACTTTCAATTTTTTGACTTCAGTTTTTAATTTTACCAAATATCACCTTAGTCAGTATCATTGAAAAAAATCCGCTATTACAACAATAAATATTGCACCGATAGTAGATAAGAAAGATTCAAAAAAAAGGTTAAGAGAAGCCCCACAGAAAATCACAATAGAGTTTTTATTATTATTATTATTATTATTATTAAAAAGGACATTTGAAACCAATTGTTGACTTTGACAAGAATTGTCCCTTTATTTAATTTCAAAAAAATTGAAAATAATTAATGGTAACCAACTCGGCATGTGTGTATTAATAATTAATTTTCGTAACGTATGAAAAATCTGAAAAATGACATAAAAGAGAGAGGATAAAACGTATTTATCTCTAAGGGGGTGTTTGTTTAGCAGGATTAAGGGGGATTAAAGGGGGGATTGGGTTAAAATTATCCATGGGCCCACTTATCCTTGCTTTGGATATGAAAATTTTGGTGGGATTTTCGTTGTGGATTGAAAAACTCGGCCGTTGTTTTTGACCCTAGTATCCCCTCCAAGCCGGACTCTTGAAACCCATGAAAAGTTTGGGATTAACAAGCTCTTAGCAGGATTGTTTCTAAAAATTACTAAAATACCCCTCAACAACAATTTTCTGGCATTTTATCTACTGTCTCTCATTCACTTTCCTCTCTCCCTCGCTACACGGACAACAAAAGCAACCACCAGCGCTACACCTCCACCAGCGACCAAGCACCACCAGCAAAAGCAACCAAGCACCACCAGCGCCCCCCCTTTTTATCTGCCTCTCCACTGCAACACCGCCGGCACCGGCACCACAAGCATCAGTGTCATCTGCTCTCTTGGCTCTCTTTCAGCCTCTAACACCAGCAAACCCCTCTCTCTCTATGTAAGTTATTATTCCCCTCACATCTCTCTCCTCTATCTCTGTTAAATGCACACACACAAAAACCCCAAACCCAAATCCCCCTAACCATCTATTTTTCCCCCTAAATACAGTAACCAATGTTTTACCCCCTTTTTTGTCTTCTTCAATTCATCTCGTCGGTTCCCTCTATCTCTATCTCTCTATGTTTGTGTATATATATATATTGTCTATCTATCTCTGTGTGTGTATATATATATGCATCTCTTTTTCTCTGTGTATATATATATCTCGCTCTCTATGTCTGTGTACGGTTATGACAACGAAACTAGGATTAAAAATTATGGATTGTTTATGCAATAATTTTCAAACAATCCAAAACTTATTTTTGCTTCGGATTTGGAAGGCCCCATTTTCTGTGTTTTGGGTTTGAGCTTCTAAGACTGAAAGAATCTTCATTTCGTGTACATAGTCTATGGAACATTGGCTCCAAACTCCACATTTGCTGATTGTAGATACATAGAATATGTGTAAGGTTTCTGGGATTTCTTGCATTTTGGTTGTGATATTTGTTCATTTTGGTGAAATGGGTCTCTTCCATTTTGCATTGAATGTTAATGTGATGGTACGTACATCATTACATGTGAATGTTTGTGTTGTCTGAAGTGGAATTGAGGTTTTTGGTAGTTTTTGGCATCTGGGTTTTTTGATAAGTTGTGTTTGATGATTTTGGTATCTATTGACCCAGATCTGAGTCGTTGTTTATGGGGTTGCAGGATATGTGAGATGACGAGCTTTTGAGTATGGTGAGAGAAGATGATATTAATGGTGATGGGGCTCTTGATCGAATGGAGTTTTGTGTATTTTCCAAAGATTGAGAGGGCGTGTGTGTAGTATGTGGTGACTGTGTATATATATATACTATGATTTGCATGTAGAGAGAGAGAGAGAGAAAGAGGTGTACTGAGTGACTCAGGAGAATAGTGGGGGTGTTGGGTGTGGCGTGAGCAGGAAATGAAGGACTTGAAAGGGGATGAAAAAAGCAAGTTATACAAGCATTGCATGACTTGGGCTAGATATTCATCTTCTACAATGTTTTAGGAGGAGTCTAGTTCTAAGAAGTCTCTCTCCATAGAGGTTTACAGATCCTAGGAGGTTTTTTGGTGTTCAGATAATCAAAATATTGTGAAGAATTACAGGAATGTCTCTGATCCTTGGTCCTTTCATCTGCCTTATCAGAAAAGTGCATTGGCCTATTGCCAACCCTTTCGCCTGCCTTATCTGATCACCCAGGTCCATTTTGCCTTAGTTCATTTTAATTATTCTCTCAACTTCTCATTCCCCAGCTCAGAGATTTCCTCATCGTGATGTCAGGCTCCTTCTCTCAGCTCCTTCATCAGTTCATCCCAACTATGAAATCAGAGACTTCAATTATGGAATGCTCAACTCTACTCTCAGATCTGTTTTGCTCATTTAAGTTGCATTTATTGCAATTCAAATGTGCCTATGTTCCTTATCAGCTCCTGTTTTCAGTTGGATTGAGATGTGAACACCGAGTGAAGTGATTCTGGCAATTTTGTATTTGCAATTGTAATTGTATTTACCCTTTCATTGTTTGAAGAAACGTTTTTATTGTAGAGTTTGTAGGGCATTTGGATCTTTCTGTATAACTTCAACATGTACAATGAATTGATTTGTACTTGATATCAGTTTGAATAGCCAATTGTAGTTTCTCTATAATAGATTCTATTCTGCTTTTTCTTGCTTTGACGGACAGATAACCTCTTATTTACTAGAAGCAAATGTTCTGTTTTCTTCTTGCTGAGGTGGTTTTTTGGCTTTAATTTTGATTTGGTTTCTAACTGAGATGAGTGTTTTAAACTGGAGGCTTATTCTATCATTGGGACTTTTTTTTTGTTTTGTTATGGATTAAGATCAGACAACGGTTCATTAATTCCCATGTTCATGCCCATTTGTCTTTTACATTAATTTATCATATATTCATCATTTATTTTAATGTTTTTTATATTTCTTGGTTGATCAAATAATTTTGTGACCGCATTCTAAAAATGTTTTTAAATTTGCAACATGTAAAAGTTTGGAGTGTACAATAAATAGGTTTTCTTACGATTTCACTTAAATACTAAAGTGGTGACCAACAATTATCAACCCAAACATGAGATAAGGTTAGATAGGATTCAAGGGTAAAATTGTCATTTACTATGAAACTTAGGAGATTTTTTAAAAATAAGTTATACTTTATCCATGGTCCCACTACATCACAAATCCCTAACCAAATCTGGGATAGGATTAAGTCATTTCTTTTTATCCCACTATTAATACCGATTATTGGGATTTCATTGGACTACCTAGGACTTTAAATTCAATCCAATCCAGTCCGCATGAGATTTGCCAAACACACCCTAAGTGATTTGATCTAGTTTATATTATGGTCTAAAATAGAGATATCAGACTGCAGACAAAAAAAAAAGAGAATAAAACATATTTATCTCTAAGTGGTTTGATCTAGTTTAGATTTTGAACTAAAATAGAGATATGCAGTAATTGTGTAGTTCAAATATCTCACGAAACATAGTCTCTTGGGATTATCATCCATAGATTTATCCTTTTTGTGTAGAAAAACGATTTTACATAAGGTTCGGCATTTGTTCAGTACTTGAGTGACAGTGGCGGAGCCACATGAGGATCAGGGGCACGAGCCCACCCTAATTTTTGTTAAAAAAAAATATTACTTATGTATATTTAAAATTATTACAAGAATACTTAAATGTGACCACTCTATTATTATTTTTTTCTATCAATTAATGTAGTCAAATAACTAAATAATTATGAACTTTTAGATACATTTTAAACACTTTATGGATGCATTTAAATCTTTGACATGTTGGACTCCTTTTTAAAGTTATAGATATTATGAAAACTAGGTTAAATAATATAATGAGAGATCAATGACTAATAACTTGATTGGTTATATAGAGAAATATTATAGTATCTTTTATACAATTAGTCTCATTTCTTGTGAAGGGTTGTAATTAGCCTCTTTTTTTATTTATGTACGCTATATTTATCGACATTTGATATTTTTTTTTATTTTATGAATATTTAAGTATCAAATATAAAGCCTTAAATTAAAATACATGATTTTATTTTTACTGATTAAGTGAAAAGAATTTAAAGTTTTTGAGTAAAATGCCCATCGTAGACAAAATTTTTTGGCTTAGCCACTGATGAGTGAGGTAGTTCTGCAATGATCAACTAGAATAGTTGGGATATCACAAAAAAATGTGTAGTGCGTATACCATATATGTAGTGTGTAACTCGAATACGAACACAATACAAAAATAAACATGTTAACTCGTAACTCGACACGACACAGTTACTTAAATGAGTTGAGTTAAATTTGACTTATGTTCGACACAAATCCGTAATGATTCAACACGAATCAAACACAATACAATTTGATTCTCACCCCAAATCTTAGCCAAAAAAAAATGGCATTTTTATTTTTCATCCATCTAACCAAACACACAGGAAGTAAAATGTATCATTTTTACTTTCCTTCCTTGAATGATAGAAAGTGTATCCCTCTTACTTTTCATCCTTCTTACTTTTCATCTTTTCTACCAAACGGAGCAAGCATTAAAGATGAAGTTATAACTGATTATGATTAATTATATTTGATCATAGTATTTCATTGTTGATCATAAATTACTTCAAATAATTATAATTGTGTAAAATATGTAACCTTTACCTTAAAAAAGATAATATGGAATCACCACTATGTTTTACCATGAAAACAATATTTCAGTCCGAGGAATAATTGCTTTCCCAACCTGGTACATAAAACTGTTTGTTTTTTTTTTTTTTCAGATCATCCAGTATTCAGAAGTCACATTTGGACTATGACTAATCTGGATTCAAATCGAGTAGGACCACAAGGGCGGCAAAGCTCTCCCTACCGAACGCAGATGCGTTCCCAAGTCTCGAACATAGGACCTTGGTTAAGTTAGAACAATTCTTCACCAACTGATCTAACGCTTAGTAGTTTGTTGTTCTCCTCTGTCCTGACACGTTTAGATTAAGGCTACGACATTGTCGATACTGAAAAATATAATTTTTTTGAGGTGAAATTTATAATTTTTAAAGAACATGTTTGATCATGAAGGATTGGGATTGATCCCAAAAATTTATGATCGATTATGAGTGTCCGTGATCAATAATAATATTTTTTAAAAAAAAAAATTAAATTCAGTATTCATTTAAATAATATTTTTTTCTAAAATTAGGGATGACAATCAAGTCGTATTGTGTTAGATTCGTATTGAGTCATTACGAATTTGTGTCGAGCATTAGTCACACCTAAATCAACTCATTTAACTAATTGTGTTGTGTCAAGTTATGAGATAACATGTTTACTTCTGTATAGTGTTCGTATTCGAGTTCATATGGTATACGCACTATACATATGGTATACGCACTACACATATGGTATATGTGTCGTGTTCGTATTCGAGTTAACATATGGTATACGCATTACACATATGATGTATGACCTGCACATATGGTGTCGTGTACCATATGGTTAACATGTTTGATTTATTAGTATATTAATCCATAATATTAACGGGTTGTTTGCTGATTTTGAATTATAATAGGATATATAACCGTTATGTGACTGATCAAATCATAACGGCATAAAAAAAGATAAAGAGCGTGACACCTTCAAGGAGTTTTTTTTACCATTCAAACATAATTTTATATCTAATAAAAAAAACATAATTTTATAACCTTATTTTCTTATTATTGTACTTTTAACTTTACATTTTATTACCTTTGAAATAACGCTTACGAAAGTCAATTTCTAAAATGTATTTATTGAAAGTGTGTTTTGTGTTGGCACACTTTTAGAATAAAATGTGAGTTAAAATTATATTTTATAAAAATAATGATAGTTAAAAAAATATACTATGATTTTAAAAATTATGATGGAATGATAATTAGCAATATTTCTAACCTTCGTTATCTCCTGAAAAGGACCCACAATTTCATGTAACGGCAGAACAAACAACTATCAAACTTATGAAACACAAATACTTTGTTAGAATTAGTGTACCCATATCGAATATTATATCGAAGATGATACTTGTTAAATATTCGATAATACTAATTGAAAACTATTGTATTTGAACAACATGTATAGTTTTTGAATTTAATCTTTAACATTTTCATTCGAATTTACATACCATACAATAGATTGACAAATTTTCATACTAGTTTGAAGACACGTAATTTTTTTCAAGAATTATTTATTATTACAAGTTAAAAGAGTATATAACGAATTTAGTGCATTGTAATCTTAACAATAAGTACTTTTAAACAAATCAACTACGTAAATATTAGTTTTAATTTATTTAATTAGTCACTCACTCTATGAATATACCATGATGATATCATATATATTTTTTAAAAACTAAAAATAATTGTTAATTTTTCTTATTATGTTAAAGAATTATCAAAATATATAATTATTAAATTAATAGATAATAATAAAAATATGAAATATATGTTATTATAGACATAGTTTGACCATATATATCCTATTTTTGAAAAAAAAATTATTATGCAGTCATATCCGTATTATTATTATCATCTATATCCGTGCTTCATAATATCAAAGTACCAATGAGAGGCCTTTGTTAGTGTTTGAATCATTTGATTTTCTTCTGATAAAAAAAAAAAAGATTTGATTTTCTTGAATGGCCTATTTTTTTAATGAATATGACTTTGACCAACTCGCCAGCCCCCCTAAATGTCATACCAAATCAAAATTTACAATGCAATCAGCGCAACCTATGACCAAATAGGCCTAAGGAAGAAGTGTCAAACTGTTATTGTATTAAATTATAACTTGACATTTCAGAAGCGAATCAAAACTTCTAGTAGAAATATAAAAAATTGTTTTCAATTGTATAATCTTCGCCTCACCGATGTAAAACTTATAGGACTTGGCTGACAACTAAGACACAGATGGTTTATATGTTTAGTAAAACATAAACAAAAACTAATGCCAATTACGCGCATAATGAGGTGAAAAAACAAAACAAATATTTCTTTGTAATACTAAATTACCATTTGATCATGCTTCCTTAAGCATTTCTTTTACTTTTATAAATATTTTTTTCACAAGTATTCATTTTGTACCATTTTTCTTTTCTGAAAATACTTTGTTCTTTCGAGCTTAATCACTATCTATATGAATATACAACCATGTCTTTAATATACTAGTCATAACTCATACCTCAAGACAAGATACAATATAAAAATCGAGTGTCTAAAAAATTGATCTTACTATATCAAATAATAATTTTTCTTCTCTTTCTGTAATTACATTATTTGAAATTAATTTCTATCAATTAGTTTAAAACAAAAAATTGACAATTTTTTCACTATACATGTTCTTAAAAAAATATTAGATGCAAAAGCAATAAATGAAGAGAGGAGTTAAAGCTACAACGACACATCAAGACTCTCTATATGAGTTTTCATGCTTAGGATAATGGTAATAGCGTTAGA
Organism: Ilex asprella; assembly: GCA_023539305.1. Lineage (NCBI taxonomy): Eukaryota > Viridiplantae > Streptophyta > Magnoliopsida > Aquifoliales > Aquifoliaceae > Ilex > Ilex asprella. The sequence goes on along the minus strand of CM042193.1, from coordinate 29,991,389 downwards.
TACCTTAGCACCCTTAATTTAACTTTATACTTAGGTTGATTAGATTAAAATGGAGTTAGTAATTAATTCGTTAATGACTTATAAGTGTTCTTCAAAGAAAAGTTTTTCTAAACTTTATTGTGTTTTGAAAACATAGATTTGATTCATTAATCAGACCCCACTTTAGGAACACCCTATAATACTTAAGGAGACAAGTTTTTGTTTGATTTTTAGCTTAAAAATCAACAAGAACCGCCCTTTGCTCCCTTGCCTTTGCCTAGGGTGGACTCTGAATATTTAAGGATAAAATTAAAAAGGTTGAACGAATGGGTGGTGGGGACAACCCTCTGAGTTGCTCTCAAATCGCTCAATCAGTTTTCAGATGGCTCGAGCAGTCCTGAAGTCTTAAGGGTCGCTCAAGCGATTCTTGCTCTACTGTTGTTGTTTAATTTCTTATCTCATTTCAGTAACCACAGCCCTCTCACTGCTCGAATAGTTAATTATGAATTTTGGTCGATTCTCAAGACTAAACCTACTTCAAGCCTATAAATAGAGGAAATCTTTCCTATGCTGGGGTAAGCCTCTTGAGAGAAAAATATGTCTATCTAATACCTTGAGAGTCTGAAGAAGAACCCTAGATCCAAAGGAAAAACCTATCTTGATTCTCTAATCCAAACTCACATATTGGTGAAGAAGATCTAGATTGGGAGTTCCAACCAAATCCATTTGTGAGTGTGCATACTAAGATTTTTAGGTGCATCCTCAAAGTGCTAGAGGCCTAAAAAAATCGTGTGGTGAGGAGTTCAAGTAAAATTATTCATAATATCGGTGGTTGTATCTGGGGGAGAGGTTTATTGAAGAAAATGAGTGTCTAACCATGATATTTATTGGGATAGAAGACTTGAATACTTGTAAAATAACTTTGAAATATTGAATTAGACTTTGATGAACCTCAAGTGGTTCCGTAGAATTTTTTTCAAGAAATGTTTCCATGTCAATAATTTTTTGTGTTATTTATTATTTTTATCGTACAAACTTGGAATTTGATGCACACACGGGCACCATGTATTTTTTGATTTGATTAATTGAGCATTCATCACATATAATGGTCTGGTTCGTTTTTGCTTTCCTTAGGTTGGATCACTGTGAGAGCTTGAGTGTTGAGGATCAAACTCAATAAATTCATCATATCAATCTTTATGGTTCACTGGGTTGTTCTTGCATAAAAAGGGTTCTTTTTATTGTTAATTGATTTTTCAGAAGAGGAAATTGAAGTAGAATTAGGTTATAACTTGATGTTTATTAGAGCAAACTAAAATTAACCTATTCACCCGCCCTCTAGTTAGTGTTTGAAACCCACGTGTGTAATCGTGAGAGACGATCCATTTCATATAAGGGTAATTTTTATCCATACAATTGGTATCAAAGTGAATCTCCCTTTAGGATTGAGTTAGGCACTATGTAGGCAGGGTCAGAACCATAATGTTGTCATTAGAGGGGCCAAACTCTATTCACTGAAATTCAAATAAAGAGTGTGGATTATGTTTATGGTCTTTATATTCCAATTCACAACCTACAAAAATAAACCGAATTTCAATACAAATAAAAATATCGACAAAAATGAAAATAAGCATAGAACATCAACTAGTTAATCGCGGCTCACAAAAAAACTTGATTTGGTTTTGTTCGCTTAGTGTTTTGTTCATTAAAGCAAGAATTGATGACTGTCAAAGGCACGTGTCCATTGAAAATCCTTGTACTCCTGCAGTGTATATATTTTTAGTTTTGCAATGGTCTAAGTTTTTAAATTTTGTTTTGCAAACAAATTAGGATTTTTTTATAACTTTATTTGGGATTAGGGCATATAATGAATGTGAACATTATGTTGGCAAGACTTATTAACCGAGAGTTATATTGGTGAAAGAGCTCTTCCATTATTTTATGAATATTTTTGATAAACTTTGGAATGCAGCATTATATAAAATTAACAATCTAGAGTTTGTAGCTTTGCAATCCTTCAAGCGGCAGATTTTGTCTTTGGATGGGGGACCAATGCATAGTATAGTTGGGACTTACTTTGGGTTACAATATACTATACTTGGGATTCTTGCAGAGGATGGGCGGCCATAACCACCCCAGGCCCCTCTATTGTTACGTCTCTGATTATGACAACTAGTTTGTCTCTAATGAAGTCTCCAAGTGAATGAGGTTTAGTAGCCCAACCATCACTTTTCCATGGGACGAATTATGCATATTGGAAGACTTGGATGAGAGCTTTTTTTAAATTGCTTGATGAGCATGTATGGTTGTATGTGCTAGAGGGTTGAAGCCCTCCGACGGTGGCTACCTCCGTTGAAGGTGTAGAGCCGATTGTTGAACTAAAACCCCACAATACTTGGACAAAAGTCGAGTATAATTTTATTGGGCGTAACTTTAAAGGGTTTGAATGTGGTATTCAATGTCGTGACACCAAAAAAGTTATAGAGCATTGGTACTTTCCAAACCTCTAAAGAAGCATGAGACATCTTATAAGTTGCTCACGAAGAGATTCAAATAGTGCAGTTGTCTTGCCACCAAGAATACACTTCTCAATTCGAGACTTTGAGTATGCAAGAGAATGAATATTTTAGTAATTTTATGTTAAACTAAGTGATATTGCTAACTTATCATTTGCATTATGTACCAAGTATGAAGTCACAACGATTAAGTGAAAAATCTTGAGATTTTTACCGAAGATATTTCATGCTGAGGAGACGATCTTAGAAACAAACGTCAATTTGAAGGAGGTGTTTGTGGAAGACCTAGTTGGGTCTATTTTGACATTCAAGATGAATCTCCTTCCGCCCAAAAAATCCAAGGGTGTTGCTTTGAACTCAACGAAAGAAGAAGGAAATAAATTCAAGTCACCCCACTGAAGAGAAAAAGGAAATAGCCCATCTTGCAAAGAAATTCAAAAAACACTTCAAGGCTAGTGGTGTCGAGTCCTCTAGGTCGAAGGGTAAGTTGATAGATCGAAAACTCCTAAGAAGAGAAGGGAGAAAGGGAAGATAACTTCTCAACAAAAGGTTAAAAAGAAAAGGCAAGGATTCCAATACTATGAGTGTCAAGGGTTTTGGGCACATGGCTACAGATTATCCTAGTACTAAGACGGACATGTCCAAATAAAAGTAGTGAGTCCACATTGGATGAAGACTCTTCTTCTTAAGAAGATGAGGAGAAATTTATAGATTTCGTAGGCTCATATTCCTCTTCCCTTGGAGACTCGACTATATGTGTTGTTTCTCTAACAAAAAAAAGGATAATCTCATTGAGATCGATGCTCAATACTATTGAATAAGAGAAGAGAACCCTCCATGTGGACTTAGCGAAGTCCAAAGCCCAAATCTGTGAGCTTGTTGAAGAAAATGTATCCTTGAAGGAAAATTAAGCTTCCTTGAGAGAGAGTGTGTCACATGCTGATTGCGACAAAAAAGAGTCTTGAGTCAAAATTGATAGAATTAGATAAAGACCTTCATGAATCACAAGAAATCTGAAAAAGACTTTCCTAGGATCCGAGAAGCTTGATAGAATATTGTCTACAGGGAAGAGTGTTGGTGACAAAAATGGTTTAGGCTTCACACATGAAAACACACCACCGCTTCTTTCAATACCGTGTTTGTGAAGGTTAATCCCAACTCATCACCCCTACGAGTGAACATAAGTCCACCTAAGGCTAAGAATGGTAAGGGTATGCACCTAAAGAAACCGCTTGTTAAGGAAAAACTAAGCCAAACAATTTTTTTTTTTGTTACACTTGAGGAGATCACGGTCAATATAGTTCACATTGCATGAACAACTGGGAAGTCTTGAACAAGAAGCTCATGCTTCTAGCCAGCTAATCCAAAGTCTTGAATTTTAAAGTCATGCATCTTACTAGGCAAATGGAGAGGTAAAGTAAGTCTAAGCATAACATTGCATGATCTAACAAGGGCTCACAAGCTAGAGTGAATAAGGCTTATTCGACTCCAAAATTCAAAGTTGACTTATCTACATCTAGAGAGAAGAGAGTTAGTCGTACATCCATTGTTATTTTTTACTTGTTATCTTACTTGTGAACACCAACTAAGGGGGAGAACTTGTTCTACATTGTCTTTGATATAACTGCAGGTTCTCAAGCATAATAAGCTAGTATTGCATTTGTATGATTATAACATGAAAATGCCCTATGCTTCCTTGGTACTTACCATACTTGTGATTAGGTTATGTCTCTTTATACACATGATATTTTTAACAAGGTATTGGTTTGAGTTATGATGTGCAGGACTATGATCTTCAATGTATTCATCCGAAGACAATTCTAATACATAAATATTGAGATTTAGAGACTTGTACATGAGTGTTAAGATTTCTCTACAATTTTTTTTGTCCACTGAGTTGTGGGTTATAATGTAAATTTCTTACTTATGTATTTTGCCACAAAATTGCCAAAAGAAGAGATCATTTGGATCATATTTGTAATTGACTAATTTTATGAAGTCTTTGGTTAGTTATGTAACTCCCTAACTCAAAGTACAAACATCTGTCACAAATGGATGAATATAAACAATAAAAACTCAACATTTCTTAAGACATAATCATGCTTCTCGTATACACTAAACACCCAGCCTGGCTAAATGATTAACTCAACGATTTTAGAAGGAACAAAGCATTTATTAAGCAACACAGTCCTATGTGTATCGGCTAATTAAATACCTCAAACACATATATACCTGTTTATCCCTCTAAAATCGTAATGGGTACAACAAAACAACCACAGGTAATGGACTCTTCACAAATCCTTACTTAATACATATTGCAACCTTAAAAATCCCCCACTAAATCCATGTCATCATTCATCCACATAAAAACACCTTAACTATGTAATTAGTTACTTTAATTGACATATATATATATATATATATATATATATGTATATATCAGCATATATATATGCATAATCTTGTTGTATTTTTTTATATATCGCTCACCTTTAATTTCTCAAATTAAACCTCAAAAAAATTATCGAGATCTATACACTATTTTTCCTTTTACTTTGTCGAATAAAAATTAACTTACCAGATATGAATTAATATTTTCATTCCTATATTAAAATGCCTAATTATCTTGTTCGGGTCTCACATGTTAGGTTAAAATAGAATCGGTAATTGATCTATTAATGACTCTTAGATGTTCTTCAAAGGATTTTTTTTAAAACCTTATTATGTTTTGAAAATATAGATTTGATTCATTAATTGGACCCACTTAAACAACACATTTTGGTGCTCAAGGGGACAAGTTTTTGTTTGCTTTCTAACTTAAAAGCTAGTAGGGACTGCTTTCTATTAACTTGATTTCGATTAAAGCAATTTCTAAACACTTAAAGATAAAATCGAAAAAGGTTGAATGAGTGATAGTAGAGATCGCCCTCTGGGTTCCTCTTATGGTGCTGGAGTGGTCATGAGACAGCTCTACTAGCTTTAAGGTCATTCGAGCAGTCCTTGCTCTATTTCTGCGGTTTGGTTTCTTACCTCATTCCAGTAGTCACTGCCCTCTAGTTGTCCTCTCACTGCTCGAGTGGTTACTCGTGAATTTTGGTCTACTTGGTCCTCAAGTCTAAACTTATTTTGAGCCTCTAAGTAGATGAAAGTCTTCCTATACTAGGATTAGCCTCTTGAGATAAAATATGCATATCTAAACACCTTGAGAGCTTTAAGAAGAACCCTAGATCCTTAAGATTCAAAGGCAAAAGCTACCTTGTTTCTCTGATCCAAACTCACACCTTGGTGAAGAAGATCTAGATTGGAAATCTTTAGGATATTAGGGTCCCCACTTATATTCTCCACCCATGAGCGAAGGGCTTCTGCATCCGTCTCCGTAGAGATCTCCAGTTCCAACCAAACCCATGGAAGAGTGTCATTACTGAGATTCTTGGATGCGTCCTAGGAGTGCATGAAACCTAAACAAATAGTGCAACGGGGAGTTCAAGTGAAGCTATCCATAACATCAATTGGTGTATTTAGTAGAGAGGTTTATTGAAAGAAATGAGTATCTAATCGTGGTATTAGTTGATGTATAAGATTCAAGTACTTGTAATTAATTTTGGGATAATGGATTAGGTTTTGGTGAACTCTGAATGTTTTCTTTCGAGGAGGGTTTCCATGTCAACGAATTGTTTGCCATTTATTATTTTTTGGTACACACTTGCAATTTTATGTACACACGGGTACTATATGTTTATTGATTTGATTCTTTAAATATTGATATCATAGATAATGGTTTGGTTGGTTGTTGTTTTCATTGAGTTCAGGGGCAGAGTTAGGAAAAAGTTTTAGGGTGGTCACATTAGTACGTTTTAATTATTTTTTTCAATTGGTCGTAAAAATTTCATAAAGTCATATTTATTAAAATTATATTTAATACTTAAAATTTTAGTAAACATAGAAGAGTAAAAACCAAAATGCATAACATGAACAAACAAAAATAATTAAAATTTCTTATGAAGAATGAGATTAATTATTATCCTTTACAATTGTCTTTGATATATTTTTATTATTTGAAAGAATTACAATTCAATCTTATTAACAATATTTCTTTTATATATGAAATCGTTGTAATAATCTTCTATTTATGATCCTACAATTTATTATATAATGACACATATTTTTATACAAAAGTGAAACATAATTTTAAAAAATTTATAAAATAACCTCAATATTTTTAAAATATATTCGAACATGCTTGAAACGTATCTAACAGTTAACAATAATATTAATTACACTTAATTTGAGATTTAATTGATGTAGACACAATGGTTTATGACCATTGGATAGATAATGGAGTTCATTAAATATTGAGACTCACTATTATAATTAATATCGCAATGTATTAGGTTCTAGTCTCAATAATATTGTTCAAAAAATTAACAATTTTTTAGGTAGATGTTTGTTCAAATCGATATCACCAGAATATAATGACAAGGTGGATACAATTATATATGTCCAAAATTTTATTTCAAAAAATATATATCTAGTATGAAAAGAAAAAAAATTAAGGAGGACATGTGTTCACCCTAGCCAAAGGGTGGCTCCGCCCTTGCTTGGGTTAGATCACCGTGAGAGATTTAGTGTTGAGTATTAAAATCGAAAAATCCATCACATCAATCTTATACTTTTTATGGTTGTTCTTGCATAAAAAAGATTCTCATTTTTAATTGATTACTTGATTTTTGAGTAGAGATGATTAAAGTAGAATTAGATTATAACTTGATGTTTATTCGAGCAAATTGAAATTAACATATTCACCTTTTTCTAGTTAATATCTTAATCTTACATGTATAATCATGAGGAACAATCTATTATACATAAAGATAACCCTTATCTTTACCTAAATGAGTCACGTTATGATAGAAGAACGTGATGCAATTGAAATGGACAAAAAATAATATGTGAAGATAAAATTCAAAATGATTGCTATCTTATTAAATAGATTAGTTATAACTCGTGTTTGAAGGTAAAATACAGCATAAAAATCGAGTGTCCAAAAATTGATCCCGCTACCAAATAAGAATTATTTAAAAAAAAGCATTAATTTTTTTTCAAAATAACCGATTTATAAAAAATATCAACATGTGTATATTATTGTATATAAACAATATCTGAAAATGATTCAACTTGTAATAAAATGTGTGATGTGATAGAAATAGGGAGAAAAAATTATGAGGATAAAATTCTAAGTTGTAACAATCTATCTAATTAGATTACATTCATATAGATTATTTTTGTAAATGATGATGAATGTAACTTATTTTATTTTTATTGGGAAATACTATGTATTTTAAATCTCTAACTCAAATTTTTATCTCAAATGAAGGGAGAGTATTGAATGAGTGGGTCTTATTAATTTTTTTAAATGGGATTCACTGATCCAATGATCTTCCTTAATTTAAATAAAAATTTGAGTTAAAAATTTGAGATATATAGCATTTTTTTTTTTTTTTTGAAGTAAAACATTTACCGGAAAAAATGTAATGGGATAGTAGGATTAAATACGTACCAACTGTAATGCAGTATGCAGAGTAAATAAGCTCCTAACTGTAGAAGAGGCGGCCCGGCATTGAAGGGGAGATTGTGTGCCCGTGTCGCTACCCAACCTTTGACTTCCCACTCTCTCTCTCCTTGTCCATATCTCTCCATCTCAGAGCTCCACAACACATTAAAGTATTGCTCTATATTACTATCTGGAACTTGACCGGCTACAGCCGGTCTCTTCCCATACTTCCCTCCCGGTGACCGTTCTTCATCACCTTCCCCTCTGCCTCAGACACATATAGGGCTTCGTACCTGGCTTCCTAAAATCGCTCTCTCTCTCCCTCCCTCTCTCTCCCTCTCTCTCTCTCTCTCTCTGTGAGTGTGTGTAAAGCATCAACTTGGTGTAGTGAAAGAGCCGCAGCCTGCCATTTGGAACAAAAAAGCTTTCCCTGGGGTGAAAAAAACCATTGTCTCTCTCCCTCTTTACCTTCTTCTCAACTCATTATATTTCTTTCTGACAGGTCTGTCTTTTCCTTTTCCTTTTCCTTATCCTTTTGCTCTGAATTGTTTGTTTTTGGTTCATTCTTATTCTGTGGAGCAAACCCCATCATTCTGTTGTGCAAAATTCTTGGTATCTTACTGTTATGTCTGTGCTTTGATCGCAAAGAATAATGGTGATTACCACAAAACTCAGACCACAAATCTTGATTTATCTTTTGGGTTTCCTTAGAACCTGATTTCACCCCCCCCCCCTTCCAAAAAAAAAAAAAAACCAATCGGTCTCCGGAGGTTGTGTATGTAGGACGTTGTCATTTGTTGAGATGGGTATAGTGGAGTTTTGGGTGTTGTTTGTTGTTCTTGGGTTTTCTTTACAAGCTCAGGTTTTGAGTTCTCGGAACCTGACCTGCAATTTAAATGATCTGAAGGCATTAAGGGATTTCATGAATTCTGTGGAATCACCTATTGTTGTATGGGACACTAATTCATCTTCTTCCAATTGCTGTAATTGGGTTGGTATTACATGCAATTCTTCATCCTCACTTGGATTAAACGACCCAATAGACTCCGGTAGGGTGGTCAGGGTTGAGATAGGGAGGAGAAGACTAATGGGAAAACTCTCTGAATCCTTAGGCAATTTGGACCAGCTTAGATCGCTTAATCTCTCTCATAATTTCCTACATGGCTCGCTTCCTTCGTTGTTGTTACATTTGTCAAATTTACAGGTTTTGGATTTGGGCAACAATGACTTCTCTGGCTTGTTCCCTATGAGTATAAACCTACCTTCAATTCAATTCATCGACATTTCAGAAAATTCCTTTGAGGGTCTGGTGCCTGTGGGCATCTGCAGTAACTCGACCCGACTCACAGTTTTGGATATGGCAGTGAACTATTTCTCTGGAAATTTTCCAGCAGGAATTGGGAATTGTAGTTCATTGGAACACCTTTGCCTTGGTTCAAATTTTCTCACGGGTGGTCTACCAGAAGATCTTTTTCAGCTACCAAGATTGACTTTACTGACTCTTCCAGATAACAGGTTTTCTGGGCAATTGAGCAGCAGTATCGGCAACCTCTCTAACCTTGTTCGTTTGGATCTCTCATTAAACAATTTTTCAGGAAACATACCTGATGTTTTTCATGGCTTTAGAAAGCTAAAATATTGTGCAATTCAGTCCAATAATTTCAGTGGTCGAATACCCTTTTCACTTTCCAATTCTAGGACTATTGCTTCTCTTAGTTTGAGAAACAATTCTTTGGATGGCTCAATTGATCTTAATTGCTCAGTAATGACTAGTCTTGTCTCACTTGATCTGGGTTCCAATCAATTCAATGGGTTAATTCCTGATAATCTTCCCTCTTGTCCACAATTGAAAAACATAAATCTTGCGAGGAACAACATTACTGGCCAAATCCCAGAAACCTTTAAGAATTTTCAGCGCCTCTCTTACCTTTCCATCTCGAATTCCAGCATTTATAACATCTCGGCTGCCCTTGATATACTACAGCATTGTCAGAACTTAACTACTCTGGTTCTTACCATGAATTTTCGTGATGAAGCATTGCGTTCTTATCCAAGTCTGCAGTTTAAAGCACTGAAGGCTCTTATTATTGCCAATTGTGGACTCTCTGGTTTGGTTCCCCAGTGGTTGAATGGTTGCAGAGATTTGCAGTTGCTGGATTTGTCCTGGAATCGTTTGGAGGGCACAATCCCTGCCTGGTTTGGCGGTTTTCAACATCTTTTTTACCTGGACTTATCTAATAACTCTTTAACGGGGGAGATTCCGAAAAACCTTACTGGATTGCAGAGCCTCATCTTTCGGAATATCTCATTGGAAGAGCCTTCACCCGATTTTCCATTCTTCCTGAAAAGAAACAGTGGCAGAGGGTTGCAGTATAATCAAATATGGAGCTTTCCGCCAACTCTGGAACTCAGTAATAACTTTCTCACTGGACCCATCTGGCCAGAGTTTGGGAATTTGAAAAAGCTACATGTGTTAGACCTCAAATGCAACAATCTATCGGGAACCATTCCCAGTGGTTTGGCCGGTATGACAAGCGTAGAAACTTTGGATTTGTCCCATAACAATCTCTTTGGATCAATACCCCCTTCATTGGTGAACCTCAGTTTTCTGTCCAAGTTCAGTGTAGCATACAACTATCTCTCAGGGGTAATCCCTACTGGAGGCCAATTTGCTACCTTTCCGAACTCAAGCTTTGAGGGAAACCAAGGTCTTTGTGGAGAATACCCTTCCTTATGTCAGGCTGGTGACCGTGTTCATCGTGAATCAGCCACCAAATCAAAGAAAAAGAAAGGAACTATAATTGGAATGGCTGTTGGAATTGGATTTGGCACCACTTTTCTTCTTGCTCTCATGTTCTTAATTGTTCTGAGGGCAAGTAGTCGAAGGGAGATTGATCCTGAAAAGGAAGAACCGGATGCTACAGAAAAGGATTGTGAAGAACTTGGTTCTAGTTTAGTGGTTCTTTTCCAAAACAAGGAGAATAATAAAGCGGTCTTCCTGGATGACCTCCTGAAATCTACGGACAATTTTGATCAAGCAAACATCATTGGTTGTGGGGGCTTCGGTTTAGTGTACAAGGCAAACCTGCCTGATGGTAGGAAGGTTGCTATCAAACGGCTCTCTGGTGAGTGTGGGCAGATGGAGAGAGAATTCCGAGCTGAAGTTGAAGCACTCTCAAGAGCTCAGCATCCAAATCTCGTCCATCTTCAGGGGTATTGTACATATAAGAGTGACAGGCTCTTAATATACACTTACATGGAGAATGGTAGCTTGGATTATTGGTTGCATGAGAAACCGGAGGGGCCTTCCTTACTTGACTGGGATACGAGGCTTGGGATTGCTCAAGGGGCGGCAAGAGGCCTGGCTTACTTGCACCAATCATGTGAACCCCATATCCTTCATCGAGACATAAAGTCAAGTAATATCCTCTTAGATGAGAATTTTAAAGCTCACTTGGCTGATTTTGGTCTTGCAAGGCTCGTACTTCCCTATGACACCCATGTCACCACTGATCTTGTTGGAACTTTAGGCTACATCCCTCCGGAGTACGGCCAAGCTTCTGTTGCGACTTATAAGGGAGATGTGTACAGTTTTGGAGTTGTTCTCTTGGAGCTTCTTACTGGAAAGAGGCCAATGGATATATGCAAACCCAAAGGAAGCCGGGATTTGATCTCTTGGGTAATTCAAATGAAGAGAGACAAGAGGGAAAGTGAGGTGTTTGATCCGTTTATCTATGACAAAGAACATGCTAAGGAAATGTCCTGGGTTCTTGAGATTGCTTGCCTTTGCTTAAGTGAATCCCCTAAGATTAGGCCTTCTACTCACCAGTTAGTTTCTTGGCTGGACAACATTGATCTTAGCATTTAGTTTTTTTCTATGTTTATGTTAGTGGGGGGAAACTCTTGTCTATGGTAAGTAAGAGAATGATAATGACGACTTATATATGGTGCCTTGCACATACCAGTTTCCTGCTGTATATACTTGCTCAAAAAGACAAACCTATCTGTAAGTCATTACATTCAACTTTTGTTTCTTTCTTCCATTAAAGAGAAAAGTTGCTTCTCAAACATTTATAAGATAAAACTAGTTTTCTGCATTTCTCACATCACATGATGATGCTTCATAGTCCTGCAAAATAAAATGTACTCACTTCATATCATGGGTCAAGGACATAGATCCGTCATCAAGTCATAGATCGATATCGGGCGATATGATTGAAAAGCTAGATAGAAAAAAAAGTTGAATATAAGGAGGTAAACTACATCATAATATTGTGGAGCCAATTTAATAATGATGACTTGTATCACTGATCTTCTCTTGAGTTTAGTAGTTATCACTGTAGCTTGAGTTGAGATTAAACATATCTCAAGAGCAGGAATAAGGGTGGCCGACTCTTAAACTAAAGATCTCTGAGTTATCAAAGATTAAGTTCAACCATTGAACCAACTTAAAAGAAGGATTTACTCAAAGATGTGTGAGATGATTCAGTGTAGTGGTGTGAAACAAGGAAATTTGGAGAAATATGATTTTTTGGTCTAATAGAGTCTAAAATTTTAACTGTTGACAGCTTCCAAATGTTAACCGCTCAGAAACTTAATCAACCCGGACTTGCTAGCTACAACACTTCATGGATCTGGTGCTCAAGGCGTCGCCAAGGAAAAAGTTTAGACGCATTAGTATATTTTATTTTATTTTTAATTTATTGCACACGTTCATAAATTTATATTTATTAAAATTATATTTAATACTTAAAAACTTATTAAACGTAAAAAGTTAAAAATCGGTAAGATTAATTATTTTCACTTACACATGAACCTGATGTTTTTTTTATCATTTAAAAAAATTACAAATCAATCTTATCAATAAATATTTTTTTATTATATAAAAATTTTGTAACAATCTTTTGTTTATGACCATTTAATTTACTATAAAAATTAGTTAAAAAATTGTAAAATAATCCTAATATATCCAAAACTTATTAGGACATGTTTGAAATATGTCTAAAAGTTAAGAATAATACTAGTTATACTTAATTTGAGATTTAACTTATGAAGACTTAATGGTTTGTGATCATTGAATGAATAGTGAAATTTAGTAAGTATTGAGACTTGCTATTAAACTTAATATCACAATACATTAGATCCTTAAATTAGGTTTCATTAACATTTTTGGAAAGTTAATAATCATTTAAGTAGAAGTTTATTCAAATCGATACCAACATAACATATTAATAGGTTAGACATTTATATAATAAAGTAAAAGTGTGTTTGAATTATATATCAGACAAATTTTTTCCCTCAAAACCATCATCAATTAGTTACCTAACTCATAATCCCTTTGTCAGACTCAAACTTCAAATCACATCACTCATTTCTATCACATGTTAATTATTTATATATTTCTTCCTTAAAAATATCACATCACTCATTTCTATTATATATTTAATCATTTAATATTTAATTAATTTTTAGTTAATATATTTTAAAAAAATAAATATAGTGGGATCGATTTTTGGAACGCTCAAATTTTATATTTTATCGTGCCTTGAGACACGGGTTATGACTAGTAATTAATTATGTCTAAATTTTATTTCAAAATGATATAACTAATCTTACAGATTCAACTCGATTTTTTATAACGATATATTGTACTCTCTCGACCAAGTCATCATAAAACAATACTGTTAAATCTTTTCAAAGTGAGAGAAGAACGGTAATTAAAATACACTACTATGATATGTGCTCCGAAGTCTGGTGTAGTTCAATTTTCAAGTATCTGTTTAGTTTGTTTATCACGAGAAAAATATTCATTACAACAGTAATTTCATGTTATCACTCTCACATAGTGTCGCTATCAAATTAGAAGGCAATAAATAAATAAAGTGGATTCCACGTAACAGTGATGACGTGGTATCACCATTGCATTAAATATTTACTCGTTTATCATTCAATTTTATTAAATAGAAAACTGGTGACGATCTTGTGCAATACTCATAATTTTGGCACCACATCACCCAATTTGGATATTTCGGATAGTCATCCATTACGTCCCATCAAATTCTCTATGTTTTTGATATTATGGAAAATTACTCATCATTAATAGGACGTATGATTTTTTATTTTATTTTTTACTTTCAAACAAGTTATTATTTGAGCAATAATAGTGAGAGTGATTATGGAACTTGTAGAAATTTGATTAAATGAAACCATGTTTTGATTAAATAAGTCAAACTTAAATTAGAAAATGAGGAGGAAAGTCTTACTAAATTCCGTTCCCTCTAATTCGATTAGTTTGTATAACAGTATATAAGTGGACCAGTTGGCCATGTGAATTTGTTGAGATCTATAGAGTGGGTGAAAAACTAGGCAAGAATAGCAGCTTTATTGCTTTGTCCCCACTTTGCAATATTGATGCCATTGAAAACAATTGTACTTAGCACTGTCTTGAAGCTTATTGTATTTATTTATTTATTTTGTTCAAGGGAAATATTGTCACGAATTTTCTGTGACGAATGATGCATGTCAGTGTTTTATTCCACCGCAGACGCACCAACGATGTGATTCTCTTCAAAGTAATCAATAATTTTTTGAAAACAAGATAAACGACAAATACTCGTCCATAAGTTGAATCAATAATTAAGAACCGTTCAAACTATACGTTTTATAATTTGTAAAACGCACACACCGAATCACTTGAGATTTCTCCAACGAAATTTGAAATTGGAACTTTGAATTATTAACCATTGTGATGGCTTCATGGGTTGTTCCTCCTCCGAGTTTGACAATCTTTTTCAATGTAGTCTGGCTGTCTGGCTAAGGTTCATGAATAATATCTGAATAAATTCAGATTTTCCTTTTCAATCATTTTGACATTTCGACCCATAGAAAATTCTTGGTCAATAAGTTGCTATCGTGGACAAATAACAAACTCTCGTCAATGAAATGTATTTGCTATTTTTAAATTTGACTTTTGGCTACTTTCTACCAAATATGGAGGCTGTTTGAAATCAATGGCGTGAGAGATGGCGGGTCAACTCTGGCAGAAATATACTTTATAACTCTTAATATCTTTTAAATATTTCGCCGTTGGTGATAACAGCAGTTTTAAAAAAGAATAATCATCTTCTTTCTATTTTGTAAAGTGAAAGTGATACATATGAAACGTATTATCTGTTAAAACATATCATCATTCTTTTATTTGAGGCTGTACGCGGCCGCACTAGCCTAGGATTTGAGCCAGCCATGATGATAAATATGTTTATAGCTAGTCAGTTTGGGAAAAAAAAATTCACAAATTCGGTTAAGAAAAAGGCCAAAAAAAAAGAAAAAAAAAAGGGGAAAACACATTAGAAACACAGCTCAGTGCTCACGTAATCTAGTTGACAAGGCTGCGCCAAACATTTAAATCCAGTTCCAGTGCATGGCCATGGCCATGGCCCCCCCCTAATGGTAAATGATGATGGGAGACCTTAGACTTGTCAAGAGAATAACGTAAAAAATTCTCGTGATGAATAATTCCTTCGCTGCATATAATGTTTTAGACTCTGGATTAGTTTGTACTCCTTTATCTTCATTTGCAATATCCATATAGTTTGGGTTTAGTTTGAATTTTCGATTAACATCCAACAATTGACTAGCGATTCTAGTTTAATACAATAATAAAACAATCCTTCATAATTTAAAGTTTTTAGTGTGTTTGTGTCCCTAAAGAATATTCGGTAGTTGAGAAACGCACTTAACACTACTACAAAGAAGATAGAGAATGTGTTTGTTTTGAAGAGAAAGAAACAAATATGTATAATTGTACGTGAGTTGAAAAACCATTTTTTGTCAAAAATTCCAACTTTTGACTTTGATTTTCAGCTTTAACGAAACTTCAATTTTATCATTTTTTTCAAACTATTGGGGAAAAGGTGGAAACTTTCAAAACTATAGGCCGGTAAAGTTTTTTACTCTAAAGCAAAAGGAGACAGATAGGGTGTACGTTCAGCTATCACATTCCCTATGCTATTTTATGCATCCCGCCTATGTTTAGTAATTTTATTAGAGTAAATATCATAATTAGTCTCTGAACTTTATTTTTAATTTTAATTTAGTTCATAAATTTTTAATTGTCTCAATTTAGTTCCTCAACTATCAATTTCGTATTAATTAAATCATTTCATTTAGTTTCAACGTTAGATCAACTATAAACTAGTACATTTTGATCCATTTTCAATTGTTAAATCATATGTTTTCGTTTTGATCTAATGGTGAAAATTGACGTAAAGACTTAATTGAGACGAAATTGATAGTTAGTGGAATAGATTGAAATAATTAAAAGTTTAGCTACCAATTCAAAATCGAAGGCAAAGTTTAGAGATCAATTGTGATATTTATTCATTTTTTGTAGTTGTCACATTTTTTTGTTGATATTGAACTGATTGTAATTAGATTATTTAGAGTAGGAACACCCTTATGCAATCAAAGCACCAACAATTTAGAGCATCTATAATAGATTTTTTATTTTCGCTCAATTTTCTATTTTAAAAAGTCAACTACTGAAAATAAGGTCCAATAAACTCTTTATTTAGACTAGCTAAAATAGAGAGCAGACTCTCCACTAGTCCACTCTCTATTCTATTTTTAAATTAATGAAAAAATGATAGTAGACATTTTTCATTAAATGTTCTTAACTGTATGACCTTTTTCTGCATGAATAGAAAGCTTATTGGAGTTGACTAAAAAATTTCACTGTATTTCAATTTTTTATTCTAGGATTATTAGTTGCCGAAATTATGACGACTTTCTTAAATTCTATTGGACATGAGTTCTATTTGTTTTTGATAACTTCCTTGTGAGACTCTCCTAGACTCCATTCAACTTGTGTTTCATTTAGTTTGATAGCTTTCTTAAAGTTAGGGTTTTAATTTTGTTTTGGAATTTCTAGCACATGTCGAAATCTACTGAAATTCAAAATATTACATATGTCACATATCTAACACTGTACTGAACAAAATTAAAGGAAAGAAATAATAGAGAAAATTTAAATCCATTAAACACAACCCCATTATTTGAAACGTCATTGATTTTCCTGTTAGTGTTTGTTTGTACTAAAGAAGTTTGTACCCCAATATCCATGAATATTTAAAACTATAAATTATACCTAAACTGTATAATAACTATGTCATTTTTTGTTTTGGTTTATTTTTTATTATCATTAATAATGATTTTTCATCTCTTTTTTTTCTAAATTTACAAACAGGGGAGTAAAATTGATGTTGTTGAAATAAACTTTGGTTACATTATGCTACCCAAAAAACTTGTTTATCTTATTGAAAGTTGTTAGTAGCAGTTTCTCACAATAAGCAAGAAGGAGGTGTACTTACACTGTAGTAAAATAAAAATAAAATAAAGGGAGGAGGTGTACTCATATTTCAAAATAATGTAAGAGATTTCTATTAGATATTACCATCTACATGAGGTGTGAGTGAAACTTTTTTTTTCTATTATGAGGGTATAAATGTGAAAACTTTCTTTCAGAAAGTGTATTTAAGAGACAAACACCGACATCTCTTGTATGTGAAATTTCTGCCAAGGAAGGTGAACAAACAGTGGGTAACACAAAAGCGCCATAACCATTTTAACCACAGACCTACACCTTGCTACAGTCGGTTTACTCCAATCAAGCCAGCCAACAGCACAGTGCGCTGATTGTTGACCTTACCAGGTTTCATGATAAATAAAAATCTATAGGCAGCTAGCCTCTATGAAAAGTGCAAAACAGGGATATAATCCAATTGTGCAACCCTTACAAGAACCAAAGTCATTTTATATAAACACTCGTTAAAGGGAGCCTTACTTTCCCTCTTATTTGCCCTGTGCTATTAGTAACTAAATTGTGCCATAAATTGGAAGTGACAAATCTATTCCATAATAAACGATTAAGTGACATTGGCTTAACGGGCATACGAACCGAAGAAACTAAAAAAAACCACTGGCACTTCAAGGATTCCACTACAAGTTGCATACAGATCAAAAACCTCAGGATATAGGCTTCAATATATACATCTTGCATGCATGAGAATCCATGGTGGATGTCAAGTTCCCTACAAATAGCGCCTTCAATGTTTTGTGCTGCAGAAGAGACAACAACATATTGAATTCGCCCCAAAGTAGAAATGCTGAATTGAATCGTATGAGAAACACCAGCAAGATACATGTTGCAAAAAGATAATTTGGGTCTAAACCAAGGTCAGTGCATATATGAATACCTCCCAAATGTCCCTTGCAATCACAACACTGGCAGGAGGAATTCCAATGTCATCCCAGTGAGCTGTGATGGAAGTACGCCAAGAGCCACGGTTGACAAGGAGTACAGCTACTCTATAGTTTGAAAGAGGCCCGGCCCAGACCTGTAAAAGAAAATGCAGATAATATTTTGCATTTTTAAACAGGTAACAGAAGAGTCAGAAGACAATGTTGGCAAAATTACCTCAAGATCACCTTCCATCCTAACCTTTTTAGCTTGAACACCAAGTGAATCTACTCCAATGATCAGCAAAATGTAAGTGTGTGGAAAATCTGTGATTCTACCTCCCTCCCTCCCCCCAAAAA
>CM042193.1:29858449-29972650 GCA_023539305.1 Ilex asprella | reverse complement strand
GTTTACCTTGGTTTACAGCAATCACCTCTTTATTAGAGATGATTTCCATGGTCTCTTTTGATGCATTTCTCACATCACAGCCAATGAGAAGGGGAGCCTGCAATTATAAAGGCAATTAGAAAGCAAAATATATTCAAAGAAACAAGTAGGTACCATCAAGGGCGGAACAGAAGGCCCTGATATGTATGAAGAAAAGATTTTGGCTACATGAGAGAGAGAGAGACAGAGAGAGAGACCTTGGAAATGGCCCAAATGCTAAAATGGACGATATATTCATCTTTCGTCATCCCCCCATTTCCCACTTCAAGCATATCCGGATCTGAACAGATAAAATCATAAAGAAGCTAACAGAAAAGTCATAAAAAACAATCACAAAATTTAGTTGGAAAATTAGTTGGAAAACAGAAAAAATAAATATCTATTTTAATGAACATATCACCATAAAAAGCTACAACTAATATACAAATTTTGCATGTTCATTCTCAACTGTAAATTATTGCCTCCAACTAAGTAAAACAAAACATGAAATTAGCTATGGAAACAAATCCAAAACCTTTGCAAAGAATTTTTTTATTATTAAGAAACTAATAATTTAGTGAATTAATTTCAACTTTTTTATTTTTGTTATTTAGAGTTTAATCCAACTTGGTAAAACACAAGGAAGATATTGAAGAACACAAGGAAGATATTAGCACATTCATATTGAAGAACACAATCTGTTAGAACTAGTACTAGAAATTTCAGGGAGATGTCAGCACATTCATACTCATAGACTCGAACAACTCAATCTGTAAGGACAAGGACTAGCAATTACAGGATTATATTAGCACATTAGAAGAAAACAAGGAAGATATCATAAGAGTGAAGAAAGGTTGTATATCAAGCTCACGGGAGCAATGCACATCAACTATCAAATGCGAAGGAAATCCAGAGTTTGAAGAACCAACTCAAGGGTGTCTAAGGATGGTTTGGGTGTGGTAGGACTACAGACCGTAGTCCTCTGCTGCATTGAGCATTCACTGGAAAACTTGGCAAACAGCAGGAGCTGATCAATCAGCTTTAACTGCAGTAACTTTTCTAGAGAGAGAAGCTCTGACTTCTCTCTACCTTTTTCACCATGAGTCTTGATCAATCTGCTTTTCTTAATCAGCCAAAGTCACCAGACAAACCTAAAACCTTTGCATCGATCCTTCAACAACCATATGTTACTTCTTTTAATAAACTGCTGACAGATCCAGCCCAGAAAAAGCCCAAAAAAAAGCATCTTGGATAAAGGGAAACATGTAATTTATTGGTCTAAGGAGGAGATGGATGATCTTGCTAACCCTTACCAACAATCGCTGATTGTAAAATGCGCATATGGAAGGCCATCGCTTGTGGTGATCAGGGAGTTCATAAGCACAAAGTGGAATATCAAAGGAGAAATTTTTGTTGGTCATTTGGATCCACGACACATGGTGACGAGATTTAGTCTTTTTAAGGATTATGTAAGAGTTTGGTTAAAGGATGTTACTTACATTGAAGGGCACCAATTTAGGTTTTACAAGTGGGGTCCAGATTTCACGCCAGAAATAGAGCCATTGGTGGTTCCAATGTGGGCCTCTTTGCCTTCTTTATATATGAGTCTCTTTACGAATGAATGAGTAGCAGCGATTTTGAGTCCCATTGGCAGAATTTTGGCTTTTAACAAACCTACGTTAAGCCTCTCAAGGCTGAGTGTGGCACGTGCTTGTGCAGAGACGAATATCTTGGAAGATAACCCTCAAGGGATCCAGTTAGAGATGGGAGGATACAGAGGGAGATGGCAGAAAATAATATATGAGAGAGTTGTCAAAAATACTCCAATTGTTACGAACAAGGACATGTGGAAGAGGAGTGCCAAAAAGAAGGAACTTGAGTCTAAGAATTCTGAGCAGAGAAAACCAAATCTCAAGGAGGCAGAAAATTCTACAAGGCAAAGCGAAGGTGGGAGATGATGCTGTTAGGGATTTCAGAAGGAAGGAACCTTTTCTTGAAGTCAAGAGTTATACAGAAAACGGACAAATTTCTAATTCCAAAGGACAATTGATGCCACCTGGGGATCAAACCAAATCAGTTCCGAAGCAGAATGAGGAACTGGTAAACTCAGGAAAGGATGAGAGGAAGAGAAATCAAGTAGCAATTTCAGATCTGCCTTTATCCAAAGACATCCAAAAGGAACCAGTTGTGGTCGTAGAGGTGGATACAATAGTGAAGCAGAAGCCATTATTTCTTTAAGTCCAAGTAAATGATAGATTGGGGAAAGAGGATGTGTCAGAGCCATTTACTGAGTTACAGCAAACTTAAAATGTAGCTGGACAGCCCCCTGAAAATCAAGCAATGCAAGCAGTTGGGGAAGGGGCTAAGGAAATTAATCCAATTAATGATGGTGCCAAATCCCCATTAGTGGGAGAACTCTCTATACAACAAATGAAATCATTTATATGTGAAGAGAAACAGAGGAAAAAAAAAACTCCAGATTTTTGTTACATTGATGATTCTAAGAAGGTGTCATATGAAAAGAAGGAAGGGGTAGAAGCTTGGCATAGTGTGGAAAATCAGAGTAGCCCAAATCATATACCAAATCGTCAACTAAACACAGAACAAAGCGACATTCCCATCAATATTGTGGATGACTCTCCAGACAAGGTGAGAAAAGAAATGGTTCTTTTTACTGGAAAGATGATGCGTGTAAGGGTTATAATTCAGATAGTGAACGGGAATCACATCATGCATTAGAAAGTAGGGAAGTGAAGTTGCAGAAAGGGAAACTTCTTTTAGCTTGATTAGCAGATGGGCATAAAGAGAAGAATTTAAAGGTATGTTCGAATGTGAACCTCGAATACAAGAAGTGCTAGAGTTCGATCTAGGTCCATACAAGTTTCTACTCATTTTTATGTTTAACTTAATCTCCCCGAACATAAGAGATATAGGGAACAATGATTACCGTAGAAGGTTAAAAAGATTTTTTAGGGATTATTCGGCATGCTTGGTTGCTGTGTTGGAACCGAAAGTCTCTCCCTCTAATATGCAAAGGTTTGCAGATTCTTGAATATGCCTTCATGTGTTGCTAATTCACTAGCAGAAAGGTGTTTATGGGTTTTTTGTGGTCAAATAGTTTCGCTTACAATTGTTTCGTCTCATCCTCAAGCAACGACGGTTCAAGTATCATTTATGGGTTCTTCACCAGTCCAAATTTCCTTCATTTATGCCAACTGTGATTACGTTATTAGGAGGGATCTTTGGAATCATTGGTCTGTCTTGTCCTGTGCCATGGTGCTTGGTTGGGGATTTCAACATATATTTGACTTCAGAGGAGAAGATGGGGGGTAATTTTCCTAGTCTTGAGCCTATGGATGAATTTGCGAATTTTATAAGTAATGCTGGTCTTATAGATTGTGGCTTTAATGGAAGTAAATTTACATGGTGTAATAACTTCCAAGCGAGAGCAAGAATATGGGCATGCCATGATAGGGCTTTGATGAAATCTGATTGGCATGTTTTATTTCATAGTATTGAGGTGGATCACCTTGCTAGAGGTGAATCGGATCATTGTCCACTGGTGGTGAAAGTTGTTGAGAGAATTACCACAATATTAGAGAGAAACAGAGAGTAGTCAAAACTTAACCTACCTCTTACAAATCACTTGTATCTATAGTTAACTTGTAATCATACAAAAGACGCATATACCCTCTAGTATTTACATATAGTACCCTAATTCTCTTAACACTCCCCCTCAAGCTGGATTATATATATCATATAATTCAAGCTTGGAACAAATGTCTATAAGATGTGTACGACTCAATACTTTGATAAACATATTCACAAGCTAATCTTTAGATCTCACAAATAGAGTCGTAATATCTTCGGTTACTATCTTGTCTTGAATAAAATGACAATCAACCTTAATATGTTTGGTCTTCTCATAAAATATTAGATTAGCAGAAATATGAATAGCTGTCTAGTTGTCACAGAACGACTGTAAAGGAGGTTGAACTTGAAAGCTAATTTCCTGAAGAAAATATAGTAGCCACGTCAACTCACTCATTGTTTGTCATTGCTCTATACTCAGCCTCAGCACTAGATCTCGCTACCAAGGGTTATTTTTTTACTTTTTAATGAGACAACATTACCTTCTAAGAAAGTACAATAACCAGTGGCTTTTCTCTGATCAGAAGGAGAGCTAACCCAATCAGCATCTGAAAAACTTTCTACTCTAAGATGTCCATTGACTCGATATAATAGTTCATGTTGAGATTTGAAGAGTAGCACAGCACAATATGAGAGACAATATTAGGGAGAAAGAAAGAGAGAGGTCACAAACTTAGACCTAGCTCTCACACATCTCTTGTATTTATAATAATAAGAAGAATTACACATAGCACCCTAACACTAATAACAATTAACACATACTACCCTAATATTCTCAACACTCCCCCTCAAGCTGGACTATATATATCATATAGTCAAAGCTTGGAATAAATAGATTAACTGGACCGGTTGGAGCTCACTGAACCGCTGAACCGGACCGAAGAACAATGACAACCCAACAGTCAACAGCACTCCAATCGACACCACTAAAACAACATCACACCACCACCACGATGGCTCCAACAAACACCGGCACCACAACAGTAGCACCAACACCACTAGTACCACAACTGTTGGAATAGTAACTATAGCTACAATTACTATTCCAACACCCTCCCTCAAACTCATGATGTGATCACATCAAACATCAAGAGTTTGCGAAGAGAAAAACGGAAGCGTGCATAAGGAAACAATCAGCATTCCACCGACAACAATGCCTAACAAAGCAGAGAAGCATTCCACCGGCAACAATGCCCAACAAAACCAATGGCCATCAAAGAGGCCAAAACAACCAATGCTTCGCTGTGTCCAATAGCGAGCCCAACCAATGCATCGCTCTGTCAAATAGCGAGCAAAACGAGTACAGGAACAACATCTGTACTACCAACAACGAATACAAGAACAACATCTGTATTCCACGGGCAGCTGCAAAACGAGTACAGGAACAACATCTGTACTCCATACAAATGCATCGCTCTGTCAAATAGCGAGCAAAACCAGTACAGGAACAACATCTGTACTCCTAAGATTGTAACTTCAACAATGCTACACCACCACGACGAACACACCAAATGTAGTTCGACGATCAACGGTATACAGCCACAATAACTGTACTACCAAAATTGTAGCTTCAACACAGCTACCACAACGAGTACAAGAACAACATCTGTACTACTACCACAACGAGTACAGGAACAACATCTGTACTAAACTATTGTTCAACGACTGCAATTTTTCCAGCACAGTCACAATCACACGGGCAGCTGCTTGCTTCAAGCCCTTGCCCACATCTCCATAACCAGAAATCCATCACAAAACCAACAAAAATCAACAACCCAGCAAGCCAACAAAGCAAATCAACCAAAATCCAACTTGCCCGCAACAAATCAGCCGAATCCAACCAAACCAAAGCCAGCAAACCCAATAATTAAACAGTCCAAATAACAAATAGACCAAAAAGCCAAAATCAAATACCAACCCAACAAGGAGGCACTGAACCGGTTGGAATTAGGGCTGAACACATGAACCGGGCCTCCCAAGGCTGCTGGACACATGAACCGGACAAGAAAAGCACTGAACCGGACCACTGGTGCACTGATGGAAGCTGAACCGGCTTGCCAAGGCTGCTGGACAGCAGAACCGGTCTAAAAACCTCTGACCCAATGCTGAACCGGAGACAAAATGGCCTGAACCGGACTGAAAAGAGACAAACCGGGACTGAACCGGGATGAAAAGAGGTCTGGACCACTGAACCGGATCCAAATTGACTGAACCAGGCCTGAACCGACCTAAAACTTACTGAATCGGGCTGAATACTGAGCTGGACTTCTGAACCGGACCGGATTCTGCTCCTGGACCACTGAACCGGCCCTCTGAACCCCTCTGGACCGCTGAACCGGGTCTGAACCGGTCTGGTCTGGGTCTTGGGCTGGACCAGTCCACTGGTTCAGACTTGGGTTGGGCCTGGTTCGGGTGTCGAGTCTGGATCTTGGTCTGGATCGGGACTTGGGCATGAACATACAATAACCCGTTGAGTCGGGTCTGGAATTCAACAACCCAAACCCGCCCGCCTTAGCAAACCGACCCGCTTAGTGGGTCGTCTTCTTCACGACTCTAGGGTTTCAAATGAAACCCTTCGTTCACGCTACGCCGCCTCAACGACGCAAATCCTTCAGCCACCAACCAGGCAGCCACCAACGATGACAACACCACCCCGACAGACGCCACCACGATCGACACCGGCTACCACCAACAATCAACTCCCAGCAGCCACAACCACCACCGAGACAACACAAACCAACACCGACAAGCGACACAGCCACCACACAGACCAATCGATTGCACAATAAACCTCCGATGACCACCACAACAAACCCACAAAAGACACTCCGTCGACCACACCAGTCGACTGCAACCACAACCACAACACCACTGTGATCAACACAGATCAGCGACACCGACACCCACAAAGATCGCAGACACCAGGTATCGCAGGTCAACCACTACACCACCACTGTTGGTACAACCAACGCAGCAACAAAGCCACAGCAACCACGATGATTTCGACAAACCGACACCGACGAACCACCATCGACAGTCCACAACAACTCCGACGAACAACACACGACAAAAATCATACGCCTGATTTCATCACCTACCACAACCAATATCAACACAAGCACTGGCCAACAGTGCCAAAACTGAAACCACCACCTTCGAGTCTTCGACAACAAAGCCACAGCCACACACACAGTAACAGTATGACCAGCAACAGCAAAGCAACGGAGATAATATAAAACCACACAAACGGCAGCAACACCACATCAAAAGTAACAACAAAGAAATCTAAAATCCTAATATTTCAAAAACACTCGTACTAGATTTAAACCCCCAAATTTACAACCGATACTACATCGAGGAACCAAATTTATTCTAATCATATTCAGGATTATAACTTAGCTCTGATACCATGTTGAGATTTGAGGAGTAGCACAACACAATATGAGAGACAATATTAGGGAGAAAGAAAGAGAGAGGTCACAAACTTAGACCTAGCTCTCACACATCTCTTGTATTTATAATAATAAGAAGAATTACACATAGCACCCTAACACTAATAACAATTAACACATACTACCCTAATATTCTCAACAATTCAAGACCAAGAATTTGAGATATCGCAGAATACGAGTAATTGCCTCTCAATGTGGTACTCTAGGACATCCCATAAACTGACTTACTATACTAACTGCATAGAAAATAACCGATCAAGTAATAGTAAGATAATTGAGCTTCCCAACCAACCTGCGATACCGACCCGGATTCTCAAACAATGCACCATCTTCCATCAATAATTTCTGATTCAGATCCATAGGAACATCAATTAGTCTGCCACCCAACAAACCTACTTCCTCTAACATGTCAAGTACATATTTTTTCTAGGATAAACAAATGTCATGTTTAAATCTAGCAACCTCAATATCTAAGAAATACTTGAGTTTTTCTAAATCCTTAATATGAAATCAGTCTTGCAGAAAGGTTTTTAACTTGGCAATCCCCTCAAAATTATTTTCAGTAATCACAATATCATCTACATAAACCACCAATAGAACATATTCGGCATCCGTCTATCTATGAAACATAAAGTGATCTGGCTTACATCGTAGAAGACCAAACTCTAAAACTACATCTAAAAACTTACCAAACTAAGCCCTCGGTGACTGCTTCAAACCATATAGAACTTTCTTTAACCGACATACATGCTTACAGTACTGAGCAGTACCCTCCATGTAGACCTCTTCAACCAAGTCACCATGTAGGAAGGCATTCTTGACATCTAACTGAAACAAGGGCCCATCAAGATTAGCAGTCAAAGAAATCAATATACGAACAGAAAAATTTTTAACAACACGAGAAAAAGCCTCCTCATAATCAACACTATAGGTCTAAGTAAAGCCTTTAGCAACAAGACAGGCTTTAAGACACTCCACAGAACCATCCAGATTAAATTTAACAGTGTACACTCAACGACAACCAACAGTTCATTTATTAGGAGATAAAGAAACAAAATCTCAAATCTCATTATGATGTAAGACATCCATCTCCACCTCTATAGCTTTCCTCTAACCCGGATCAGACAATGAATCTTGTAAGTGCTTAGAGATAGAGATAGTAGACAATTGAGAGATAAAACAAAAGAAGACAAGAGACCGAGACATTATATGAAACAAAATGAGCAATAGAATGGTTAGTAACACACAAGCGAGTACCTTTTTGAATAGCAATAGGTAAAGAGTCTAAATTACCTGATGGACTAAGATCAGGAGACTGCAAGGAAGACGGTATGGACACCTCAGTCGATGGTCAAGGATGACAAAAGTATACACAAAGTGGTGAAGTAGATGGTAGTATAGTAGACAACGAAATATCTGACAAGGGAAGAGACGGTAGTATATAAGACAACCTAAAATCCAGATCCAAAGCCTGAGCAAATGTCGAAAAATACGAAACAGATTCATCGAAAGTGACATCAGCACTAGTGAAGTACCGACGAAGGGAAAAACGACAATGATACCCCTTCTGTGTGCGAGAATATCCAAGAAAGACACATTTGGTAGCCCGAGGTTAAAGTTTATCAAACCCGGGGCCCAAGTTGTAACATAACAAACACACCCAAAAACCTTAGGAATTAAAGAAAATAAGGACTTACCAAAGAAAATAACAGAATATAAACTTTGCTCATTTAACATAGAAGATAGCATACGGTTAATAAGATGACAAACAGTTAGAACAGCATCACTTCAAAAATAACGGAGAACATTCATCTGAAATAATAATGTACAGGTGACTTCCAACAAATGACAATTTTATACTCAGCAACACCATTCTGCATAGAGTTGTAAGCACATGAACTCTGATGAATACTACCAATTTTATAAAGATAAACTGAAAAATGATCATATTCATATTCTCGAGCATTATCAAAACGTAAAATATGAATACAACAACCATATTTAATTTTTATTTTCTTACAAAAATGTCTCAAATATAGAGAATAATTCAGAATGAACTTTCATAAGAAACAACCAGCTCACAATAATAATCATCCACAAGTGACACAAAATAAGAATATTTATTAGATAAAATATTTTTTATTGGACCTCATATGCATTGGAGAATTCCTGCAATGAATACGGATAGCGACCCTCTCGATGATGAATCTAAAACAACCAAAAGGTCAAAAAAGGGACCGGGTGAACACCGGCTTATCCCCTCCGAAACTTAAGTCAATAAGAATTGGTGTATCTTTTTTTCTCACTTTGATTTGCATACCTTTATTCATCTTTCCAAGGAGTATGTATACCTGAACTAACAATGAGTTTCATCTTGACATTTAATGACTCGCACTCTTATCCATGCGTAATGAGTGTTCTCCACTCAGATCCTCATGTTGTTAATGTTTGGATGATAGGACAGGTGTTTGAGGTCACGCTTAGCGCCTACAGTTATCACCGAACACTCAAGTATCTCTAATCGGAGCTTAACACCTATATCCGAATGTTTAACGCTCGGGATATAGTACCTCGGCATTTGCTGAGGACATGTAATCGGCGCAACGATCATGAATGCCTTGCAATCATGGCTGTCAATTTGGCGAGAACCCGGAGGCTTTTTAATTGCCTTGTCACAGTCAGTCAGGTCTTAGTTAAATGAGCGGTCATATCTCCTTAAATATTGATCCTGATCTAGTCACTCGACCCTCATGAGTAATAACTGTTCAACGCCATCTCCCGGTACCTTTTGAGTTTTATAACAGTTGTATTAATCCACGTGTCAACTTGGGGCTGCTGAACCGCCTAAAGTCCCGTCAACTGCCCCAACCCCATTCTTCTTATGACGTGGGACAAGTGACGCATGGAGATTGGTGGCTTCTCGAGAACACCTAGGTAATGGCAGTTAGTCGCACGTTTTGTGCTGCCTTTTTCAAAATTTTAAATGATTACGTGTCTCTTCAATTCTTGCTCTCTCAGTTAAGAGATCGTTCAGCCATTTCAGAACTTTGCATCCTTGATTTTCCTCAACAATCAATTCCTTAGCACTCTTCCTTAATCTTCTGAGCACTCGTCTTTACTCACCCGAACTCTCGTCTTGAAGATCCTCGATCTGTAAGTACTTTCCTCCTCTCGAGTTTGTTTCTTATTTTTCCCTTCTTCTTCTACATTTCTCCCAGACTCCACACATGGTTAGAATATGTAGAGCAGTTACGAGGGCACCTATTAGGGCTAAGGATAACCGTAGGTTAAGAAGAACTGAAGTAACAGACGACAACATCCAAGCCTTTAGGGATAGACACCAAATCCCCGAGCCTGTTTTCACCATTTCCTTAGACTCCCATTACCATAGAAAAGATATAGGGAATGTAGAGATGATACCCTTTTATATCAAAGTCATCATAGAAGGGGGAGTTACGTTCCCTCTCCATCCCCTCTTGCTGAATATGTTGAAGCATTTGAAGTTTTCCCCCCTTCAATGTGACGTCAATTTTTTTAAACTGATCATTGGCGTGGTTGCCCTAAACGCTCGACTTGGGGTGAACATGGGGATAGACAAAATTCAGTTCTGTTACGACTTAAGATTAGTCGTCGGGGGCAGGTACTACCTCTAGGCTCGGGGCCCTTCCATGTACATAGTGACCTACATGTCAGACTCGGATAAGGGATATGTCCCAGATCTGATCATGCTCGACGACAATTGGGAGAAAGGAGATAGACCTGAGTATGATGGACTGTACTGCCCTAAAGTGTTGAGGGATCTAGGTGTGTATTTGCACATTTTCTGACTGTTTGGATTTTGTTGTCATTCCTAACCTCCTTGGTGGTTTTTTTTTTTTTGCAGAAGGATACAAGGTCGACGTTGCTCAACCTTTGAGGTCCCAAGTCAATTTTTAGGATTGTTGAAAGTTTGGTCCCATAACCCAGCCGATCCCTTTGCCCGAGCATCAGACGTACTACACGGCTACCATCCAACAAACAC
This sequence comes from Ilex asprella, assembly GCA_023539305.1. Lineage (NCBI taxonomy): Eukaryota > Viridiplantae > Streptophyta > Magnoliopsida > Aquifoliales > Aquifoliaceae > Ilex > Ilex asprella. Next base: position 29,961,508 of record CM042193.1, on the reverse strand, counting down.
CAGATTTTCATGGGCTACCACCCAAAGTAGTGCCATGATACCCCAGTGTCGGACGTTCCTCGCCTCCTACTTGTACTCCCAAAAACAATCAATAATAGCCCCCATCTGTTGGCAAGCCTAAAAGGAAAGAACGTAAGTAAACAATGGCCAGATAAGCAAAATAAAAAGAATTTAAAACAATCGACGCACTCACCAATAGACTGTGCTGGATAACTCCTTAGAGAAGCTTGTTGTCCCCATAACCTCCCAGATTAAAGGATCAAAAGGCGGAGGGACTTATGAAAATCTGGTGTAGGTCGGGTGGTAGTCGAGTAATACGTGTGCTCCTCAGGCAAAGGGATCGGCTGGGTTACAGGACCAGACTTTTAATAAATCCTCAAAATTGACTTGAGACCTCAAAGGTTGAGCACCCTATATCCTTCTACAAAAAAAAACCACCAAGAAGGTTAAGAATAGCAACAAAAGCCGAGCAGTCAGAAAATGTGCAAATATACACCTAGATCCCTCGACACTTTGGGGCAATACAGTCCATCATACTCGGGCCCATCTCCTTTCTCCCAACTGTTGTCGAGCATGATTAAATCTGGGACATACTCCTTATACGAGTATGGCATGTGGGTCACCAGGTACATGGATGGATCACAAGCCTAAAGGTAGTACCTGTCCCTAGCGACTAATCTTAAGTCGTAACAAAACAGGATTTCGTCTACTCCCAAGCTGAGCGTTTAGGGCAACCACGCCCATGACCAGCCTAAAAAAATTGACATCACATTGAAGGGGGAAAAACTTCAAATGCATCAACATCTTCGGCAAGAGGGGCTAGAGAGAGAACTTAACTCCCTCTTCCGTGATGGCTTTGGTATAGAAGGGCATCATCTCTACACTCCTTATATCTTTCCTATGGTAACGGGAGTCGAAGAGAAAGGTGAAAACGGGCTCGGGGATTTGGTGTTTATCCCTAAAGGCTTGGATGTTGTCTTCTGTTACTTCAATTCTTCTCAACCTATGGTTATCCCTAGCCCTAACAGGTGCCCTCACCACTGTTCTACGAATTCTAGTCATGTGTGTAGTCTAGGAGAAATGTAGAAAAAAAAGGAAAAAATGAGAAACAAACTCGAGGAGGAAAGTACTTACAGATCGAGGATCTTCAAGACGAGAGCTCGGGAGAGTAAAGAGAAGTGCTCGGGAGATTAAGGAAAAGTGCTCAGGAGTTGATTGCTAAGAAAAATCAAGGATGCAAAGTTTTGAAATGGATGAATGATCTCCTATTTATACCCTACTAAGGAAGCGGGAATTGAAGAGACAAGTAATCATTTAGAAAATTGAAAAATGTGGCACAGAACATGCGAGTAACCGCCCATTACCTCGGCGTGCTCGAGAAGCCACCAATCTCCATGTGCCACTTGTTCCACGTCGCAAACAGAATAGGGGCTGGAGGCAATTAACAGGACTTTAGGCGGCTCAGTAGTCTCCAAATTGACACGTGGATTGATACAGCTGTTATAAAACTCAAAAGGCACCGAGAGATAGCATCTTGCAATTATTACTTAGGAGAGCTGAGTGACTAGATTGGGATCAACATTTAAGGAAATCTGACTGCTCATTTAATGAGGACCTGACTGACTGTGACAAGGCAATTAAAGAGTCTCGGTATTCTCGAGACCCCAAAATAACAGTACGATTGCAAGGCATTAATGATCGTTGCGCCGATCACGTGTCCTCGACAAGCCCTGAGGTACTATATCCCAAGCGTTAAACATTCGAATATAGGTGTCAGGCCGTAGGCGCTCAGCGTGACCCCGAGCACCTGTCCTATCACCTGAGCATTACCAACACGAGAATCTGAGTGGAGAACACTCATTACACATGGATAAGAGTGCGAGTCATTAAATGTCAAGATGGGACTCCCTGTCCTTGCACTCATTACTAATTCAGGTATAAATACTCCTCAGAAAGATGAACAAGATACACAAACTAAACTGAGAAAAAAGATGCACTATGCTCAAACCTTCAATTCTTATTAACTTAAGTTTCGGAGGGAATAAGTCGGGTGTTCACTCGGCCCCTTTTCTGACATTTTGATTGTTTCAAGTTCATCATCGAGAGGGTCGTTATCCATATTCATTGCAAGAATTCTCCCGTGCATCATACATCAAAATGTACTAACTCAAATGGACTAGGCACACGATTATTGACTCTAGATTGAAAGGACACACAGTGATACTTACTAAGTTGACAAGCTTCACAAGACAGGAGGACACATAACTAAGACTTAGAACTTGGCACTTCAGATTCTAGAAAGAGAGATGTCTAAGACAATAATGCCATTGAAAACAATACGATCAGGTCTGTAGAGCCCGATGAGGTGAATCAAGGTCAAAGTAATATAACCCACCAGCTTCATACCCCGTACCAATCTTCATCTTCGTTTTGAGATCCTGAAACACACAATAAGAGGGATAAAAGGTTACAGAATAATTAAGGAAACGGGTAACCTTGCTAATAGAAAATAAACTAAAAGGAAACTGAAGAACAAATAGCATGGAGGATAGGGACCTATCAAGACTCAAGTGAATAGTCCCCAAACTTGAAATTTTAGAGCAAGTACCATTAACAAGAGTAATATTGTGTGAAAATAGTAGACTGATAAGTAAAAAAGACACCAGACGCACCAATCATGTGGTCAAAAGTGCTAAAGTCTTTGATCTAGATGCTGCAAGTGGATGAGAATAAACAAGTGAAAGCGATACACGACTAGACAAAAGTAATAGTGGAGGAAGATAGAATAGCCTGTTGTTGGGACTGGAACTGAGCATACTCACATGTAATAGTAACTGACCCAAAGTCAGATGGTACTGACCGAGGTATAGAAGCAACAACCGAGGTATCATCCTGATAGGAAACATGATTAGCAACACTGAAAGGTTTTCCATGTAAATCCTAACAAAAATCAACAGTTTGCCCTCCACGACTACAGTGAAAACAGCAACAAGATCTACTACGGCCCCACGACCACTAGTACAGCCTCCAGCCCGACATCCTCGACCATCGCGATTACCATGTTCGCCTCGACGACCATCTCTGTGGCTACTAGGAACCAAAAGGCTGAACGGTCAGTGAAAATACCATGATCAATGCCTGAAGGGCTAGTAGACAAAGTATCACGCTGTAAACTAGAGAAAATCTCAAGTAGAGAGGGAAAACTGGAGCTACCCAAAATCTGAGAGCTAATAGACTCATTCAGGTTTCAAACCCACTATAAATCGAACATTCAGATCCTCATGTTGCTTCTGTCAAACTACTATATCAGTAGTGAACAGATGGTAAAACTTCAACTCTTCATAAACTCCCCAAACGTGAGAATAATAATCCTCAAAACTCAGAGTACCCTGCCCCATGCAAAAATACTGTTTGCACACCTCATAAGCACGGGAAAAATTACTTGCACCCGAATACATAGTGGTCAAGTGATCTCATATGTCTTTGGTCATGTCAATACAAAGCAGAGTAGAGCTAATGTTGGGCTCAATGCTATTCAACAGTAAAGAGATAATCTGAGCATCCTCTTATTTCCACTGATCATACCTAGAAGTATCCTCCTTGGGTTTAGAATTCACCAACTATTTCTTAAATCCTTTACTTCTAAGAAAGACTTGAACGGATCATGACCACAAAATATAATTAGTCTCATTGAACTTAACAGAAGTCATGGAACCATTAAGGAGAACTGCGAGAGCAGAGGTGGATGGCAATGATGGAGTAAGAGAGGTAGCATCTTACTTGGGTTCCATAATAGTGTGGCAAATAGTAAAAGGGACATACTGGACAATTGAACTGAGCAAAAGGGACTAATTGGACCATTGAACAAAGCAAGGATCCAGTACTGGACTGATGAATTGGACAAGAGGAGCTCGTTGGACCAGACAAGAGAAATTCACTAGACCGCTGAACCGGACAAGAGAAATTCGCTAGACCTCGCTGAACCGCTAAACCGATGCAAAAACTGATGGAATCGGTTTGAACAGACTTTTTTCCCTCTTTACTGTCTAGTTTTTTATATAATTCATCATAGGCTATTTTTTCTTTTTGGTACATAGGAAAAGCTAAAAAGGTTATTTGAACCCTCTAGCAAAAGATATACAAGATAAATCATTCAAAAGAAATTGCCCCAACACCAGGCGGTGGAGCATCAAAAACACAAACGCCTCCTGCTATAACCTCCCAGGCTTGCCATCTTATCAATGCAGAAGTTACCTTCTCTCAGAGTGTGACGAATGGGAGTGTTAGTTAATCCCATTATGTACTTGCAATTGACAATGATATTCCTTTCGGGGTGGAGGTCCTCCAACTTAGCAATAATTAGGTTGAGGGCATCCAGGGAGTCAATTTCCATGATCACCTTATTTAGATTCTGAGTTTGTATAATCATGAGGCCTTGATAAATCGCCCACAGTTTAGCTTGAACGCAATTGGAGTCCATGAGCTTCCTGTAGAAACCAAACTGCCACCTTCCTTGATTATTCCTTAACAGTCCTCCAAATGCAGCCGAACCAAGGTTCCCTTTAGAGCTACCATCCACATTCATCTTCATCCAACCTGCAGGAGGGAAAGACCAACCAATGAGTTTGGGGGGATTGGGAATCTCCTGAGAAAGGGGTTCGTTGAAGGCATTCTAAGAATCCCAAACTTAGCGTCTCTAGCTATCTTTTTAACCTCCTAGTTATCTAATTCATATATTTGGAAGTGCTCGTTATTTCTATCATTTTTCCATATCTTAAAGGATGTTTTCTTTGCTTTAACTACATCTTGTACGTTGTTATTCCACCACCAAGTTTCTTTTTCCACAAGCCCTCTACCCTTTGACTCCCCAAGAACCTATATCAAGTTTTTCTCATGTCTTCCGTCATCCTATTCTACATAACGTTAATCTCATCATCTAAGTTTCATAAGGACTCTTTAAGCATTGTATACCTAAATAGTACTAGTTTCTCATCTTTTAGATTACACCATCTCGTTCTTGTTTTTTTAATACTTCTCCTTACTCTATATTGCCCTTTAATATATAAATCTGGGATTGTTAGTCTATATTGAGATGTTAAGCTCTCCCCTGAATAACCTGACAATCTTTATATGCTAATCGATCCGTTCTTCTACTTAATAAGTAGTCTACTTGGCTTTTGTTTGGTCCGTTCTTAAAGATTATTAGATGTTCTTCTCGTTTTCTAAGCAAGGTGTTTGCCACTATAAGGTCATATGCCATTCCAAATTCTAAAATACTCTTTTCGGCTTCATTTCAATCACCATATTCATAAACACCATGCAACCTCTTAAATTGTGTCCTATCTTTTTCAACTTGTTCATTACAATCTCCACCTATGATTATCTTCTCTCCTATAGATATATATTGCACTAATTCATCCATTTGCTCCCAAAAACACTTTTTAATATGCTCCTACAACCCTACTTAGAGTGTATTAGTACTAATCACATTAATTATATTCTCTCTGACTACAAGTTTGATAGATATAAAATACCTTTTTCCTTATAACTGTTCTTATGTTATCTTTTAGGCCTTTATCTACAACTATTCCTACGCCATTTCTTCGTCTGTCCTTTCCTATATAGTAAATCTTAGATCCTGTATCCTGTATTTTTCGAAGGGTGTACCTATGTTCCATGTTGCTAATCTAAGTCTATCAACATGGACTAGCTTTCTTACCCCCCACGTCCGCCAATAGTGCGGAGACTCTTGCCCATTTATCACCGCACCCATCGATAAATGACATACATTAATTCCTCTAAGAAGATTTGATATCTCATCCGATATATACCATAGATTCCAATTCATCCCAATCTTCTTACTCATCGTATCAACCAACATTTTATAATCTGATTCTATCAAAAAGGTGTAGTCCATCAGTCCAAAATCCTTTGCTAATTTAACCCCATCCCTTAGCATCAAGCATTTAGCTACTATATTAGTACGACTCCCATAAAAATTGGATGAAGCAAAAATTAATTGGCCGTGAGAATTTCTAAGTACCACACTTCCTCCTAATAAACCGGGATTACCCCTACTTGCCCCATCCACATATATCTTTATTCCCTCTGAATGAGGAAATTCCCATCTCACCCATCACTCCACTTTCCTTGGCATTATTTTTGGACACAGTCATTTGGTTTACAAATCCTCTCTCTTGAAAGCTTCCACCAGAATTGACTTTAATAATAGATGCTTGGATACACATCTATTATTATGGGGTGGACTTAGCTAACAAAGGAGTAATGGATGCTCAGCCAAAGATTTACACGGATCTTAAGGATTTTCCAATCCAAGGAAGACTTCTAGTACTAAATGAACAACTACAAAATTGCACTCAAAGGTGATGATTTCTTGCAGATCTTCTCTCCAAAATTTGAGGAATTTCCACATCTCTATCCAAGCTTGAAGTAATGTCCTTTATAGCTTTTCTTTAGTCTTTATGCACTTAAGGGGTAAGGCTTATTACATCCCTCCCCCCCCCAGGACTAGGTGTAACTTTTTAATTTCATATGTAACAAAATTATGCCCTCGTACCGGCGAGGTTTAGAAAAAAAAGATAAATCACCAAGGAGACTGGGTCAGTTGGTTCCAAATTCGAAATTCAAATTAAAGATTTAGAAAGCCAGTTTCTCTACTGCCAATGTTAAACCCCAAAAAAAAATCTGCTGGGTTTACCACTTGATAGAGAAATAACCTCTCTCTATGAGTGTGTGAGGCTTAGAGTGAATCCAGTTCATGGGTGGAATATGTCTGGATATTCTAGCACAAATGATATACGCTCTTTCTCCTTTGCAAAACCTTTTTATACTAATAATCTGTTTGTTTAGGCACTAACACTTCATATAGACCTCACTGTCAAAGTTTGAAGGAAAAAGTTCTTTTTTTGGTAGGTAAATACCTAGTTTGAAGGAGAAGGAGAAGGAGAAGTGATGTAAATCGGGGAAGGATTAGAAATCATATAATAGAAAGAGAAGAAGAAATAAGAGGGGTAGAAAGGGATTACCTCATCCTCGCAAAGAATCGGTGAAGAAACGCATAAATCTCCGCAGAGAATACTCAATTCTTATTCATAATCACTATAATTAAAATAGTTGGGATTACACCATTATTTATAGGCAAAGTCCCCTACTAAAATAAAAACTACTTTCCTACTAAAATACTAAAAGAGTTTCATGATCAAACTCTCAAATTCCTATCCTACTAAAACTCTATAATAATTTCCTAGTCAAACTTTAATTAATACTCCTAGTCAAACAAATATTCCTTAACTAATAAAATAATACAAAAATAAATAATAAATTCAATTCTTCAATTGAAACTCATCCAATCCCTTTTCGATCTCTATCAAAAAGGTTCATTGGAAATGAACACAATAGGTTAAAGCACAGTTGGTGATGACCCAAGTGAAAACCACAATTAGTATGTCAATTGCAGTTGGTAGAATGCAAAGATTGAGATTAGTGCAGTGATTCAAGCTAGTTTGGTTGAAAAATGGATGTAGGCTACTGTTAGGGTGGCCGAACCAACTACAAGTCTTTGTTCTACGGATAGTGGCATTGTGCATTATTCGATTGATGTCCTACATCTATTCATCAATTTGGTTAAGCTAAATGCATATATCTGAGGTTACGTACTTGAGAATTAAAATATTGTTCTCGACCAAGAACAGATAGTAGGTAGGAGAAGACCCAGTCGAGCCCTCGCTCCAGTCGACAAGACTGTTGACCAGCTCTTAAGCAGATATCTTCACCTACTGTTAAATACAGCACTGTCATGTCTAACCACCACAACCAAATCCTGGCGACCGAATCAAAATGTAAGTTAAGAAAAAAAATTGCACATTCCTATTCAACACCCCCTCCCAAAGGTCTCAAACACAATCTATGGGAAAAAAATGTAACTTTAAGACAAAACCATACGAATAGATATAAAAACTTGAAATGCACCAAACTGAATAACTAAGAGACTTGCCTATATATGCAATTCAAAAATGCGAAGTGTCTGGTAACTTAGAGCGTCCACAACTTTATTATTTTCAAAATATAATGGTACAAACAAGAAAACACTTCTAAAAAGTACCAACGGAAATACATATCAATAAAACTGGTGAATAAAGTATAGACTTAACCTGCAAGAATTACAAAACAAAGTATAAAGAAGAAACATAAATAAATTAAACTAAAATAAAATTTGGGAAAAAGAAGAGCAATATGCCTGATCCAGATAGTGACTCAAAGTTTAGAGCACCCAAGGTCCCATCTCAATAACTTTATTTAACATAGGAACCGATACAAGGATCTAAACATATCCACACCATAGTTGTTAGTATCGTACGATACACGATACGTATCGTACGATACGTTACGATACAGCTCTAAAACGATACGAATCGTAGTTATGTATCGTTTTTGCGTTGTATCGTCCGATACACGATAGGTTTTTACAATACGATACATATCGGTACGATACGTGCAAAAGCTTTATTATTATTTTTTTACGAAATCGTTTTATGCTAATTCAAACATATCATATCTTCTCTTTTTTTTTTTTGTGAAAATATATACAAAAATATATATGTTTGAAAATAGTATACATATCTGTTTTTTTTTTTTTTACGATATCGTTTTATACAAAAAAATATATATATTTGTATAAAAATTCTGAATCTTGATTAATTTTAATTTTGTGAAACAATGACATCACCAGCATCCTATTTTCATAAACTATGTTTGAATTAGTGAACTATGGTTGTGAACTTTGAATTATAATATTAGTTAATTATATTGATGACTTGAATAGTTGGTAGAGTATATTAATGAAATGTTATGTTTTTATGAGTATATGATTTTTTTTCAAAGGTATATATATATATTTTATTATTTATTTAAATTTGCACCGTATCTTATGATACATAATACGATACACGATATGATACACTATTTTTAAAAAATGATAAGCCTTCCGATACACGATTTGATAACTATGATCCACACTTTAAACAAATAAAAAATGAGTTGCAAACATAATAATAAGGATTATATATCAGGTTAGAGCAAATCTAGATTCAATTCTAAACTTGTGCAAAATAGGTAATATTATGACGAAAAATTTTGGGTCACAAATAGCTAGTAGCAAAATATCACCTGTGACGATCTGAGCAACCAGATTCAAATCCCCCCTCCTCCATCTTGTACATTAAAAATTTGAAGAAAAAAAAAAAGCAAAGATTCTTGAACACAGAAAACTATAGCTCTTTTAATTAATGAATTTGTAACTTCGAATCATTTTAGATATAGTTGATCATCCAAGAAAGATCATGCAACAATATGATTAACTAATTTGAGGTCCTAAGCCACCATTCTTTTTAAACACGAGAACAAGAAATGCTTACAATCGTAATTAAAAATGTCATGGAATAAGAGGTTTTCTAAACTAGGAAATAAATCACTAGATATTGTCAATTGCTTTTGTAAGATTGATGACTTAAAAAATACAAAGTTCACGACAAAAGAGAGTGACATTATTTAAATGTGTGGTTGTTTGAGAGAAGATAGACTTGCTTTCAATCCAAACAAAATTTCAATTCATAAGGTATATAAAACTCAAGTTGACATGTGGCACACTTTGGTTCCAGAGGATTCAACTTGATACGCACACAGTAGTTGTCCACAGAGCTTTGCCCAGGGAGAGAAAAAGAAAGAAGTGAACCACAGAGGCAAAAGATAAAAAAAAATGTGAAGGATATTGTGGCGTTGGACATTGAGGCATTATAGTGTGTGTCCAAATCATCTATTTCTGGACTGAAAATTAAGAGTTAGAATTATAACCCACCATAAGTGCACAATCAAGCTGAAATGAGAATGATACACCTTAATCAACCAGCATTACCATGTGCATCATAATAAGCAAAAGTACACCATTTTGACTTATTAAAAATGGTAATGGTGGAATGTTGCTTATTTTGATGGCACATAATGACCTATGCTCAGATCTTTTCTGTTTCAACTTTCATGCGACTGTGGTGGGCCGGAATTCAAACTCCAAATTTCGGCTCAGATTTAGATCATATGAACACGAACTGTAGTGCAATAGTGTTTGTCGCTACTGTGTCCTTCCCTTTTTTGGCATTTATGGTTTTCTTGCTTTATTTTCTCCCAGGGCAAAGCCTCGGTATATACGAGCTGGGGTGGCCACACTGTTGCTGGGTGAAAAGTAAACCCCCTACCCCCGGCCACAATTGCAAAACTGCACTTATAGGATACTACTAACCATTCCAGCCACCAGGCCTTGCAAGCTCCGCATAAACTTCATTCATGTCTGCTATAGAGACCATACTGTTGAAGAAACCAAAATATTGCATGAAAATTTTAAGATTAAGACCATAGATACCAAAAGGAACTCCACACAATGTGGAATGTTACCTTTCCCATGTATCAGAAATGTCATCAGTAGTTCTCCAGCTATTTCCTACCCTAGCGCCCCAAAGGGCTGGGTGCAAGTCTCCCCTAATACAAAGAAGGAAAATTTATCAAGCCAAGAAGAAGTGCAATACTGATTTCATTACAGAATGGGAGAAAACATGATTGCAGAAAAACAGAATCACCATTCACACAGTGAGAAGAAGATGGGATGGCCTGCTTTCATTAGAGCTCTGGTCATGATAGGGTATCTACACAACGAACATAATCTCAGAACATTTTTTTGCAAGAAATCTAATATTGACATGAAGCCCAAGGATGATCAAGTGTTACTTCAGATCATAATTAGTTTATTACCGGACAGTTGGCTTTGAGCCATCATTGTTGCAGTTGTCGTACTTCAAATAATCAATACCCTGCAGAGAAATCATGTTACTTCATGATATTTCAGATAGTATTCAAGGACCAATCTATGATGGGCATTCATAGTAAACTTTTGTAGCTCCCAAAGTTTTTTCCACTGGAATGGGCTCATTTTGTATTCACATAACAAAATTTGGAAAACTAGATATCCTACCCAAGAAGCAAAGGTTTTAGCATCTTGTTCCTCGTGACCAAGTGAACCAGGCATAGTTTTACTACAAGTAAAATACCTGCCAAAAGAGGTTAAATACATCCATCACCTAGTGTAAACTTCATGCCAACTTATCAAAGGTGAAAAAAAAATCTGAAATGTAGAGATATGTTACCCTGCATCTGAGTATATACCAAGCATAAGACCCTTGCTGTGAACATAGTCTGCCAGAGCTTTAATGCCAGAAGGAAATGTGGATTTCTTAGGCACTAGATTACCCTACAATTGGATGTCCATTTGGCGTGCAAATAAAAATCATGAATGAAATATTCCGCTTTATAATTGTTCAAAGTAGAAGAGGGGAACCTTTTCATCACGAGCAATTTCAGCCCAGCAATCATCTAAGAGATCAAGTGTTGAAGTTTTCAGTCAACTACTCTAATCAGCACAATGAATAACCAAGCAAAAATGGAAAGAGTCACTAACGGTAGTGATATACCTATGTTGACATATTTATATCCAAGCTTAGCAAGACCAGTTGAAACCAGAGCATCAGCTGTACACAGTAGAACAAAGAAATGCAAATCAAATAATATTTGAAAATGCATGTGACAATTAAGAACTTTTGTCTGCAGCCAAATAGTAAGAAAGCTAATATTATTTAATCCACGATATCGACTCCATCATGACAATTAATTTCATGACATAAAAGAATTAAATAAGCAACAAATTTTCATATCTTTTGAGCAATTTGGATGCAGGACCATCATCATATGGTCTTGATTCAATAAATAACTGTAGGAAACAAAAAACCAAGATTTAAGGAAAATAATGGGAGTTAAAACAAACTTACCAGTTTCCCTGATCATTTTCTCATCAATTTTGCAGTTAAAATGATTCCAACTATTCCACCTGAAGTAAGAAGATAATATAGGAGCTTAACCCAAAGAAAAGTTGAAATTGGAGAAATGGAAGTTGGCAAAAACAGAAATTCATAAGAGAGGAAAGAGAATATCTTGCTCCTGAATAAGTGATTATTAATTGCAAGCAACTCACTCCATCTTATCTTCTCCGTCCCATCTACCCCCACGCAAAACCCAATTGCTACCCACCCCAGCCATGATGGGTTTTGATCGTACCTCTTACGCTGTTGGTCATTATAGAATCGAAAACCTTAAAACTAAAGAACTTTTTCCTTTTCTCATAAAAGGTAAGGTAAGGATGAAACAGAGTAAGTGAAATAAAGACACAAGTAATGTAGGGGTGAATTATAAAACCAACTCACTACAATTAAACGCAATTACATCTCTTTTCTCTCTTTCCGTAATTGACTCAAAATTTTGAGCTTCCACATAGCTGAAAAAGGAGAATAATCAAATTTTACAGCAATTAGTGAAATTGATTATACTCTTACTATGAGCAAAAATAGCCGATAAGTGTTAGTGAAGAAAAGCACTTTCACCGATGAAGCACCTATCCTTCCCAGTTCCTACCGACACACACACTTACTGTTACAGGGCATACCTCTATTTACCTGAAGCATACACAGGACAGATTGGGAACAACAACGCTGTGGTGCCTACGACCGATACTGGATATGAGATTTAAGTACAATAAATAGATACAATATATATCTAGAGAGACAGAGAGGAAGAGAGAGAAGCAAGGATACCCCATGGGAGGAGTCTTGCCGAGGCCATTGGCGAGCAGATTCCGTCTGATGAGGGAACTGTCGTCCACATTAGTGCTAATGTCGGAAAACAGCTGCACTTTGGCGGAAGCGCAACTATTCATTGATAAAAGTAATGCAACGAAGAAAATGGTGTTGATAAACACGCTTCTTGTGCTTCTCTCCATCCTTGTCTTTCAGGATTCGGCAGAGACACCAATACTCCTTCACCCTGTCGCTCTATCTCCTCACTATTCTCTTCGAGACTCTCAGCCAATGCGTTGCGTTCACAGCAGTGGGCATGCAATCATACATATACTGTACAGTGTACACTACAGGCAATTGAGAGAGAGAGAGAGAGAGTAGATAAGAATTTGTACGTAGATTTATGCTTTTTCGGATATAAACTCTGACAAGCAAATGCAGTTTTGGTCTGATTCTTACTTTGTTTTCGTGTAATACCTATACTACCCCTCCGGCTATAATTTAAATATTTGGTGAATGTTATTATTTCAAAATATTCGAAAATCAAAAATCAAAATCCATCTATATAACTTCAAATGGTTAATTGCACTCAATGTCCTTAAAATATGAGGTTTGTCTTATTTTGGTATATAAAATTTTAATTGCATCATTTTAATTCATAAAATATTGAATATATTTTTATATGATTCCTCAAACAAACAACGCTCAGATTACGAACGATTTTTTATTATAAATTTGTCACGTAATACCTAAATATGGACAAAAAATAATTTTGATAGCTCTTAAACAAAATTTGGATAGTTTTTAACAAAAAATGCGTAATATAAATAGTTTTAAACCAAATTTTGGATACCTCATTGATGGTGCTTTTCGTCGCTTATGAATAATAATAGGATGTGACTGGTAGTGGAAATAGTGGATCTAAGCAGTGAGGCCTCCTTAATTGATAATCGAATACTCAAAGGGATTAAGGGGAATGTAAACAGCAAGAACTATAGTGGTTCACCGGCCCTGGAGCTCGGCTAGTCCACTCTTCAATGGAGACTCTTGTTCCTTTTTCTTTATTGATCGCTGGAATGCTTATTCAATACAGTCAGAAAAACCATTAGGATCTTGTCGTGGCTCTATGGCCTCTAGGGTTGTCTCTCGGGTCTCCCCCCTCAATGGAGACCCCGTCTAATATTTATAGTCAGATCCCTATCTCTAAGGGATACCTGGCGGGATTTCCTCCCTTTCCTTGTGGGATTTCCTTTTTAATTAGGAGGGGATCTTGATTTATTGAGATTTCATGCCTTGCTTATCGTTTCCTACTGTTTTGGGAATGCTTGCTATTGGCCAGTCGTTCATTCCATATTTCTTCCATCACCTTGCCTGGACTGAGCTCTGGGTCGGCTCCTTTTAGCTCAGGGTTGCATATCCGACCTCCCTTCGGGGATGACCTCTTTGGTCTGAGCTCATATTCTTTATATTTTTTCTGGTATCATCAGTCATAATCAAAATTATGTCACTTAGATAATTATTTAACCAAAATTTGAGTAAAATTTTGATCAAGAGTTATCTAAATTATTTTTTTGTTCATATTTAAGTATCACATGATAAGTTTATGATAAAAAATCATTAGTAATTTGGACGTTGTTTGCTTGAGGGACTATATAGAAACATATTTAATACATCATGAACTAAAATGATATAATTAAAATATTGGGGACCAAAATGAGACAAATCTCATAATTTGAGAACCTCCAATACACTTAACCCTATATTGTCATGTAATTCAGATCGGATCTTAATATATAAAAACCTGAATTCATTAAATCTGTTACTATTATAAATGGAGAGAGATTTAGTATCTATATATAAAGTATAGGAATTTCTTTTATTTATTTATTTTTTGTTGTCTTAACCACTCTTAATCCCTCCATTATCTAGAATTTTGGACTATACTCAATAATAATCTTTTTTTTTTTTTGGTCTCTTTTAATTCTCATATGTCTTCTGCAACCCTTTTTTTTTTTATCTCTTTTTGTAATCATGCAAACAGATATCAATACGTATAACCTGTTATTATATAATAATGATTTAAAATTCACATAGAACTAGTCAGATTTTGATTCAAAAGGAATTCTTAGAAAACCCAGTCAATAGTTGGTCTAGCTTTGACTTCCCTTCTGTCATTCACTACTAGCGTCCAATAAATTTTAGGAGAAAAAAAGATAAATTATTATTGTTAGGCAAAACAACGTAGCAAACAAAACAAATTAATAATCACAAAGCAACAGATGAAACAGATTCGACGACATAAGAATTAGCACTTTTACTGTAACAAAACAAGAGATAACCCTTATCCATTAAAGTGGTGTTGCTCGAAAAAAAACTCTTATTATGAACAGAAAAATTCCAATTGACATATCGTTCTCATGTGATTGTTTATAAGGGATTCAAATGTCTTGTTTCAAGAATTTTTTGGCTGAATTTAATAGACAAATACACCGTACAGGAAACTAATAAAAATGATTCTTTACCAAGGAATTCAAATGTTTTGTTTTAGGATATCCTTGGATAAATTTAAAAGACAAAAAAACCGTACACAAAACTATTAAAAAATAATTCTTTTATTAATTCAGGACCTTAGCTATAGAAAAGATTGATTAATAGCCTTGAATGCTGATGGGCTAGGTCCAAGAGCCTAACTCATGTTACAACTCCAAGAGGCCCAACTCCAAGAGGCCCAGCAAATTCAGTCCAATGTAGTCAAACCGATCAATCTCATCTTGCTCAAAGAGCTACATCAGGAGGGGAGCTTGCAGGGTCATCCTAGAGTCTCCTCCTCTCCACCGTGGAGTCTAGGAGTCTCTTCCTCTACCACCTTAGAGTAAGGGTCACTCCAAGAGCCTTACCCTTGCCCGTTGAGGAGAGGAGAGGTCACCAGGAAGACGAGAGATCACCAGAATATTTAATACTATTAAGTTGTCTCCAATCCGTTATGACCATCAAACTGACTATGCAATTACTATGCAGACAACTATAAATTGTAAGCTCCCCCAACACTTGGGGGACATCTCACAAATTAATATCATTCTCTTCTCTTGTAACCTTATGTACTCCCTCCGGACCGGAGTTAATAAAATATTCGGCGAATTCCGTCATTGAAAGTGGACGTAGGTCTTGATTGACCGAACCACTATAAACCTTGTCTTCTCTCTCTCTCTCTACCTATTTTACTGTATTTTATATTATTAACTTGATTGTGGTGTGCAAACCAATTTGTACATCATCAGTTTGGCGCCGTCTATGGGAATCGACAAAATTCTCCCATAAACATTTTCTTTGCTAAGTCAAAATTCTCCCGCCAGGATCCATGAATCCACTTGAAGACATTCCACAACGAGAGGAGGAGGTTGCTCCTCAACCTGCCAATCCCGTTCCAAATGCACAGCAGATGTTGGACACAATGCAAGAGCCTATAGCCCAGAATCAATAGATCCTGCAATTGATGCTAGGGCCGCAAGGAGGAGCACAACCTGGACCTCAAACCAGGGGAACTCTACTCCCTGATCATCAAGGAGCTCCCCACCTTGGTGCCCTACCCTTGGGAGCTCCCTTGGGCACCCCACATAGGGGAGCCCCCCATAAGGGACTTCCTACTCCAGCTCTTACTCTTGCTCCCCATGGCAGAGACCTTCATTTCCAAGAGGATAAGGGTGAAAATCAAAGCATGGAGCATGGAGCATGGAGCCATTTTCATGGCAATTCCAGAGGACCTCCTCCCAATCAATGGGACGAAAAAAATCAATGAGGTACAAAATCCATTGGGTGACATCTTTAACGCCATGAAAGTACAGGGACCCGAGATAGTGGACTACCTTGTAAGTCGAACAGACACACTCTTCAAACCTGAGTGGCTAATTACCCACTCCCACAAAAATTCAAGATGCCATCCGTCGAGACCTTTGACGATACGAAGGATCCACTGGACCTCCTTGAAACTTTCAAGATTTTGATGCAGCTGCACAATGTCCCCAACGAAATTATGTGCAGAGCGTTTCCAACCACCTTGAAGGGATCCACTCGGTAGTGGTTCTCCAAGATCACACCTGCCTCCATTGGCTCATTTGCTGAGCTAAGCAGGTCCTTCGTGTCGCACTTTATTGGTGGGCATCGCTCCCAGAAGTCTGCCACTCACTTGCTCAGCATAAAAGCAAAATCAAGATGAGTGTCTCAGAAGCTACCTCACTTAGTTTAATGAGGAGGTCCTTCAAGTTGAAAAGCCTAATGAAAAGGTAAGTCTAACCGCCTTCTTGGGAGGCCTCTGGTCATCAAGCTTTATTTTCTCCGGGATGAAACGCCCACCTAAGAGCATGCTAGAGATGCTAGCCCAGGCCCAAAAATACATGAATGCTGAGGATGTCACAAGGGTCAGACGAGGTGAGTCCTCCAAGACTGGGAGAGAAAAGAACAGACAGAGAAAGGAACAACAAGAAGGAGAGTAGCAACAAGCACAATAGGACAGAAATGGTACCTGCCAAAGACCGACTTGGTCTTGCTCCCCAAAGAGATCAACAAGCCTTCACTCTCCTCAACGCCTCTATTGGGCATATCCTATTACAGATCCAGGATGACCCCGTAGTAAAGTGGTCAAGGAAGATGAAGTCTCTCCCAAACCGCAGGAACCCAAACAAATATTGTCGCTTTCATCGCGACCATGACCATACCACCTGATGAGCACATAATATTGCATATTTCATGGCCTCATTACATTCATTATAACTCAACTTTTGCATTTAATTACTTAGTGTAAGCCTATTTTATGAATAATGTTAAATTCTCGATGTTGCATATTTTGATAGATTAAATGTTGGATTTTAGGACCTTGCAACTATGTTGGATGTGTGGTAATGGCATGGACACAATACATGAGGAATTGGAGGCTTAAAAGTGAAGAAATCAAGGAGGTATTGGTGTTTTGGAACAAAGGCACCAGCTGCCACATCATTGGGAAGCACTGCCTCGGTTATCCTCCATTTTGACCATGATCTACTCCGAATCTGGAAAAGTTCAAAACATGAAAGTTGTAGATCTGGATGTCTTCTGTATCCTGTCAAACTTTCAGCTCAATCCAACGGTTAGATCAAGAGTTATGCCATTTCTACCGAAGGTGGTCCAGTGCAGAAAAACAGTACCGGTACTCTTGGTACCGGTACCACGAACCTTCTGGCCGAAAAACAGCCTGTAACTCAACTTTGAGGCTTGGGTGTCCCACCTACACTTCTCCCACTTGCCCCCCAATATTTCCTGACACAAGAGCACGCCTCCCTTACACATTTAGAAGACTTGGAAGGCTTAGCATTTATGGAGGATGGAAGAGAAGAGGGCTGACTTGTGGGTTGCAGGCTAAGCTACTCCTAGCCTGTGTGACCCATCAAAATCACCTTCCATTAAGGGGAAGGCCTGCTCTTACACCTTGGGGACCCTCATGGACTTTTTTGGCAAGGCATACACTCCATATACAACATTATTCAGTAAGAGAGGGGTTGGCTACCTAAGCTTAGGAGTAGACATAGAAGGCTCCAAGGAAGAAGACAATGAATAGTAATTTTGTTTTTTGCTTTTCCTTTCCATTTCAAATGTTGTAAGCTCTAAACTTCTTGTAATTCTTAATCCTTGCACATTAATCTCATCTATTTCATGTTCATTTCAAGTTTAGCCTTGTACTTTACATTTCACCATTGTTATGCTTTCAAGTTCTTCATTTTCATGCTTTAAATTGGGTATTGTTGATTTGTCTTCCTAGTTTAAGTTTCTTGCATTAGTTTAAGTTTCATGCTCCATTTCCTTTCCATGTCCATTTCCTTTATGCTTGTCTTTTGCTTTTAATATGAATAGCTAGTTTTAAGTTGGTTATTCCAAGGGAGATTTCTCTTGGGGATTTCATTTCAACTCTTTTTCATTCCTCCCTTTAGGGTCAAATGGTTCGGTTTGATGGGGTTGAGAGTGGATGAGTTGGTGAACCTTTGATATTCCGTAGGCCTAGTCACGGTTTATGCTTAGCTACTCACCAATCTCGTCCCTAGCTTCTCCCAAATCAATTGTTCATTCATGTTCGATCGGAGGAGGGCTTTGAGTTGATTTGGTATTCCCATTGGAATGAACCCTTTGGATTAGTCAACACTTGTTTTCTTGCATTTTAATTTACAAACCAAACACAAAACTCAAATACAAGATTTTACACTTTCTTTTCACCTTTGTAAAATCACTTTCACCAAACTCCCTTTCCTTCCCTGAGGAGACGACCTTGGAATACTCTTCCAAGTAAAACACCGACCACGAAAGACTCCTTGCGATTGGGGAGCGCTTTTGTGCACACATTCCACATTTCACATTTCACACATAATTTTGTTCACTTCATTTTCATTCATATTCCGTTGTTTCCTATCTCTTGTATCATCCCGAGGGAGAGTGACACTCCATTCACACATAAGCCATACACATTTGAGGGTGGTGTTGAGAGGTAAGGAACAACGACACTATTTTCAAAAGGCAACAAAAGGCAAATTGAGGAACTCATCCAGCAGGGGCACCTACGCCAGTATGTTGCCGGTAGAGGACAGGCACCGACGCCACCTCGCAATCAGGAAGACCAACAGCCCATCGAAAAAATTCACACCATCTCTCATGGGCTTGCAGGAGGAGGAGAATTCCTCTCCGCTGTGAAGGCTCATGCTAGGAAAGCAAGGCTCCCTGACAAATTGCGCCCATCTAAGGCACCAAAGTATGACAACAATGAGGTCATATCTTTCTCAGATAAGGATTTGGAAGGAAGGAATTTAGCACCCCCATGACGACCCTCTGGTGCTCACCATGACTGTCGCCAACTTCTAGGTGCGAAAGATTCTTGTGGACAATGGAAGCTCAGCGGATATTTTGTTCGTTAAGGCTTATGACAAACTCAACTTGGGCGGAGAAAGATTGCAGCCCATTAGGTCGTCCCTCATTGGGTTCTCAGGGGAGAAGGTGTATCCCCTAGAGTCCATCACCTTCCCCGTCACTGCCGGAGTAGCACCTCAAAGCTCCACTGTCATGGTCAATTTCCTGGTGATAGATTGTCCCTCAGCGTACAACATCATTCTAGGGCAACCTGTTCTCAACACTCTAAGAACAGTACCCTTCACTTACCATCTCATCCTCTATTTTCCAAACCCGAATAGAGTCGGAGATGCCCGAGGAGACTAAGTAGCTGCAAGGGAGTGCTACGTCTCCTCAATGAAGGCAAGGAAACCATAAGAGGCTCTACAACTGGAGGTCCTTGACCCAAGGGATGATGCCACCATAAAAAAAGGAGAACTAGTTGAGGAGCTCACTCTAGTGGTTTTACATAAGGAACATCCAGACAAAAAAATATACATTGGCTCTTTCTTTTCTGAGGACTTGGTCCATCGGCTAATAAATTTCCTAAGACTTAATCTGGACATTTTTGCATGGTCGCATGAAGACCTCGAGAGCATTGACCCTTAGGTCGCAACCTACAGCCTCAATGTTGACCCTCGCCAGAAACCTGTTCGTTAAAAGTTAAGGGGTGCCTCCATTGAAAGGGCCTAAGCAAAGGAAAAAGAGGTAGAAAGGTTGATTGAGAATGGGGCGGCCAGAGAAGTAGCCTATCCTAAGTGGCTCTCAAATGTAGTAATGATGACTAAAGCTAATGGGAAGTGGTGCCTCTGTGTGGACTTTACTGAGCTTAACAAGGCATGTCTGAAAGATAGCTACCTACTACCATGAATTGACCTCCTCATTGACGCCACCGTAGGACATGAATTACTCACTTTCCTGGATGTATATTCTGGGTATAACCAGATCAGCATGCATCCTCCAAATCAGGAGAAGACATCATTCATCACTCCAAAGGGGAACTATTGCTACAGGGTCATGCCCTTTGGGTTGAAGAACCTAGGGACAACCTATCAACGACTGGTGAACAAGATGTTTGAGTCACAAATTGGGAGAATAATAGAGGTGTACGTGGACGACATGTTGGTAAAAAGTTTTGCAGTACTAGACCATATTGATCACCTCCAAGAAACCTTCAATGTGCTTAGGTCATACCGCATGAAATTGAATCCTGAAAAGTGTGCCTTTGGTGTAGGCTTAGGAAAGTTCCTTGGTTTTTTGGTCAACCAAAGGGAATTGAGGCAAACCCTAACAAGATCAAGGCCAGCCTAGATATGAAATTGCCTTCCTCGATCAAGGAGCTTCAGCGCCTCAATGGGAAAGTTGCAGCTCTCAATTGGTTTGTCTCCAAGTCTGTAGACAAATGTTTACCTTTCTTCAAGATTCTCCAAAAGGTGTTCAAGTGGGGACCTGAGGCAGAAGAGGCCTTTCAAAAGCTCAAAGCCTACTTGGCTACACCTCCTCTCCTTTCATATGCCACCCCAGGAGAGAAATTGTATCTATACCTTTCTGCCTCCCCGACAGAGATAAGTTCCGTCCTCATAAGGAACCAAGATGGAGTGCAAAGCCCATATATTGTGTGAGCAGAGCATACTGAGGAGTAGAAATCAGATATTCAAGACTAGAGAAATTAGAGCTCGCCCTCATCTCAGCAGCTAGGCGTCTGCGACATTACTTTCACAGTCATATTGTTGTTGTGATCACAGACCAGCCTCTGAAGAGAATCTTGGAAAAATCGAATTTATCTGGGAGACTACTGAAGTGGACAGTGGAACTAGGCGAGTTCGATATTCAATACCAGCCAAGAGCCACCATCAAAGCGCAAGCCTTGGCAGATTTCATTGCTGAGCTTACACCCGTAGAGGAGTGTCAGGAGCATTCCACACTCCAAACATCAAGCCCAGACACTCAAGGCGATCAAACGCTGGGAAAGGACATCCAGATGCCTGAAAAGTACACGCCGACATCTAAAATACGCGCCCAGGATGGACAGGCACCCAGACCCCTCTTGGTACTCTGCCTGGCTCCGAGCCCCTCTGGAACCTTTACGTGGATGGCTTCGCAACCAATGAAGGAGGTGGATCAGGTTTAATCCTAATTAGCCCCAAAGGCACTCTTATCAAGTATGTTGTAAGGCTCTATTTCATCACCTCCAATAATGAGGCGGAATATGAAGCCCTCCTCTCTGGCCTAAGGTTGGGAGTTGAAATAGAAGCCCAACACCTCATCACTCATAGCGATTCTCAGCTGATTGTCAACCAAGTGAAGGGGGTAGTTTGAGGCGAAAATGCAGGAATATCTTGCCATGGCAAAAGCCTTGACCACAAAATTTCAATACTTTCGAATCCTCCATATCCCGAGAGAATATAACATGGCTGCTGATGTACTGGCCAAGCTTGCCTCATCTTCAGAAGCCCCACCGGGACCAACATTAATGGGTCACCAGTTCGAACCAAGCAAACTAGACATGGAAGCCACAAGCATCAACTGTGTAGCTGTCGAGTCAAATTGGATGACCTCATTAAGAGCTTACCTCCAGGATGGCTTGTTGCCAAATGACCCCCTCGAGGCCAGAAAATTCAGGGTGAGAGCCTCCAAGTTCACCATCTTACAAGACACTCTGTACAAGAGAGGCTATTCCTTACCATTATTGAGGTGTCTCTCACCTGAAGAAGCTGACTATGCCTTGTAGGAGATCTATGAAAGGATTTATGGGAATCATTCTAAAGGGCGCTCCCTCGCTCACAAGGCATTGAGACAAGGCTACTTCTGGCCTAGTATGAAGAGGGATGCCCAGGACTTTGTCAAGAAGTGCGACAAATATCAGCGCTTTACCACTGTGCCTAGACATCCATCCGAGGAACTCACAGTCATCCTAAGTCCGTGGCCCTTCTCCAAATGGGGCATCGACATCCTAGGCCCCCTACCTCTGAGTAAGGGACAATGCAAATTTGTGGTGGTAGTGATTGATTACTATACCAAATGGGCGGAGGCCGAACCTGTAGCAAAAATAACAGATGTAAAAGGTAAAGAATTTTATCTGGAAGACTCTGGACTGCCGTTTTAGGATACCCCATGTCATCATCAAAGACAACGCCAAACAGTTAGACAACAAGCTCCTGAACGCATTCTGCGCAGACTTCCAGATAAAGCAACCTCATTCCAGCCCAATGCACCCACAAGCAAATGGACAAGCAGAAGTTATGGTGAGAACAGTGCTACGCAACTTAAAGACAAGGCTCGAAAAGGCAAAGGGTATTTGGGTTGACGAGCTCCCAAACGTTTTACGGGCCTACCGGACCACCCCAAGAAGTCTAACTAGAGAAACCCCTTTCTCCCTCGCCTTTGAAACTGAGGTAGTCATTCCTGTAGAGATCGGAACACATTCTCTCAGGGTCCAGCAGCATGATCCTGCCACCAACAAGGAAGGATTATGCATCAACCTTGACATGGTTGAGGAGGCAAGGGAGATGGCTGTGGTCCACAACGCGGAGTACAAGCGTCACATGACAAAGTACTACAACTCGAGGGTGAAGCCTCATTCTTTCCAGCTAGGAGATTGGGTCCTCAAAAAAGTGATCCTATCCACGAAAGATTCACGAGAAGGAAAACTGGGACCAAACTGGGAGGAACCCTGCCTTGTAACAGAAGTGGTGAGGCCGGGCACCTATAAGTTACAAAGTTCTGAGGGGAAGGTTTTGCTCCATCCATGGAATGCTGAGCACCTGAAGAAGTACTATCAGTGACATTTTGAGAGAGAATAGAAAAGTTGGGGACTTGAACTTGATTTTATTTTTTACCTTTTTATGTTACATAAGCAATGAAATGAATAAAATTTCAAGATTGATTCAAAAAAGATGCTTGCATTTTTAATCAATTTCTCAAAAGAGCAAAAACCACTTCTACAAAAAGTAAGGCTACAAACGCAACAAAATGCTTTCCTTTCCTAAAAAAAAAAAAAGTCCCTAGCACTCTAACCGCTCTCATGGTCATCATCCTCTTCCTCGTCATCACTTTTGGCGTCATTAGAACCTCCATCGCCTTCATAAAGCGCCTTAGTTGGCAAGAAGCCTGAGACATCAATCTTGGAAAAAGCAGCAGAGATCTTTTCACGGAGCTCCTTGTAACCATCAATGAAAGTATCTGCAATGCCATTCTCCAGGTCCACCTCAGCCCGGGAAGCTCTTTCCTAAGCAGCCTTCATCTCCGCCTGAGCGACCTTTACCTTTGCCTCTACGGTAGCCTCTCTGAGCATGATCCTCTCGCGGGTCTTTGCAAGCTCAGTCTTACTGAGCGTGGCCCTCTCACGGACCTTTTCAAACTCAGCCTCAAGCTTGGCCACCCCTCATATGATTCGCTGAGAGCTCAGACTCCCTGAGCGTGGCCCTCTTATGGGCCTCTACAAACTCAGCCTCGAACGTGGCCACCCTCCCATGGGACGCCAAAATCTCAGCCTCAAAGCCAGACACCCTCTCACGGGTTACCACAAGGGCAGTATCAGAAGTCCTCCCAGTGGCTTCAAGCTCAGTGATCCTCCTCTGAGCAGCAAGAAGCTCATTTTGCATCACTTCACGATCGTATTTCAGCTTGTGATAAAGGATGGTCCTTAAAAACATACACATAGCTGCAGTCGAGGCCTGAGGAAAAACAAAAGACAAAAGGATGTCATAAATTTATGGAAGGAATGAAGAAAGGGGAGATAAACAAATCCTTACTTGAGTCCAGCTTTCCAGATAAGAATTCAGGATTCCCTCGGTGCCCAATGAACTAATCTCATTCACGTCATTGGATAACAAAAACTTTCCGAGCCGATCCCTGATGACTCGAGCGTTACCCAACATTGAGGTAATTTGAGAAGGTGCCCTAGTTGAAGTCCCCACAGGAGGAGTGGATAGATGAGGGACAAAAGGTGTGGCTAACAAGCGAAACTCCAAGTGAGATTCTGGAGCAGGGGGTGCAGCCGAGGAAGTGTCCAAATGAGTCTCCAAGTGAGGAGGCATCCCTGGATGGGTCAATTGATGGGGGCATGCCCGCGGTTCCATTGGAAAAGTCTCTTGATAGACGTCGCCCGTCGCCACCCTATAAGTCTTCATCACCTTGGAACGAGGAGGACTTCTACCAGAGAGGCGAGTCCTGATTTTCTCTCTATCTATTGCTGCAAGGAGAATAAAGGGTTACCTAGATGAAAACACCAACTAAGAGAGGAAAATACAAAGAAACTAACTCACCTCCTTTCCTCTTCAAAGAGGAGCCGCCAGGAGGACTTTTGGTCTCACCATCTTTGCGCATAAGGACTCCAAAATCTTTATCAGGGTAAGCTCTCATAGCCTCCAGTTTCCACTTTTGGTCCAAGGAAAGTCAGGGGAATCTGCAAGAAGAATGATGAGTAAAAAAAAAAAGAGCAAAGCAGGAGAGAAAGCAAGTATATGACATACCAAGTTTCTTAGGGACACCCCATCCTCTCGGTACTAAAGCCCTATCGGCCTCCGCAACCCACTCTTCGTCGACAAACATAAAACGAGATTTTCAACTATAACAATTGGATCGAAGTCCGGTGATCAACTTGCCTTTTGTGGTAAAATAATACCAGCCCCAGTTGGGAGTAGGGATCTCGCTCAGGGTATAGGCTCCATGAAATTCCTTAGGAGAGGCATCGTCATGGTGCACTTTCCTCCACAAACACCAAAAAGCTCAACAGAACCCTCCAACTGTTGGGTGACAGTTGCCCCAGAGTGAGCGAAAAGTAATGGAGAATGTTACAAATAGAATGCGACATGGGAAACCTGAGCCCAACTTCAAGCATCTCCTCATAAATGACAATATCACCGGACGAGTCATCAGAGGCGGGCTCACCCATCTCAGCTCGGCGGCACAACAAAGTCGGAGGAATGTGACAAACAGAAATAATTCTCAAGATCTCATCATCAGAATTGAGTGTACTAGAAAGTGTACTCACATTGGACCCATCATCAATTATTTTGCTTTTGGATATTTTTTTACGAAGACCTGAAGAATTGCCCAAGCCACTGGGAGGAAGGTCTTGAGGAATTTGGGTTTGAGAAGTCACACTCGTAGGAGCTGGATCTTCACCATCAAAAGTGTTCAGTGCATACTGCTTTTTAGCTCCAGAATCAACGCCAAGAATAGCCTTTGATGCCCCATTGGGCTCGCCCAACAGGTTAGAGCGCCTAGGCAGCTCGCCCAGCTGGTTGGAGCCCCAGGCCACTTGCCCAGCAAGTTGAAGCGCCTAGGCAGCTCGCTCAGTAGGCCGACACGCCTAGGCTGCTTGCCCAGTAGGGTGGCAGGCCCAGGCTGCTCACCTAGCGGGCCGCTCGCCCCTGTTCACCTCTCCAAGGCTGCATGCCCCGCCTCCTTACTCGCCATAACCAGCACCAAAAGGGATGCCCAGCACACCCCTCTCTCGCTCATCAGGTGTGCACCTCACAGTGCCTAATGGCGCCTTCATTTCTCTCAGATCACACGTCTCCACCCCTTCACCACGGACAACTCCATCCTCTTCGAGTTGCACACCAAGACTTGCATGTCTCTGAACATCTTCCCTACAAGCCACCATTGTTCAAAATACCCAAACTCAAGAATGTCAAGCCTTGGGTACCACAAGAACATCAAGGAGAACACTTACCTTCACTCATTCAAGGTTTCTATGGAATGGAGAGAGAGTTTGGGCTCTCAAGGGTTTCAAGAAAAAGTTCAATCTCAAGATAGATGGAATGGGCAAGAATAGAGAAAGCTACTATTTATAACCTAGGTTTTTAAAAGAAGCAAAAAGGCCTAATTCAAAATCAAGGGCTCTTCAAGAATGGAAAAAGGAAGGGGAAGGAGGAGTTTATATACAAACAAGAGGCTAGAGAGGAAATCGCAAAAAAAATAAATTAAAAAGAGCAATTTTGACCGTAACTCCAAACAAGGCATATTATATGTCAAAATCGAAGCTCTCGACGAGCTGAGCAAAACTCATTCCTGTTGGCAATGAGCATTTCAAAAAAGTCCAAAAAACACTCAAAAACAAATGTTTTAGCCTTCTGAAGTTTTTTCAGCTGTCCTACTCACCTAGGAGGTTGTCCTGCTCGCCTTGGAGGTGACCTGCTCGCCTAAGAGATGACCTGGCTCATCTAGGATAGTGCGCGACCGTTTACTCGCTCAAGAAGTAACCCGCTCACCTAGGAGGCTGTTTGCTCTCTCAAGACACTGTGTGCTAGCCCAAAAGATGTTTGCTTGCCCAAAATGGCATGCCTAGCTCCCTGCTCGAAGTTTTGACTGTAACTTTTGCTCCGCTACTCCAAATGAGGCTTATAATATGTCAAATCGAAACTCTCGGCGAGCCCTACAAGACTCATAGCCTTTGGCTGCGAATGATGCTATAAAAAGTCCAAAAATAGCTTAAAAGTAGGTGTTTTGGCATTTCGGAGATTTTTCAATTGTGCCGATCAGCCAAAAAATTCAAACTTAATCGAATGCCCTCATTTCCAAGTTCCATTGGACATAGGGCATTGGGGTGCAAATGATGTGCTAAGCCTAAGGGCCCAACTCATGTTACAAGCCCAAAAGGCCCAACTCCAAGAGGTCCAGCAAATTCAGCCCAATGTAGTTAACCTGGTCAAGCTCATCATGCTCAAAGAGCTACTTCAGGAGGGGAGCTTGCAGGGTCATCCTAGAGTCTCATCCTCTCCACCTTGGAGTCCAAGAGTTTCCTCCTCTCCACCTTGGAGTCTAGGAGCCTCCTCATCTACCACCTTAGATTAAGGGTCACCCCAAGAGCCTTACTCTTGCCCGTTGAGGAGAGGAGGAGAGGTCACCAGGAAGATGAGAGGTCACCAGACTATTTAATACTATTAAGTTGCTTCCAATCCGTTATGACCATCAGACTAGCTACGCAATTACTATGCAGACAACTATAAATTGTAAGCTCCCTCAACACTTGGGGGACATCTCACAAATTAATATCATTCTCTCCTCTTGTAACCTTCTGTGCTCCCTCTGGACCGGAGTTAATAAAATATCCGGCGAACTTAGCCATTGAAAGTGGACGTAGGTCTTGATTGACCGAACCACTATAAACTTTGTCTTCTCTTTCTCTACCTATTTTACTGCATTTCATATTATTAACTTAACTGTGGTATGCAAACCAATTTGTGCATCATCAAATGCAACTGTATCGGTCTCCTCAAAGTTACTTAAAACTACTCCTAAAAATGATCAGATCATAAGTCTTGTGTGAGTTTGAATATATCTTTTATCTTCTCTACTACGTGTCTTTTATAGCCCTTGTCCTCTATGGTTTTGTCTCTATCGATGGCTATCTGACTTGGTAACTTTCCGTTAGGTATTTCTTTTTTTTTAAATATGGTTATGGTTGATCATCTCCCATCTTTCTTCAAATTCTGCCACATGACATCTCCTTACTGCATCTAAATTGTCAAATGTTTATGCATTGAATATTCATATGATTTGATATTTTATGTCTAAACATTGCCCCCTTTATTTAATTGAGTTTAATTAGTAACCCAAATGAATGAACAGTCAAAACTGTTATTTCCTTTAAAACATCTACTTAAAGAGCTTTTTGATGGTTGAACTATTCACTTTACTCTTCTCCATTTGTTTTTGACTTCCTGCCTTCAGTTTCCTTCTTTGATTCTTCTTATCCTATCTGGAATGGCTCCAAAAAAACAAAATCCTCCATGTTCTTCTTCTTCTGAAATCCCTTCTCTCTAAGACTTTCCTTCTGATATCAAACAGGCAGCCCATGACTCAATAGATCTAGGATTTTTATTCCTTCTCCTAGTTCTAGCAGTAATTTTGCTCTTAGTCTTCCCTTTAAATCGTATGTGTAAACTCCCACATGTAATAGAACTTGTACTATGACGCTCCAAAATTCGAGGGTTCGTTGATCAGTCATCAATCTGCAAAATACTTGTGGAAATCATGTAACTCAATATCACGTCATTATGCCCTATTTATTAGGATCCATAATTTAACGAAATTCGAGCAGAGTCTCCTTCGTACGGGAAGCTCTACCTAAACACAACATGTACAATATACAATCACATGACCCATCCGAAGTCCAATTTACAACATTGATTGCACCGGGTCCATTTATGAGTAAACAATGACTACACCAGGGCCATTTATCTATACTCATCTAAAAACATGCAAGGTTATATTAAAAATAGTCCATAACAATTTGATTACAATTCTTTTACGTATATTATATGCCCACATCTTTATTTTAACAAAAGCTTTACAAAAACCAAGGTTAAAGGTCACAAGTCAGCCTCTCTTCACCCTTGAGGCCCCGCTTGAGAGCCATCCACCGGTGTATAACCCACACCTGAAATGTTTTCCCGTATAGGGTGAGCTACGCTGAATACAGTATTCCCTACAGAGGCTACTCCCCATCCTAGATGCACATGAAATGTATACATTCAACAATCAACACATTTATCCATTCAAGCATTCCAATCAAGAATATGCATCCAATGATAGGAATTATATGTCATGTTATGAAATGAGATGAGACTCACTCATGTACTTTAACCCGAGCCCTCACTGACTCCCACAACACAATACAATACACTTGTGCAATGAAACCGCCATTTGGCAAAAATTCATCCAATGATTGTTTGAAATAAAGTTATGTTTTTATAAAACCAAATCATTGATGAATGTTACTCATTGAATGGGTGTTTTAGAAAACAAGATCTTGTGTCTTTGTTAGGCAACATATTATGGTATCACAACCGCCAATTTCGTACACTATCACACTTTTCTGGAATTTCACCTCAAAGGAGTGTGTGAACCATGTAACCGGATTTTGCACCCGAGGGAGTATCTAGCCCTTCTTGCAATACCCGACACAAGTTTTTTTATGCATGTAACTATGTGACTCAGTTGGATCTTCGATCCAACTTTTTCGAGCCCACCCATCAAGCACCAAGTATGGTGTTTGATTAAACCATGCACTCACACACTCACACTCATGTATAAAACCCATGAATGTGATGCAAACACCATGACCATTATGTAATAATGTCAAATGAGTGATTTATCTCACATGCATCTAATCACCAAATGCAACATCTATCATGACAAATTATATCACATGCATACAATTTTTATGATCATCATAATGCTAATATATCATAAAGCATATATCAACATACCCATTTCCAATTGTAAAGCACGCACTAAGCATATGATTTCAATTTCTCCAAAATAGTAACTTTGGTCATTCAAGGCATTCTATCAAACACCTTCAAAACAACACATCATGTTATCACATAAAATTGTTCTCATAACATCAAATGTCAAAAGATTTCACAAATACTCCCACATATCAAAACCAAGCTAGAAATTAGTCTAAACTATTAGTGATATATAACCACATACACCTAACCATCCCTTATAGACATTCTACTTAGAAGATGAACCAAAGTAGGAAGAACCTACCTCTTGGAGCGTAGAAGTGAAGGTAGAACCTTCAAGAACACGAATACAAGCCCCAAAACTTGATTTCTCCAAAGTCTCCCCTTTGGATCTTTAGTGAAATCCCTTGTTTTTAGTGTGGTTGCGTATCCTTCGTCGTGTAGATGAAGTTTAATTCTTGGTCCAACGAATTCTGACCGACGAAACTCCGTGAATCCGAGAAAGAAGATTGAATTTTCTCTTTTTCTTTCTCTCCTTCAACTCCAACATTGCCCACCAGTTTTTAGCAGACAAAGATCTGAAAAAATCAGATTTTAAACCCCTTTTTATAATTTTAAAGACTTGGCCCGAGTCGCGCCACGTGTCCCCACTTGTCCGGGTCCGTTTTCGCCCCAAAACGATTAATTTTCGCTCCGGTTCAAGCTCAAATATTTTTATTTTAATTTTTTAAAATTATTTTTAAAATTTTAAAAATTAATTAAAAATTCTATTTTTGGGTCACCCGAGACCTGATTGCCACGTAAAACGTAAAAAATCCAACTATGTTAAAATTTGACAAAATTTGTTTAGATAACTAGATTTCACAAGACGAATCCAATGGTGAAGTCCATTTCGTCATCCGAAATTTAGAAAAATTCAGGTTTGAAACCTGTACCGTAGTGACAAATTACCTTTTTGCCCTTTTTTCATAAAAAATTTAAAATTTTTTGGGTTTTACATTCTGCCCCCTTAAAAAAATTTTGTCCCCGAAATTCACACACACATGTACATTCAACCACATGCATATGTGACAAGTATATCATACTCATAACTACAAAAATGTATCTTCAGATCTTATATGGGATTTGTGAAAAGTGAGTTCACTGTGTTTTCATTGAGTTTTAAGGATTTTCGAATTCTTGGTGAATTAAGGAATTTCGAGAACGAAATTCTTTTAAGGAGGGTAGATTGTGAGATCTTAAATTTTTAGAAGTAGTTTAAGCATAATTATGGGGACAAATTACAATTATGTGAAACTATTTATTAGATGAAATTTAGTGTACAAAATAGTATTGAGTTGATTTTGAAATCACTTAAGAATATGGGGGAGGCAAATAGAATTATTAAAGTGCATAAAATATCTTTATACAAGTGTCAAGACTAAGGTGGTGAGCTATTTTATATGGGTGTGTGTGTGTGCCAAGTGTACGTGTGTGTGTCTTAAGGTGTAGTAAAGTGTGTGTAATTCATGGAACAATGTGTGTGTACTTTAATATGTAGTAAAGTGAGTGTATTTAAAAGAAAAACAAGTGTGTGTGTGTGTGTTCTGGCTATTAGAAACTGTAAGTGAGGGTGAGCAAGAGAGAGAGAAAGAAAGAAAAAAAAGAGAAGAAATAACGAAGAACTTGGGGGACTTCATGCCAAACCAAAAGAGAGAGAAAACAAATTTGGTGGGTGTTTTTAGTGCAAACCGAGAGGAAGAAGATTGAAACAGAAATCAGAGTTATCTAAGTCATTTGAGGTACGGGGTGATATGTAATATTATCTTCTTAAATTTCTTTTCAAAGAGTATTTCTTTGATTATCTTCTGATTTGTATTCCAACTTGTGCAATAGTTATTTTAGAATTTTGATTGAATATCGTTGAATATTTTGATCTTATTGATCGTGTTCTTGACCTCATTGATCATGTTCTACGAGTATTGAGAAGGAATCGTGGCAGAAAATAGTCGATGCATAGCTAGCCAAGAGACCCGTGAGATCGGGTTGAGGTGGAATGATTGGTAAGGTGTCAGATCTGTGTTAAGATTCTGCATAACGTGTGATATGTAAATTTGATATTTGTATCTGTTGATTGAGATACTTTGTGATACTCGATTATTTGGTATTCAATGTCCTTGAACATATTTTTTCTTGTCATATTGTATACTTCTCCGTTTTATTTAATATTTTCAGGTTGATTTTAGATAAAAGATTGGAACGAGTTAATCAGAGTGTCAAAGACGAGAAGATGTTGACATAATTGATGTTTTATTTGTATTGGGAGATTTATTCGTATTGGGAGATGATTTTGATAAATAAAATTTTATGGAGACAATTAGCACTTTGTTATTTTTATTTGAGTGTTTTATATCAATTAATGTTTCCGAAAAGAAGAGAAAAATCAGGGGGTTACATGTGCCCATTATGTTTGATGTATAAATGTATGTTGTATAAGTTTGGGTTAGTTTTGGAATGGATTAGAAATGAAATACAGGACAAAAAGGCAAAATCTGGGCAAAACGTACCGGTACGCCGTTGTCCAGTAAACAAACCGTATCGGTATGTGTACCAATACTCTTTCTCAAAATCAGATTTTTTTAACTGCTGCTGCCAAGCTTTTGGGATATGTATTCTTTCCTTCAAATGTTATAAATGAATAATAATAGAGTATCAATGGTGGTATGTTGGGCCTTGGATGAGTCAATCGATTAAAGATATATCTAGACATTGTATTTTAAAATCTCGGTAAAATTACTTAGTATTTAAATAAATCATAAGACTAAATATTTTTAGGTTAAAATAACATTAAAAATGAATCCGGAACGTCGAAAA
This sequence comes from Ilex asprella, assembly GCA_023539305.1. Classification (NCBI taxonomy): domain Eukaryota; kingdom Viridiplantae; phylum Streptophyta; class Magnoliopsida; order Aquifoliales; family Aquifoliaceae; genus Ilex; species Ilex asprella. The sequence continues at coordinate 29,928,858 of CM042193.1, read as the reverse complement.
ACCTTAGGATAGACATGGAGATAAAAATGAAGATACTTAATGACAAAATTATAATTTTGGAGAAAAATATAATTTTTGACCCTTTGAACAGTAAAATTTGTGATTGGTTGGCTTTAAAACATCATTTTCATCCCATTTTCTTCCATTCTTCCACTTCACTTTCACCCCAAACCTCTTAGAACCCTAGGGGAAGATAAAGGGAGAAAAAAAAAGGAGGAAGGAGGTCTCTAGAGCTTGGGCTTTACTTGAAATTTTGGATTCAAGGTAGGGGTTTCTTCCTATTCTCTTACACTGACGTTAGGGCTTATACACACACATAGATATATATATATGTATTCTTTTGACTCTAAATCATATATGTATGTTATGAAATCATTGATTTTTGATATTTTTGTGAACATTACCATGTTTTAAAAAAGGCTATGGTTGGATAGCCATTAAATCTCTTTTCTTGTCTTAAAACCCTAGTTTTCAAGAGAAATGAATTTTTCTCTTGATTTTTCCTTTGTCCTTGATTTCAAAATTTTAGTTCCTTGTATTGAACAATAAAAAGGGTATTTTTGATGATCTCTTGCATATTTTCTTAAATTGTTCTATTATAATACTCCATATGAAATTTGGGGATTTTGGGAATTGCTTATTAATTAAGGAAATGGGTTAAATTTTATCTCTTGGGGATGTTTGGATGACCATGGGTGGCCATTAATTGGGTATTGTAGAATGGATAGACGCGTTTCTTACTCTGTGTCGTTTTGAATTTTTCCTACCACTCGTAGTGGTGATTGGTGCCTTGTGAGGACCAAACAACTATTTGCTCACGGGTACCTAGGATGAGGGTTAGTATACTATTCCTGGTTTAGATTCGTCACTGTCATTGAGTTGGTATACGCCCTTCCTAAAGTTATATATCCTTGATAGGATTGGGTTAGTGTGTGTGGGTCAGGATATTCTCGATGTTTTATTCATGCGATGTCATACATCATACTTGAGATACAGATACATATACATAATGTTGTTGAAGATACAAGTGGTTGTTTGATATACATTGTGGGTAAGGTCCCAAATGGTGTATTATGGTTTATAGTTGAAATTACTATTGTTGGAATGGTTTATTTCTTGGAAGCTTTTTTTACTTCTTCACTAAATTATTGTTATTACGTAAATTGGAGATCGGATGAAATGTCACTGTTTTCTTTCAAAATTTATATATGATATTTGTGAAATGAGACCAACCTATTTTATATGTTTCAAAATCTTGTTTGAGTTTGAAAGGATTTTCCTACAGAGCTTAGTACTCACCCCTACAAACACTATTCTTTTCAAATTATGGCCTAGAGGAGGAGATTAGAGTGGATGAACAGACACATTGAAAAGCTCCAATAGACGGGAACGTGGATCCCGAGATGGATGTCTAGAGCTACATGCTCTTAGATTCTACATTAGGAAGTTTATTTTGAGACAATGTAATGTCTAATATTTTTTGGTTATTCCATTGTAAGACAAGTTTGATTCTTTTGGATGTAATTTTCATAGTTTGACATATCCTTTTGGATATATTGACCATGATTTGACATATTTTTTTGGGATGATGCTGTGGATATCATGTATGATGAATGAAATTATCTTTATTGATGGACTTATTTAGTTGCTCTCATGATGCGAATGGTTTTAAATAGTAATGCCGTCCAAGGTGGATTTTGGGGCGTTACAGTATGTCTATGAGGGATTCTCAGACAACTATTTTGTTCATGAAGGTGAAACCCTAATGCTGAACCAATTCCAACTATTTTGGAAGTCTTGGAACCAAGGGGACCAACCCTATTCGCTCGTGGATTAACCTTGATCAACGATGGATTGATTGGGTTGCGAGATTGGAGCCTCACTTTGCCTCCCAATGCACATGAATCGATTGAAATGATCAAACTCTCCACCTGTGGAATGCATATGAATCGGTGGTTAATTGTTGCTGATTCGTGCTTCCTATTGGCATGATGTCCCTAACAATTCTTGACATAGTTCATCTAACGAGGCTTCCATCGAAATGATCACCATTGGTGGAAACTCGACTTGACGCTTGAAATATCAAGTCCTCAAGTTAAATTAGTAAAGTACTGTAACACCCCAAAATACTCCCTGGACGGCATTACATTCAATCATCATTCATACCATGAGAGCACTAAGATAAACCATCAATAAAAAGGACTTCCTAGCAGTAATCCATAACATTTACATCAATATCCCAAAATATTATGCCATCTTTGGCCTTTACATTCCCAATGAAAATTTACTATTATAGCGCAGCGGAAATTACAAAAAAAATCTAGACTATACAGTGTTTCCCAAAATAGTATTCTAGTCTAGAACAAAAAGTAAACGGCATCTCTAGATGTCCCAATCGGGATCCAAGTATCCCTCTAGTGAAGCCTCCCTGAGGTACGGCTCGTTAGCACCGAGTACATCCTCTAGCCTGACATCTGAAAAAGGTTCAACTGTAGGGAGGTGAGCACGAAGCTCTGTAGAAAAATTCTCTCAAACCCATACAAGGTTTAGAAAACCAGATAAAGCGGTCGGTCTCATTTTTAAACATAACATAGATGCATAATTTGGAATAAAGCAGTGACATTTGAAAAGGATCTCAAGTTTATTTCAAAACATTACTTAAATGAATAAACGAGCAATCGCACACACATAATAATCATTAATGGTTATAAACAATTCCCAATAATTCTTTAGGTAGGTGACATACTTTGTGGTAACCTCCACCTCCTTTTAGGTCACCTTGGATTCTCAAACATCCTTACCGGGAACCTCTTGAGAATGGATGAGCATCCTTACATGGAACCTCTCACCAATCATTACATTGTTTTCCAAACATCCTTACTGGGAACCTCTTGGGAAGGGGTGAGCATCCTTACAAGGAACCTCTCACTATAACGGGCTTATTTTTCAAGCATCCTTATTGGGAACCTCTTGAGAAGGGGTGAGCATCCTTACAAGGAACCTCTCACTCTTGTGCGTCACCAACAATCCAACCAAACATACAATTCCACAATTATCCCAATTTACAAGGATTTATGTAAGATCCCAAAATATATCATGCAACAATTTCACAACCCACCAAGAAAAGTGCATGAGACCACAATAGCATCATTTCATGGTTCGATAAGAAACACTAAGGTTTTGAAATTAATAATTTAGAACAATTTAGAGAAAAGTTCATCTCTCTTGAAATCTAGAGCTTTTAATCAAGGAAAAGGATTCAAGGGTTAATCAGACAATGATATTGTTTAAATCATGGTAATAGTCATAAGGGTATTAAGAAACAATAATTGTATAGCCTACATGTATAATTTTAAAGTGAAAAGATTACATATATATATGACCTAGCCTCAATGTAAGTGAGTGAGAGAAAACCCCTACCTTTTTGTTCTTGAGAAGTTAGGTCTTGAGGGACTCCAAGGTATGAATCCCTTCAAAACAAGTGTTTCTCTCTCCTTTTCTTCCTCTCTTTTTCTCCTTTCTTTCTCTCTTAAGGCTTCTAAGGTTGGAGAGGCCAAAATAGAGCCAAAATAGGCGACCTTGGGTATTTATAAGGCTAAAATGGGACCAAGATCGCGACATTTAAGTTTCAGAATTTTTTTGGCTATACCGGTACACTGTACCGGTACAATACTCTACCGGTAGGCTGTACCGGTAGGGTTTTGCCCAGTTTGGCCTTTTTCCTCTGTTTTTTATTTTCAATTCATCCTAATCCCTTCCAAAACCAACCCAAACTTTCACAACATACATTTGTACCCCAAACATAGTTGCTAAAAGTTCTTTTACAATTCATGTCACCCATTCACTAGCTAAACTAGCTTTAACAATGATTTACACGGACATTCGAAATTTTTACTTTTCCAACCTATCGAATTAAAACACACATCAATACACATATCCACCCTTTTACCACAAGTAGTTTCTATATATTTTATACGTATATAAAAGAAAATGTGGGGTGTTACAAGTACGCCATAAGTCATGATTGCAAGCACTAAAATAACATAACGAACATCCATCCCAAAGATTTGGAACCTATAATATTTAAAGGAGGAGGTTGAACAACTAAGCTCTTAATAGACTTATAAAAGTGTCGTAATTACTAAGTTTACCTATATAAGTGTGGAAGTGAAGTTGTTTCTTATGAGACTAGGGTTGATTCAAGATCGCTTATGAAATCAAGGTAATTTATGTGTGAATATGGATCCGACTAGTCAAAGTGGATAGCTAGTTCAAAGACACGTCTACTATGCCTTCCCAATTAGTTTTGATATATTTTCACTAAGTGATTGGTTCAAATCATAAGATACCATCACCTATGTATAAGTCTTCCATTTAGCCATTTGTTCCCATGCATTATTTTGTCAACGATAAGGGGATGTTAAGTAGTATTTTCAAAATAAATTTTTTTTTGGCTGATTGTTTTTGAAAAACTCTGTGATTTTTGAGAAAATTGGAAATATGTGAAATAAAAATGACACAAGAAATATTACTAATTCAAGGTTAGTGGCTTTTGATTAAAGACCTCAATCAAAATGGTTACATCTTTTCATAAAAGCTACCATGAATACTTTTTTGTTAAAAGATACCATTTCAAATAGTTGTACTTTTTCATATAGTCATCATTGATACATTTTGAACCAAAAGACATCATTATACATAGTTGTACCCTTTATGAAAGCTATTAGTAAGCTTTTAAATAGGTGATATCTTGCTGTAACGCCCCAAATACCACCCTAGACGGCATTACATTCAATAACCATTCATATCAGAAGAGCAACTAATAAATCCATAAATAACCGGGGGTCCTTAATTTAACAAAATTCGGGCAGTGTCTCCTTTGTTCGGAGAGCTCTACCCAAAACACAACCTGTGCAATTCTACTGTAATGACCACACCGGGTCCATTTAACTACCATAAAATCAATCCATCAAATTTACATGTTATCCCAAAAGAATAGGCCAGGCTATGGCCTTTACATCCACACAAAAGTACTATAATACACATCAGAATTTACAAAATAAAACTAGGCTATACAATTCTCCCAAAAGATTGTCCAAGTCTATAACAAAAGAAAAGGGGGTCGCTCTAAGCGTCCACCTCGGAATCCACGCTCCCTTCTGTCGGAGTCTCCCAATATGTCGGCTCCTCGACTCCCAGCTCCTCGTCAAAGGCAAAATCTGAAAGGTGGGGAAGTAGGGGAGGTGAGCACAAGGCTATATAGGAGGATTCTTCCAAACCCATTCAAGGTTTTGAAATCAAGAAAAACAGGTAGGTCACATTTCACACATACATATAAATGAATTTTGAAATAAAATAAGGACATTTTAAAGGAGATCTCAAGTTTGTACAATAATAAGGAATTGAAAGAGAATAAAATCACGTTTAATTGACAAACAATTTTTAACATAATCCACTCCACCATACACCATTTCCACAAGTTATCGCGGCATCCCATACTATCCGAAACTCTAGGAGAAATAATATTTGGTACAATGAATAATAATTTCTATTTGGTACCACTCAAGTAGGTTGTCGCTTCTCATGAATCTACGATTTTACCTCGTTCACCCATTTATAATAACAATCACAGGCCAATTTAGGAAGGACGTGTACTGTCTCATATGGCATTGACGAAATCCTTCCAAGGTGTCTAGTATACTAACCCTTTTTCCCGGTATCCATGAACAATAGTGGTCACTGTCACAACAGTGATCCGCTACGAGCATTAGACAACCATCTCACCCCCACTGGGATAGACTGACCTCTAATACTCTACGGCAGCTCTCGAAGGTAATTCAAGTCCCTCACAACACCATACACAAGAGTGACATACCAATAATATGCTCAAACCTCATATACAAGCAAATTTCATGATTTTCCCCAATTTTCACAAGCAATATACATAATAGAACAATTTAAGAAACATACCCATTTCGTAAATCATGTTACAAGAGACAAGTTTAAAGGAAATATGCATGAGAACATCAATACAATCATTTTACTACCCAACACAAAGCTCTATAATTTTTGAAATCAAGATGCTGTGAAGATATAGAGAAAAACCCATATTTCCCCAAAAAACTAGGATTTGATGGATTTTCAACCATCATTTTGTTCAAATCATGTGAATGTTTATAAAAATATCAAGAAACAAGGAACCCATAACAAATACATACTATTAAGAGTCAAAATATACATGCATAATAACCCTAACATCAATGGACAAGAAATGGAAGAAAACCCAACCTCAATGTTCTTGAAAACCTAGGTTTAGTGCGAAGAAGATGAAGATTTGATCTTCTTTGAAGTATAGATCTCCTCTTGATCTTGTGTTTTATCCTTCTCTATTCCTCTCTAATCTTTCCTAGGGTTAGTAGGGGTGAAATGAATGCTAAGGGGGCGACATTAGGTGTTTATAGGGCAAGAAAATGGAGCAAAACCCGACATTTTCGGTTCAGGAAAAAATCGGGCGTACTAGTACTGTTGACAGATTTTTGGTGCAACTTTCAGGGCAATTTTGACCTATTTAAAGGTCGAATTAGAAACTTTACATGAGACACACTTTTGTATCTCTGGATGTCTAATATCTACTGTAAAAATTTAAGATTAATTGGACATAAGGATAAAAAGTTATGGCCAAAATACTAAGTAGTGTCAAAAATTCTAAATTCCCAAATTTTCTCTAAAATGTGTTTTAACTCCAAATTACTTTCTAACTTCTAATACACCTCATATTACCTCTCCCAAGGTTTTTCGACCTTCTGGACTCAATGGACACATTATTTTGACCTAAAAATATTTAGAGACTTATCTAATAATCCTTCTCAAGTTTAAACGTCTTCCTAGTATTTATTCTTACAGTTCTAATATACATGATTTATTCTTACGTCATTACATATATAATACTCACTAAACAAATACATTCGTATATGTTAATACAAACATGTGGGGGGTTTACACTTGCTCTCCCAAAAAACATATCAATACTATTGAACAATTCTTACTTCTGACTAGAATTGCTCTCATTCTACTTCTTCATTCTACTAAATTCATATACATCTATTCTTTTATATTATATGTAGTATTCTATTTTCTACAGAGTTAGAATACTAGAAATTAGCTCTATGGCTTTCTTAAGGTTTTTTTTTTGGGGGGGGGGGGCTAAGCACAATTCTTTGAATCAAAAGTGGAATGAAATCGATTCTTCTGGCTTTGTAAGTGCAATATGCAAGCAGATTTAAGAAGTTTTCATTGTATCTTGACAATAAATTTGCAGAATTCTCAGTGCACACCTTTCTAAGCAATTGGTGGGAGCAAGTACTAGTTTTAGAAAAGTGTTCTCGTTTACAACTTGAAGCAATTTTTAGTATTGCAATGCAGTTACTGCGATTAAGTTTCAAACAGAGCGATGAATCCAAAGATATATTTGTTTCAATAATATCCACAACTACAAGAACAAAACTAGCTGGAATTATATTATTGGTAGACTCATTGTTCCTAAAATAAACAATTTACTACTGTTTGAACATATTTAATGAATGAAAATACAGAATTTAGATTTGGAATTGCATCAAGAGATTTCCAAGAATCTGTATTTTAAAGCTGAATTTATTACAAAATTCCCTTTATGGCTTGAAGTTTTCCTCAAATGGACCAAATTTCTACTACCTAAAATGCATTCAAATATCTAGTTTTAACGTAGATTTTGCCATTACTCATAGACACTTATCATATGATAATTGTGTTTACACTAAATTCACAGTCAAATCCACTCTTATCATTAAATTAGTCATTGATGATATTAAATTAGTCCAATATAAATTCAATAATACTAATATAATATTTAGGATAAGTCTAAGATACCAAAACAAAATAGGAGTACTGTACAAAAATTAATCTTGAATAGTAGATTTTAGTTTAACTAGCAAAGCACGACTTGCGTTGCATGTAAACAAATTTAAATGACATTATTATTATAGGAAATATGAATTATTTGAGTAATTAAATTAAATAATAAATTAGGTGACAAATAATTAATTTGTATTTTAAATATTACTATATTTACTCTATAAGTTTTTTATTATTTAATCTGTCATTTATTTAGATATCTTTGTGACCCCTTTAGACATTTTGATATTTAATTATATTATATTATAGAATTATTAATTTTTATTTTATTAAATAGGTTTATTAAATCACTTGTAATATTGTTATATTATTGCATACAAAAAAATATAACACATATTTGAATGTATAAGACTTTACTTCTACGTATAGATGTAGATAATTGTATGTAAGTGTACTATTAATAAATGAGTTCAAAAGAATTTACATGTCCTTATAAAATGGCCAAAAATAAGTTAAAAGTTAAATAAATGTAAAAAAAAAATGAAAATATATAGGTAGATATAATTGACTTTAATATAATAATTAATGATAAAATAGAAAATCAAATTTTTTTTGCAGATGCCGACATTTACAAGTAGTATAGATATAAAATAGATATGATATAGATATAGATAGATATTGATTAATTTGTAGACATTGCTCAAAAAGTTACAAAGTAATGTAAAATAATAAAATAAGAAATATTACACAAGTATGATTTTATTGTATGAAAAGTAAGAATAAGATACCTAAAAAGTAATTTTCAATACCATAATTAGATCTTAATATTTATCCAAAAAATATTATGTTAGAATATTTTAACTAAAAGAGTGTTTTTAAGTGTGGAAACTCAATCCCAACATCGACAAAAGGTCCAAAGAAACTTGAGTATATATATAGGCTAGTTTTATTTAGCCTTTGAATTAAAGAGAGTCTTGGGACTCTCACGTGCACAGCGGAGGGACTAGCGGAGGAGATACGAATTTCTAAAATCTACGATCCACATGGTTGAGCCTAGTCCACGACCCGGGTATTGGGTGCCCCTGGCTGGCCTAAAAGAAATACAATACATACTAGTATTAAACCCACTTTTTAATATTTGTTTAATTATTTTCTACCATTACTTCTACAATAAAATTTCAGTTGCTGAATACTAAAAGCCTCTAACGGCTAATATTCCAACAGTAATATTTTTTTTGTCCAATTAAATATAGAAGTAATTACAGACTATTAAAACTTGTATTCTCTGTATATATATATATATAAAAAAATACATACATATTTTCAGTATAAAATATCAATCTGATATCAACCTTACTGTATAAGTTTTTGGGCAAAATTCAAAAGGTTTGTGTGAAGCTTCTGCTTCATTCGATTGTGCAGATCCGAGTGAAGCTACAGTCAATAGGCTGGGCTGTTGTATCTTGGGGACGACGCATTGTTGCCTTCTGCGCTGTGATTATTTCATAAAGGGGCGCGAATCGTCTTAAGAGAGCGACCTAGCCCGCGCCTCACTTTGCCATTCACTTTATTTGGATCCAATTTTTTCCTACAATTTAAGACGATTCTGAACACAATGGAGAATTCTGCGATAACCACTTCTACTGTTTCATCTGCTGGATCAAACGATCTTAACTAACCGTTTCGATTCAGTGGACAGTTCTTCAAAAGATGGGCAAAGAAAGTTATGTTTTATTTCAAACTGATAAAGGTCGCATGGATTCTCACTTCAAAAAATCCAAACAAGGTGAACAAAGAAGGTATGATTGCAGAAGAATTAGCTGAACATGAAAAGAATTTAGGGAGACTGACGAAGATAATTGTAGCAATTATTTGATCAATTGTCTTTCCGATGAGCTATATGATTACTATTCCAATTCCTAGTCTTCTGCCAAGAAGATTTGGAAAGCTTAAGAGGCAAAGTATGACACAGAAGAAGCAGGGAAGAAAAAATATGCTTGTAGCCACTATTTTAAATTTTAGATGGTGGAAAATAAATTTGTAATTGCTCAAACACACGAGTTATAGATGATTGTTCACGAAATTGTGTCCGAAAGAATCAAGGTAGATGAATAGATGCAAGTTGCTGCAGTTATTGATAAACTGCCGAGTTCATGGAAGGAGTATCAAAAGGGACTTCGTCACAAGCAAACATAATTAAGTATGGTGAATCTTATGGCTCGGCTTCGAATTGAGGAAGAGGCCAGAAAATAAGACAAGACCAAAGACACTAACGGGAATCTCAATGGCAATGGCAATGGCAATGGTAATGGAAACAATAATAAGGTACGTTTTTTCACATCTAATGATAACGTCTCTAAGGGTCAAAATAATAGAAACAGTGCCTATTTGAAGCCCAGAAGTAATAACATGTAAAAGTTTAATAGGGCTTCAAATAAAAACCATTTTCAAAAGAAATGGAACCAAGCACCAAACCAAGGACCCCCTTCCAAACAAGTACCATATAATAAAAATAATCAGTCAAATAATGGTGCTTGTTTTATTTGCGGGAAATCTAGCCATTTTGCAAAAGATTGTCGTTTTAGAAAACGGGGTTATGCTCCTCAAGCTAATATGACCGAGGAACCACTTGTGGCCATGATTTATAAAGTTAATTTTATTGAGAATAGTGAAGGGTGGTGGGCAGATTCTGGAGCGTCCAGACATGTCTGTCATGATGGATCTTGTTTAAGTCTTATTCTCTCGTTGAAAATGATAAAAACGTGTTGCTTGGTGATTCACATACTGTGAATGTTTTGGGGATAGGAGGTGTCGAACTCAAATTTACTTCTGGCCAAGTTTTGACCCTAAGAGATGTTCTTCATACTCCTGAAATTAGAAAGAATTTAGTTTTTGGTTATCTTTTAAATAAGACTGGTTTCAAACAAACCATAGAATTTGATCAGTATGTTTTGACCAAGAATGAATCATTTGTTGGGAAAGGTTATGCTTGTGATAGTATGTTTGAGCTGCATGTTGAAATGAATAAAACTACTTCTTCTGTTTATATTGTTCTTGTGTGAATATGTGGCATGCTCGTATTTGTCATGTTAATAGCGAATATTTGAAAAATATGAGCCATGTAGGGTTATTGCCTTAGTTACACAATAATTTTGAAAAATGTGAATATTGTAGCATAACAAAAATAACAAAACAGCCTCATATCAAAGTAAAAAGAAATTCTGAATTATTAGAATTGATACATACGGACATATGTGAATTTGAAGGAATTTTGACTCGTGGTGGAAAAAGATATTTTATAACTTTCATCGATGACTTTTCAAAATACACTTATGTTTATCTTATGAAAAATAAAAGTGATGCTTTTGAAAAACTCATCATTTTTATTAAAGAAGTAGGTAATCGTTTTGATAGAAAAATTAAACGATTTAGAAGTGATAGAGGTAGAGAGTATGATTCACTTGAATTAATTGAACATATACAATCTTTAGGAATAGTTCATGAAACTACACCACCATACTCTCCTCAATCTAATGGTGTAGCTGAACGTAAAAATAGAACTTTGATTAACTTAACCAATGTTATGTTAGCTAGTTCTAGTGCACCTAAAATTTGTGGGGAGAGGCAGTCTCAACTGGAAATTATGTTATGAATAGAGTTCCTCGTAAACAAAATCTAGTTACTCCTTATGAATTGTGGAGAAAAAGAAAGCCTAACTTGAATTACATAAGAGGATGGGGTTGTTTAGCTTATGTTAGGATGACTGATCTTAAAATTCCTAAATTAGGAATAAGAGCATCTAGGTGTGTATTCATTGGATATGCACTAGCTAGTAAAGCATATAGATTTTTAGACCTAGAAAATAATATGGTAATTGAATCACTAGATGCTATATTTCATGAAGATAAATTACCTTTTAAATATAAAAATAGTGGAGGGATGATAATATACCAAAGTCTAGTGATATTCCTAGTTCATCATTGATTGAAAATATAGAACCAAAAGAATATGAACTTAGGAGGAGTAAGAGGAGTCGAGTAAAAAAAGATTTTGGTTTAGATTACATTGTTTATAATATTGAAGGGGATCCAACTAACTTACAAGAAGCTTTAATATCTCCCGATTCAGACTTATGGAGAGAAGCTGTAAATGATGAATATGATTCACTCATAACAACTAAAACATGGAAATTGGTAGATTTACCTCTTGGTTGTAAAACTATAGGTTGTAAATGGGTGTTAAAGAGAAAGCTCAAATCTGATGGAACGATAGATAAGTATAAGGCGAGGTTGGTAGCTAAAGGTTTTAAACAAAAAGAAGATTTAGATTTCTTTGATACATTTTCTCCTGTCTCTAGAATTACATCTATAAGATTGTTAATATCTATAGCTGCTATACATAATTTAGAAATACATCAAATGAATGTAAAAATAGTTTTTTTTGAATGGTGATCTAGATGAAGAAATTTATATGGACCAACCAGAAGAGTTTATTCAACAAGGTTATGAAAATTATGTTTGTAAATTGACTAAATCTTTATATGGCCTTAAACAAGCACCCAAGCAATGGCACGAAAAATTTGATCAATGTGTTTTAGCTAATGGGTTTAAGACTAATGAGAGTGACAAATGTATTTACTTAAAGTCTGAAAATGGTGAACATATTATTATTTGTTTATATGTTGATGATCTTTTGATATTTGGCACTAGCCTATATGTGATTGAGACTACCAAGGCTTTACTAAACAGAAATTTTGACATGAAAGACTTGGGTCAAGCAAATGTGATTCTTGGCATGAAAATCACAAAGAGTGTTGATGGAATTATGCTTGATCAATCTCATTACATACAATTTTTTTTGAAAAAATATAATTTTTTTGTTTGTAAACTTGCTTGCACACCTTTTGATTCAAGTATTCATTTGTTTCCAACAGAAAAAGAAAGTGATGTAATTAATCAAATAGAGTATGCAAGCATAATTAGTAGTCTTAGACATGCCACTGATTGTACTAAACCTGATATTGCCTATGCGGTAGGTGTACTTGATAGATTTACTAGTAGACCAAGTATGGATCATTGGAATGCAATATACCGTCTTATGAGATATTTAAAAAGAACTATACATGTTGGTTTATTTTATAAGAATTATCCTGCTTGTAACGCCCCAGAATCCACCCTGGACGGCATTACTATCTAACACCATTCACATCATGAGAGCAACTAAAAATTTCCACACGCAACAAATATTCCATTCATCATACAGAATATTTAAAGTATCGTCCAAAAGAATAGGCCCAACTATGACCATTACATTCACCAAGAGTATTTTATCTCGCAGCGGAATAAACAAAAGATCACTAATACATTATCTCAAAAGAAAGTCCCTAGTCTAGGACATAAGTATAACAATTCTAAGCATCTCCTTCGGGATTCACGCTTCCATCCTGTTGAGCATCCCAAGCTACCTGCTCATCAACTCCGAGAGTGTCCTCTAAACCATAATCTGAAAGTAAATACTATTTGTAGGGGGTGAGCACTAAGCTCTGTAACAACATTCTCCCAAACTCGAACAAGGTTTAGAAAAATGTAAAACAGTTTGGTCTCATTTCACAAATATCATATATATTTTGAATTAAAGCAATGACATTTAAACAAATCTCAAGTTTAGGTAACAACAGCAATTTAACGAATAAGTGAAACTAATATACAATCAAATAATCCATCTACCATCAACAGTTTTCAACAAGTTCTCGCGGAATCCCATACTTCCTCGAAACTCTTGTCAAAATATTTTTTTTTGGTACCATGAATAATAACACATATACTACTAATAATCTATTCCACCATAAGCCGTTTCCCTCAAGTTCTATGGTAGCCCATACTACCCAAAACTTATAGAAACCAATTGTGGTACAAGGAAGAATAACACACACTGTATTTGTATCTCAAGTATGAAGTAAGCTTCCACATGGTCACCATAAAAAATATTATGCCCCACACACAAAACCACATACAAATCACATACACATCCTCTTCCACGGTACCCCGTGAGCGATAGTGGTTTAGTCCTCGCAAGGCACTAACCCCACTATGAGTGGTAGGATTGATCACACCCCCACGGTGTGGACGTCGACTACCCACTACATAATACCCAGTCAATAGTAGCCCATGTTCCTCCCAAACAACCACACAAGAGATACAATACCAACCATTCCTCATATAACAAACAATTTCCATAACAAAGCAAAACCCCCAATTTCATAAGTATATCTCAAGTAATAAATAAATCCATAATCCTCAAATCTCACAATTCATGCTTTTAGTAAGACTCCTCAAGAAAAATAAGCATGAGATTCTCAAAAGATATATTTTTATTGTTTCAAGCAAAACACTAAAGTTCTTGTATCAAGAATAATTGAATATAGAGTTTTTATCTCAAGAACACATAAATAACAAGTCTTGAAATCAAGAGCAATTGATTATCAAGGTTGGAGAACAAGCATAATTAGATATCAAGTCTTGACATCAAGAATAAATCAATACTAAGCTTTTAAGTCAAGAACAAATCCATATCAATAATAAAAATCCGAACTTCTTGAAGAAAACTAGGTTTGGATGTTAATAACAAAGATTTAATGGATAACAAGCTATAACCTCCATCAAACATGGTAAGGATAGCAAGAAAAATCAAGAAACAAGGATTTCATATCAGATACATATTAATATGAGTCAAAACATGTATATATATAGCCCTAAGTATCATTGAACAAGGTTGAAAGAATTCCCCTACCTTCTTCTTCCTTAGAGTTCTTGAAGAACTTAAGCTTTTGATTTGATTCAAGGTGAAAATACTCTTTGATCTTGTGTTTTTCCCTTCTTTTGTGGTTTCTCAAGGTTTTCTAGGGTTTGGAAGGGTGTTTGGACGCTTAAGGAGGCGGCATTAGGTAATTATAGAGGAAGAAAATAGCTCAGCCGACTTGAAATTGACGTTCTGGTTCGTCACTAACGTTCGAACGTCCTCATCGTTCGAACGGTGGTTGCCCAGGATGAACAGTATTTCCATCAGAGAGCTCCCAGTACTTTCGTTTTTTCGATTTACCGTTCGAACGTCATTTCCCGTTCGAACGTGGGTCGTTCGAACGTCGGTTTCTGTTCGAACAGAATCCCAGTTTCTGCTGTAACTTTCAATGCACTTTTGAACCATTTACAGTTCGAATTGAAAAATTTTCATGAGACACACTTTTGTAGCCCTGGATTTCTTCTATCTACTGTCAAAATTTCAGATCAATTTGATGTAAGAATAAAAATTTATGGCGAAAATGCAAAGATGTGTCCTAAATATTTTCTACCCGAATTTTACGTAAAGTGTGTTTTTATTCCGGAGTACTTCCAAGCATCCAATGCACCTCATATTACCTATCCCAAGGTTTTTCGACCTTACGGATTTAATGGAGACATTATTTTAACCTAAAAACATTTAGAATCTTGTCTAATCACCCTTTCCACGTTTAAACATATTCTAACTTAAACTTAGAAAACCAAATTGTCTCCCTAGCATTCTTTTCCTACTATGACCATCCCTATTGTTTATTTCTATTCTTCTAATCCAAATAGTTCATACACATGTAGTTACATATATTAATAACTCAATACATAACATCATTACTATATAACGGTAAGAGTATGGTTTATTACACTGTTGTACTTGAAGGTTACTGTGATGCATATTGGAACACCCTATCGGGTGATTCTATGTCTACTACAGGTTATGTTTTTATTTTAGGTGGTGGAGCCATAAGTTGGAAGTCTAAGAAGCAGCAGATTATTGCAAAGTCAACAATGGAAGCTGAATTGATTGCATTAGCTTCAGCTAGTGAGGAAGCTGGGTGGCTTCGTGATTTGTTATTTGATATACCTTTGTGGGATAAACCAGTGCCACCTGTGTTAATCCATTGTGACAGCAATGTCGCAATAGGTAGAGTACGTAATAAGTACTATAATGAAAAATCCAGATCTGTGAGAAGAAAGCACAATACTGTGAGATCATACCTAAATAATGGTGCGATCAATGTTGATTATGTGAGATCAACTGATAATCTTGCTGATCCGTTAATAAAAGTTCTAGCTAGAGAAAAGATCTGGAGTACATCGAGGGGGATTGGACTAAATCCCATATCTGATTAAGTTACATATGAGGATACCCAACCTAGAGACTGGAGATCCCAAGAGTTAGGTTAATGAGACAAACGAATCATAGAGTGACTTGGTTTGTGAGACATGTACCAATGAAATTTATATCATTGAAATTCTATATTCATTGTCCATCCCTATGGTGTAAAGTATAGGTGATCTTGTAACGAAAATTTAGAGGATGAGATCAATATCTCTTAATGAGTTCTATAGCCCTTTTTGGGTGGGATGTCTTAGTTATGAGAACATCCTTGATAGACTCACCTATATGAGTGTGGAAGACGGGCCTCTTCCTATGAGAATTGGGCTAATTCTCTAGAGCACTCAAGAAACTGGGATAAAACACGAGGACGAAAATGTGCTGGTTTTTGAAGCTTGATTTTGGACACCTTGAATATCATGTGTGTGATATGGTTCTACGTATCCTCAAGTAGTCATCGTTTAAAGGCTAAGTCCACTTTGACTATAGGACGGGAACATTGAAGAACTAAGTACAGGTTTAAAGGCATTGTCACTCTTGCAATGCATGATATTCTATTTATTGCCCGATTACTTATGTAGTGTATCTTTTATTAAAATAAGTGGGCTATTGTTAGAATATTTTAACTAAAAGAGTGTTTTTAAGTGTGGAAACTCAATCCCACATCGACAAAAGGTCCAAAAAAACTTGAGTATATATATAGGCTAGTTTTATTTAGCCTTTGAATTAAAGAGAGTCCTGGGACTCTCACGTGCGCAGGGGGATGGACTAGCGGAGGAGATACGAATTTTTAAAATCTACGATCCACATGGTTGAGCCTAGTCCACGACTCGGGTATTGGGTGCCCACAATGCAGACTAGTATTAAACCCACTTTTTAATATTTGTTTAATTATTTTCTGCCATTACTTCTATAATAAAATTTTAGTTGCTGAATACTAAAAGCCTCTAACGGCTAGTATTCCAACAGTCATATTTTTTATTGTCCAATTAAATATAGAAGTAATTACAGACTATTAAAACTTGTATTCTCTGTATATATATATATATATACACATATTTTCAGTATAAAATATAAATCTGATATCAACCTTACTGTATAAGTTTCTGGGCAAAATTCAAAAGGTGTGTGTGAAGCTTCTGCTTCATTCAATTGTGCAGATCCGAGTGAAGCTACAGTCAATAGGTTGGGCTGTTGTATCCTGGGAACGACGCGTTGTTGCCTTCTGCGCTGTGATTTTTTCATAAAGGGGCGCGGATCGTCTTAAGAGAGCGACCTAGTCCGCGCCTCACCTTGCCGTTCACTTTATTTGGATCCAACTTTTTCCTACATATTACTCGTTATAAAAAATTGTAACTTAAATGCATATCATCCATTAAATTAGCTGGTTTAGTCAACTTTTTTAGTGTGACTCACTCATTAAAGAGATGATATGTATTTGAATTATATTTTGTGAGTTTAATTTGAGTTATATAAATTTTTTTAGCAATACTATTTGGACCTAAAAATCTGATTTAATTTGTTAACATAATGATGTGGTTTCATAGGAATCATTGGATCAACACTAAATTTCAATGGTTGATAGAATCTACAGTGAATCTAAATGTCACAATAAATTAAGTCGACAAATTATGTCCCAATAGTATTGCTCAACATTTTTTCTTTAACGAAGATGGTGACATCCTTTGAGTCGGTATATGCCAGTCAAACTTCAACACCATCTGCAAGCAACTTTTTTGAATTGAGGAAAAAAATGTTAGGAAGAATAATATATAATATAAAACAGGGCAGCTTCAATAAGTCGACCCTACGTTTTCAAATTCATTCATTCAACGGTTAAGAAATTATCATTTTTTCCTTAATATTTCTCCCTAAAAAAAGTCAACGATTACGACTGATCTTGTAACACATCCTACGGTTTCAAATTCATTCATCCAACGGTCAAGAAATTATAATTTTTTCTTTAATATTTTTCCCTTTAAAAAGTCAACGATTATGACTAATCTTCGAACACATTCTACGGTCTCAAATTCATTCATTCAACGATCTAAAAATTATAATGTTTTTCCTTAATATTTTCCTTCTAACAGGTCAACAATTACTGCTGATTTTGGAATACATGATTTTCTCTTACATAATAATTAAATTGGTTAAATTTGTCATTAATATCATTTGTGTAGTATAATATTTTATTTAATTAATTAATTAATTAATTATCTCAAATTAACATGTCTTACACATATTTTGAATCACAAGTTCAAGACTAATTTTTTGATCTTTTAAGAAAACTTAACGCTAATATATTCTTATAAATTAATAATTTTGTAATAATTTGTACTAATTAAAAAATAATATTTTATAAATGATATTTGTAGATCTTTTTTTGATAGAAAATATTTTAGCGATATACTTTTTGATAAATTAGATTTTTAGTTTGTATTAGATTTAACTCGATTTTGATTACATATATATAAATCAACATTCAATTTTTATTCTAAGTATATAAATTAATGTTTTTTCTAAGTCAGTTCTATCATAATTCATTGATTGATCTATAATATAAAATAGGGTAGCTTCAACAAGTCGCATCTGACGATTTCAAATAGATTCATATAACGACCACCAATATTTTTCTTAAAATTATTCAAATTAAATTTGTCATTCCTCTACTCACTCTTCACCCTCTCTCTTTGGGAGTGACGAGGCGAGGAGGGAGAAGAGGAGTCTGAGGCCATCCTAAAAAAAAAATATTTTTTAGTTATATATGTTTTATATATTTTTTTAGATTAATTGTGCCTACTGTAATGATTTATGAAAAACAAACGAGCAATGCTATTGAGATATAATTTGAGAACTTAATGATTGTGGTCATTAGATTGTTAATGACTCTCAACATTAAATTATCACTGAATCCCAATACTATCAATCCAATAGTCATAATACATTAAATCTCCAAATTATGTCTCAATAGCATTGGTGAAAACAAAATTAATTAGATCAAACAAGTTGGGTACTAGAACAAAAAAATAAAAAAAAAGTCCATACAAAATATCTTAAAATTAGCAAACTAAATTGATTCTTTAGAATATTAGTATGATTTATTGAAGTCTCATTTGGTTGAAAAATTATGTGGAATTTGAAAGAAAATTAAAAATTAAAAATTATTGCTTCTATTTGTGTCAACTAAATTATATAATTGATTCTTAATGTATAGATGTTATCTTATTAATTTTTTTTAAACATACTTTTTTTATGTTTAATGAATTTTTAAGTATCAAATTCAATATAAATAAATATAAATATATCATAATATTTTTATCTATTATACTTAAATTTTGTCTACCCTAGATCATATTTTTAGCTCCACCACTGCTATCAAGGATCTTCACTCCTCACTTCTCCAAATTAATCGATTGATCTACATTGCACTGTAAATATTTTATTATTTTTTTATAAAAATTATTACACTGTGCCTTCTGACACGAGTTATGTCTAGTAAGTTGATGATATAAAACAAACCGGACACTAGTCAACTCCTTGTCTGTGTCCTATCTACTAAAGGAAAAGCTTTCTACTTGTAGAGGTTTGGAATAGAAAAGAAAGGAAAATGGTCCTCACCTCACATTGGTACCTCCTCTTCTTTTTAGACTAAGCCAACAATTGACTCATACTTTTACAACACACTTTCAAACAACTCCTAAACGTTCTCTATTCCTTTTTTCACTCTTTAGATTATTATTGCAAAAATAAATGAAATTAATTTTGGCGTATACATATAACTAGGAAAACCAATTTGTTCAATGATTTGAGCTGTTGTTGTAACACCCCAAAACACACCCTGGACGGTATTACTTTCTAAACACCATTTACTGCATGAGAGCACTAACACAATCCATCAATAAATAAGATTTCATAAGTTATCCATAGAATATACATCATTATCCCAAAAGAATAGACCCATCTTGGCCGTTACATGCCAAAAGTTACTAATGTAGCACATCGAAATATATCAAAATATAAACTAGACTTTACATTGTTTCAAAAGAATATCCTAGTCTAGTACAAAAGGATGTGTCGCTCTAAGCGTCCACCTCAGGATCCACCTCCTCGTCTAGCGGAGTCTCCCAATGTAAGGGCTCCTCGACTCCCAACTCCTCATCTAGTACATGATCTGAAAATATGTAATTGTAGGGGATGAGCACGAAGCTCTGTAGCAAAATCTTCCCAAATACAAACAAGGTTTATAAAAACATATAAAATGATCGGTCTCATTTCACAAATATCATATATAACTTTTGAAAGAAAACAGGGACATTTAAACAGATCTCAAGTTTATACAACAATGATAATCAAATGGACATAGAAAAATGCATTCTTTAATAATAACCATTGCCAAATGGTTTGGACCGGTGCCTGCCGTTGCATTGTCCCATACCAATGCACCGGCTTCGACATAATCCAATTCATATTCTCATGCAGATATATAGATATATATTGGTTCATCCCATGCCATGTACGTTGATTGTTTCTCAAGAATCTACATAACGACTATACCTAGTTCACCAATAACAATCAAATCACAAACACTTTGGGAAAGGGCGTCTACCATCCCAATGACAGTGACGAATTCCTCCTCAGGAAAGGTATACAACCCCTAGTTCGAACTTCAGTGAACAATTGTGGTCACATTACCAAATGACAATCCACTACAAGTGTTAGAATTCATCTCACCCCCACCGGAGTAGACTAACCTCTAACACTCTACGACATCTTTCGATGGCAATTCAAGTCCCTCACAACAACCATACAATAAGGAAACCAACATATTCTCAATAAACTAGCAATTTTCAAGTATTAACCAAATCCCCAATTTCATCGTGTGACAATTCCAATAACTAAGTATGAAAAATATAAGAGATCATCATAAACACTATTTTGTTGTTCAATATGAAACACTGAGGTTTTGAAATCAAGAACAAATAAAAAGTTAGAGAAAAGTTCATCTCTCTTGAAAAACTAGGATTTTTGGCCAAGAACAAGGATTTAATGGTTAACCAACCATTAATATTTTTTAAAGCATGTTAATATTCTTAAGGATATCAAGAATCAATGATCTATATCATACATATAAGATTTAGAGTGTAAAGAATACATATAAGTAAACCTAGCCTCAATGTAAGAGAAAGAGAAGAAATACCCTACCTTGTGTTCTTGAAATCTAGATTTTGATCTTGAATTAACTCTTCAATCTCTTGTTTTTCCCCTTTGATCTTGTGTTTCTCTCTTTCACTCTTTCTCTCTAAGTGTTTCTAGCGTTTTAAATGCTGAAATGATGTCAATGGAGGCGTGTTTAAGTATTTATAGTAGGAGAAATAACCATCTGTGCGCGATTCTGGAAGGCAGAATCCGTAGGTAACGTTCGAACGGAACTACCGTTCGAACATCACTTGGCTTTCTAACAATTGTTGCTCCCAGTACTTTTGCATTTTTCATCAGACAAGAGAACAACCGTTCGAACGGACTTTAACGTTCGAACGTTCGTCCCAGTTTCTTCTGTAACTTTCAATACAGTTTTGACCTATTTAGAGGTTGATTTAGAAATTTTTTATGAAATACTAATTTGTAGCCCTGAAAGTCTACTATCTACTGTCAAAATGATGTCAAAATAAAAAGTTATGATCAAAACACTAGGGTAGTATCCAAAATTTCTTTTTATCCAAATTCTCTCTAAAGTGTGTTTTGACTCCGGACTACCCCTAACTTCTACAACATACTCTATTACCTCAAATCACATTTCTATTTATACTCTTACTATCTACTTAGCTCATCCCTACATCTTTACATATATTAGCATTTTTACAATAATTATTTACTATATATCTATATACATATATAAAAGAAAATACGGGGTATTACAGTGGTCTACTTTATTACTATGATGACTGCAAAAAATTGTTAAAAGTAGGACTTACTTCTCCTAAAGAAAATATGATTGAACTGTATGATTTCTTTAGTGCAAAAAATAAGCCTTATTGAAATTTCTTCATATATTTTTTTAAAAAATAATATTTTGCACCTCAAAAGATCTTCAAATTCTCAATTCATGCTTTGAATGATTGAAGTGTTTGCATTGCACTTGCAATCACAAAAAAGAAAAGAAAAGTATATCAATGCAATATGTTTGAATAAAATAAATACAAAATTCTCATGTAAAATATTTTAAAAAAATTTAGCAACAGATGCATAATTATGTATAGAAATAGTAAACACTGAAAAAACACAATAAAAAATTACCGAACAAAGAAACCCAACATTTGGTTTTTCTTTACATTACTATCTTTTTTTATGACTGAGTATGGAATTAAAAAAATTTAATCTTTTAGATGTAAATTGACAATTTAACGATTTTTTGGGGTAGAAAATATCATGCACGCTTATTTTTATTCACTGTTTGGTGTTATTTTAACAACACTAAATTATGTCAGAATGGGTACAATGACAAGATTTAGAAGTTCATACTTTGGTTTTTTAAGTTAGAAACTCACAAGAAATGTTATGATTAACCGGGTTAATCCCGAGCGGAGCCATGAATATCTATAGAGGGGCAAAATATAATTGATATGAAAAAAATATTTAGTTGAAATTGATATAAAAAAATTCAGGGCAAAAACATAAGAATCAAGACAAAATTATTGTGAAATAGTAAATTCAATAGCCGAAACAAAATCGTAACAAAAAGACACAAAATTATTGTTTTAGTACATTTTAGCCTTTGACAAAAAAAGTACATTTTAATTGAAATATATGTTTCAATAAAATATAAATTTTTTTAAAATCTCTAAAATTTTGTATATGAATTAAATGTAAATTAATTTTTCACTAATTTTATATTAATAAGTACAATCAAAAGTCCATAATAAAATTATTCTTTATTTAATTGTAAAATTTAGTTGATATCATTATTGGTCTTATAGAGAAATTCTCTATTCGAAATAGCTTTAAATATTTTTAGGTTACAACTTTTTTTTCTTTTGTATACAATCTTATTTTATTAGGTTATAAACTACAATTACTAAAAAAATGGTAAATAAAAACTAAAAGTTGTTCTTAAAAAGTAACGAGAATTGTGTTAGATAAAGAGAAATATGTGATGCCCCTAAAATCGGGGGTCCTTTATTAACCGGTTGATCATTCATCAACCCACAGAAATAGCCGTGAATGCCACATAACCCGACGCCATGGAACAACATTCTCTTTACCGGGATCATAAAAACACAAAGTTTAGGCAAAGTTCCACTTATATCGGGCATTCTCAAACGCATAACTTGTGTATACTTCATCGCATGATCCATCCGAGGTCCAATATACATCAATTTATCCTCATTTAATGTTCATTTATATAATTTAAACGAAAGAACCCAATACCCATAAGCCTAGCAAAACATTTCAAAATTTGAGATTTTGACAAAACCTACCGATAGAAGATGTGCAAGATCTACATGTAAAAAATGCTACTGGAAAAGTTCTACCGGTAGGTTTAGCCCATCGGAAAAGTTCTACCACAAAACTAGAAGTTTTACTGGTAGAAGAGCTCGTCGTTTTACCTGTAGGTCTTACCAGTTTTCACCCGTTTCCATTCTTTTTCAATTCTAATTCATTTCAACCTTGTACAACACTAACCCAACTCATATAACATGAAATTTTAAACAAAATATAGTTCATACGAGTTCGATACAATCCTTTACATACAATTAATGTCCCCAAAACTAGATAACATCTTAGTTTTACAAAAATATGATTTAAAGTCACATTTCAGCTCTTCTTCATCAATGAGAGCTCGAGTGAGACTCGTCCACTGGCGCATATCCCGCACCTGAAATGTTGTCCCCTGAAAGGGTGAGCCATGCTCAATACGGTATCTGTTAAAGAGGCTACTCCCCAACCTTGATGCATATGAAATGTTTACATGCAAATTCAATGACCAACAATTAATCCACTCAAGAATATGCAATTCTATGATGGATCCTTTATGCCATGTCATGTTATGAGATGAAACTCACACATACAACTCAACCCAAGCCTTTATCGGCTCCTATCACCTATGCAATGCCATGAGTATAAAATCGGGCATTCCAAGCCCTTACCATTGATGTTGCACATCCAATGACCTTTTTTTAAAAATAAACCATATGTCTTTGTTAGGTAGCAGGATTTTGGTGTCTCATCACTGGTTTCGCACAATGATACACTTTTTTAGACTTTCACTAGTGGAAGTGCATAAACTAGTAACCGGGTCTTGCACTCGAAAGAGTATCTAGCCCTTCTTGCTATACTCGACACAAGTTTTTCATGCAACCGTGTGACTCTTTCAAACCTTGGTTCGACTGTACCGAGCCTACTTATCAACCATCAATGATGATGTTTGATCCAACAACATGCACTCACCCATACTCACATTAATGCCCAAAAATACGATATTTTACGTGCATATGCAAATGTATATGTACAATTGCAATTCTCAACATGTTCAATATTTCATAAGCACAATATGAACAATTTTAAATCTCCAATCAAGATACTACATTGTCAATTACATCAATAACATATAACCACCATTAATAGCTTCAATGTCAATATATTACATGCATATAACAACATTTTTCAACATCAATTTCTAAGCATGTTACAACATAGTCAATACAATTAACACACTTAATTCACAAAGACATTTAATCAAACACCTTCAAGACACCAAATCATGTAATCACATAAAATGCCCAATTTCATCACATAACTCAAGAAATCACATCAAGTAATTTTTACATACTCAATTCAAACTGGAATTAATTTTACCTGTTTCTATATCCATTTTCCAAATTTCAACCACAACAGGCAAGTGCTAAACATGAGATTACATCTTTAACACCCTACCCATTTCATATTTCAAACCTAAGTTGAAAATAAACCTAGTTAGGATGAAAACCCTATCTCTTGAAGTGCAAAACAAGTCGTAGAACCTTCAAGAACACCAACCAAGATCAACCCTTTTGATTCTCCAAAATCTCGTCTCGGAAACTTCAGTGAAATTTGTTCTTTTTGGTACATAGAAATAGCTTTTGTCGCGTAGATCAACTTTAATACTTGACCCGAAGGATTCTGACTAACAAAACTCTGTAGATTGTAGAGAGAAGTTAGAGTTTTTTTTATCTTTTTTCCTCTCTTCCTCTCTCCAATGAAACCCAGCAGAATGTGTAGGAAGAAAATATGATTTTCTCTCCTATTTATTCCCTTTAGGTGCTTGGTTCACATTGCACTACACGTTCCTCATTTCTGGGTTCGATTTTATCCCGAAACGATTAAGTTTCGTCCCAGTTCAAGTTCAAAATATTTTTATGTGAACTTAATTTAAATTATTTTTTTTAAATTTTGAAATTTAATTATATGTTTTGTTTTTAGGTTAGGCGACACTTGATCGTCTTGTAAAACGTAAAAAATTCAATTGTCTTAGAATTTGATGAAAATTGCCTGGGTAACTAGACTTTGCGAGACGAATCCAAAGGTGAGGTCCGTTTCGTCATCCTAGTTCTAAAAAAATTTGAATTTTCAACTCGTACCGTAGTGACAAATTATCGTTTTGTCCTTTTTTCATAAAAAATTAAATTTACCAGGGCTTTTCAAGTTACATTTGATTGACTTAATTCAAAACTAACACATTTATTTTAGAGGGCTAGTGGACCACTAATTTATTGAAAAAAGAAAAGATTATAACCATTATTGAAATTTTCAAAAATTTAAGGGAACAAATATAATGTAGAAAATAATTTTATGGGTCTTCATCTAAAGTGGTCCAAAAGTGAGGGAGGGGGGGCAAGTGCCCACCTTGGTCCCCATGTGGCTCCACACATACTAGCGTGGATAGTTTATTGATGATTATACGAACTGAGTATACATACTATCAGTCTAAAGTTTTTTTTTGAGACCTTTCGCTAGTCTTCGCCTCATAAATTAACAAGTTTCATTATTACTGGGCGTACACTCATATTCATGTCCCATTGTCTAACCTCATTTCTGCTCTATTACACCAAGTTGTTAATTATCTTTACATTCATTTTACAACAATAAGACTTTAAATTGTATTGAAAAAAACTAGTTAATCATGCTAGTTATTAATTTTCAAATGCTTTAGGGTAGGAGCGGGGGTTAGGTTGGTAGAAAGATGTTGCAAATTCTATACATTCCATGAGTTGACACCACTATTTCAGAGTTACAAAAAAATAGTACATTGGCCTCCCAAATACCAAGTATCTATGAGCATTTTATCTTTGGACTTATAAGAAAAGTATCGGCAACCACATAATTCTCCGTCTATCACAACCCCTCCATATGGAAATCTTCAGAACTTCGATTAGTCACAATTTTTTACTATTTTTGTTTTTGGATCATCGTTCATTTTTGTGTCTATTCCTTCTAAACCTAGTTGTAGTTGTTAAGGAAAAATGATAAGTGGACCAAGAATGCATATTCCGGACCAAGAATGTATCTATTATCTACATGGGCCCTACACTAATCATATCTTATCGTGCGGGCGATTTTATGCACAATATAATGGGGGGTAGTTCTCTCCTATGGTGAACTCGAATTCGTCAAAAAAAGGCGGTATTCTGGCGACAAGGAGTGAGTTGAGAAGGCCAAAGGAGGGCTAAGGAGTGGTGATGAATTGTTTCAGAGGTTCGATCGATTCCGGCTGGTCACTAGGGATACCTGGAACATGGAAAAGGAAATTTAGAAGGGAGCCGAAGTGTTTTTGGGCGTATCCCCTCTGACGATCAAGTCAGTGCTTAGGTAGAGGAAAAAAAGAAAACACTGTGTGGTATTCTGATGTTAGGTTTTTGCATACCTTTGCATTGTATTTTTGAAGACTATTTATACCTTCAAAACCTCATCATTGTTGATAGCCTAGGTAGGGGTAGTTGTCAGAGATGGGGCAACATGCCCCCATGATTTGCGTGGATAATCCCCCAGCATTAATTGTTCGGTCTGCCTCGGTCTCCCAAATAATTAATGCTCGTTATTCTATGCAGAGGTATTAACTGCTCGGTCTTTAGAGCATTTAATGCTCCTTGTTCTTGGCCTGCACAGTATTCATTGATGTCCCATCATTGAGGTTTCATTAAATGCGCATGACTGAGACAACCTTTTATTAGTAGGGATGTCCTTACTTATGTAGCCATTAGTCTGTACTTTTGCCACGTGTCAGCTTTTCCTTGATGGAAAGTGTAACACCCCAAAATACACCCTGGGCGGCATTACATTCATTAACCATTCATACCATGAGAGCACTAAGATAAATCATCAATAAATGATACTTCAAGCAATGATTCATAATGTTTACATGAATATCCCAAAAGAATATGCCATTTTTGGCATTTACATTCCCAATAAAAATTACTCTTATAGCGCAGCGGAAATTTACAAAATAAACTAGACTACACAATCTTTCAAAGGATGTCCTAGTCTAGTACAAAAGCAACTACTGCTCTACATGTCCACATCGGGATCCATGTTCTCCTCGAGGGGAGCCTCCCAATGCCCCTGCTCTTCGATGCCGAGATCCTCCTCTAGCACCACATCTGAAAAATGTAATTTGTAGGGGGGGTGAGCACGCAGCTCTGTAGCCACATTTCTCCCAAACTCAAACAAGGTTTTAAAAACATGGAAACGGTCGGTCTCATTTCACAATTAACATATATAATCTTGGAAATAAAACAGGGGTATTTGAAAAGAGATCTCAAGTTTAGACAGTAGCAATAATTAAATAAATGAATCACAAAAATTTAGTTTAGCAAACTTCCAAGTATTTTCGGTTCATCCTCGTACCATGTATGATGTTTGCTTCCCATGAATCTACCCTACGATTATACCTAGTCCACCAATTACCATCACAATCACAAGCACTTTAGGAAGAGGCGTCTACCATCCCAATGGCAGTGACGAGTCCCTTCCTAGGAAAAGTATACTATCCCTTGTTCGAACTCCAGTGAACGATAGTGGTTGCATTACCAAATGACAACCCACTACAAGTGTTAGGCTACCATCTCACCCCCCTTGGGGTAGACTAACCTCTAACACTCTACGGAATCTCTCGAAGGTAATTCAAGTCCATCGCAACACCCATACAATAAGGAAACCGAGAATATGCTCAATTCATAACAATTTCAAGGAATTACCAAATTCCACATTTTCTCATGTAACATACCATTGGATAATTAAAGAAAATGCACAAGAGATCATTATAGCATCATTTGGTTATGTAATATCAAACTCTAAGTATTGGAAATCAATAATTAAAAAAAATTTAGAGAAAAGCTCATCTATCTTGAAATCTAGGGTTTTTAAGCAAGAAAAAGGGATTCAAGGTTTGATCAAGCAATAATTTTGTGTAAATCATGGTAATAGTCACAAGATGTTGAGAAACAAGGATTATATAACATACATGTATAATCTAAGGTGAAAAGATTACATATATATATGCCCTAGCCTCAATGTAAGTGAATGAGAGAAAACCCCCTACCTTGAATCTTGAAGAACGAGGGTTTTGATTCTTGAATCTACCCTTAATCTCTTGTTTTTCTCTTTGATCTTGTGTTCTCTCCCTCTCTCTTAAGCTATTTAGGGTTTAGGATGAGTAATGGACGACTAAGGAGGCGGCCTAAAGTATTTATAGGCCCAAAAGTCGGACCACGTCGCGATTAAAAACGTTCAGGTTTTTATCGGGTGTACCGGTACCCAGTACCGGTACTACAAACCTTCTGGAATAGGGGTCCCGGTACCCAGTACCGGTACCAGAAACCTTCTGTAAACGGGGTACCGGTACCCAGTACCGGTACTAATCAGCAGACAGATTCTTCCTCCGTCTACCAAGTTTTCAATGCACTTCCTATTACCTTTCCCAAGGTTTTTCGACCTTCCGGAGTCAATGGAAACCTTATCTTGACCTAAAAGTATTTAGAAATTCATCTAATCCCCATTTTCATGTTTCAACGTCTCTAAAGCTCAAACTTGCCAATCTATGTGCGTCTCTAGTATTTATCCTAGTATTAAAAAAAATCTATATGGTTTATCCTTCCCTTATTATACATATCCACACATTCACCACAATATTTTATTATGGATATATCTATACAATTATATAAAAAGAAAATACGGGGTGTTACAGAAAGTCTCATTCATTCTGAATTTATTGGTAAGGCAACCAAATGATTTACATGGCACTTTTTTAGAAGGTAACAACTGTAGTTGTTAGCAGTCAACTTAGAACAGGGTGTCCTCGGTGCCGAGGGCACGTGTTTTAGAGAAATGCCCTTGTCGCTGAGACACAAGACATCCTTGAACAGTACGACCTCAAGCAGAGGATGGATGCTCTCTCGTGGGGAGAGATGGACCCCTTTTGACGCCGAGGGCATGGCCGACCGTTGGAGACGTTTGCGACATTTGGCCCGATCAGAGGTAATAAAACCTTGGCACCGAGGACACGTGTCATGATCATATCCTTTCTCAAGAATGTCCCATCAACTGCCCCCCAGCCCTTTGATTTTCTTTCGGGGAGGACACGCGTCGGCGGGAAGTGAAAGGGCACAACCGCCCAACTACCCTCATCATTGATTTAGTCATTTTTTCACCTCTTGGGGGTTGTGTGCATTAACTGCGCCCTTTTGTGTCTCGTGTGCAATCATGAAGGGGACAGGGCTTATATAAACAAACCCTTTCTTTCTCTCACTTTTGAATCTTTTGAGCTCTCAGAGACTTTCGCCGGGGAGAACTTCTGAGTTTCGCCGCTCAAAGCACCACAACCACTATCCCAATCCCTACCAGAGTTAAGCCACCACTAGAGTAAAGGTTCATGCACTCCTTTTAGCCTTTTGTCGAAGAAGAAAAGACCATTTCAACTATTTCCAAGCCTCCTCATCTCTTTCCCATTTTACGGTGAGTTTCTCGACTCCCTTTTTTCATCCCTTTCTATTTTTTTGGCGTCTGTTCATTTAGACGAACAAAGCCTTTTGCCATAGTTTTGAGAACCCAGAGGTCTAGGTCTAGGGTCTCTTGGGGTTCCTTCGTACTTGGTTTCACCTCCTGGGACTCCTCTCATAAAACCCCCTCATTTTTCTTCACAAAGGATGTCGAGACATCGTCATTTCGCTGAGGTCCATGAGGCTGGGCCTTTGAGGCCGAGGAAATACGAAGTAAAAAATGTCTAGGTTCCATCTTTTTCCTGGGCAATGTTGCCTAAACGTTTTTAGAATAATTATGGGGGTGGCGAAGCTCAACCCGCGCCTCGAGGTTAATGTCGGCCTCGATGATATCTTATTTTGTTATACTCTACTGAGGGTGATGCCTTAGCAAATGTTCTACCTCAAGGCCCAGGAAACTTCCATGTACCTTGTCACCCATCTTCCTGATTCCGACAAGGGCTATAAAGATGACTACCTGATCTTCAGCGGCGCCTGGGAGAGGGGAGTTGGGCCTGAGTATGACGGCTTGTCTTGACCAAAGGAGTGGCGAACAACGAGTACGTCGGCTTCTATATCTAGGCGTTCCTGTTCCTTTAGTTTTCTTGATTGCTAATTCTAATAATCCTTTTCCGTGTAGTCGTTTCAACTCAGGAAGTTGCTCCTCCTCCTTGGCAATTGGTGAGATTTGACGATCTTGTCGCCGTCTGGGGATACACCGGAAACGGATTTGGCCGAGCAGGTCATATTCTTTTGGGCTATACACCAGGCTATAAGAAATTTTCAAAAATTCCCAGCCTTTCGACCCAACCAAGTGGTCGGATCTCTTTGATCAAGTAGTGGAGTAGGATTTAGAACAAAACTTGGAGCAAGATCTCGACAGAGCTGCTGAGGCCGAAGTAGAAGGAATTGCAGAGGCCAGCACGACGGGGGGAAACTTGGCCAGATTTCCAGATCCTCCAAAATCTAGACGGGGAGGACGCCTTGAAGTCACTCTTGACACAATGTCTCGTCGACCTCGGATAGACCTGAAATTTTGTGGCAGATGGAAGCCCTGGCCGCTGGGCATGGTAGGGGTTATGCCAACAATGCTCCATTACCCCCTCCTAGGTTTAATATCAACGCCCCTGTCTCCCCTGTACCACCAAGGCCCATTGGTCGGGTCAAGTGCGGGATAGGGAGCCTGAGGTCGAGGAGAGGAGGATCAAACAAAGGCATGACAGCCTGGGCCGAGGAAAAACCCCCCACTCAACAACAAAGTGGTAGGGGCCGAGGTAGGGGCCTCCCACCTCAGCATCAAGAACAACAACAGGATCAACAAATCCTTCCTCTTTCGGCAAAGGTCACGGAAGAGTGGCGCCCCCAGGCTGTCAACCAAACGGATAGGGTCATCTGGGTCAATGACTCTATCCTCCAAGATCCCCATGCGGCCCATGCTGTCAGCGAGACACTCCAGTTTGAGGCTGACATGGCGGTACACTGGGAGCGAACAACTAATTCCTTTTTTTGCTCCATCATCTAGAACTCTCTAGTGGTAAGCCCAATTACTAATGTTGTTTTTGCTTTCCTCCCTTCTTACGTTGGTAATCATTCTGTCTCTTTTCTCGCAGGACACTCAACAAATCTCAGTAATTGCCACGCGTTATCATAATGTGAGGCTGAATTTCTAGCGAGCCGAGGAGGGAAGGGTCAAGGGTGAGGAAGCTATTGCCGCTGCCAAGGAGGACGTCGCTGCCAAAGATATCACGCTGGGGGGCTCAAGCGTCTCAAATCAAGCAGCTGCTTAAGGACAGTAAATCGACAAGGGTAAGCACTGAAAAGATGAGTGCATCCCTAGCCGACGTTGAGAGGAGGATAACTGAGCAGACTCAGCGGTTATCTTCAACTGAGAAGAGGACGACTGGGTCTGAGGAGAGCTGCTTGGTTCTCACCCAAGAAATCAACAGGGTTAGGGCCCAAATGGAAGCCAGGGAGGAGGAGATCAGGAGTGAATGTGCTGACGGCGTCCTGGTCACGCTAGGGGAGAATGAGAAAGAGTTTTTTAAGAAGGGCTTGGATGCAGCACTTCATGCCGTGGGCGTCCCCTCTGATTCGCCTCTATTTCAAATGCACAATTATGAGCCATCAAAGGAGATACTTCAAGCTGCCACCGAGGTCGCTGCTGAGGATGCAACCGATGTCTTAGCTCAAGATCCAGAGGGCCCTTTTGAAATTAATACTGTGTAGCCTGAGGCCGACCTTCCACTCCATGTCTCCGAGCCGACCAATCAACCTGCTCCACTTGCCTCGGCCTTCGTTGTTATTGCAGAATCCCCTAGCACCAAAGATCATTACGGGGATCTCCCCGAAGATATTATGGGTGAGGTGATTGAGATGCCAGGGGCCAGATGATTACTCCTGAGAACTTTCAATTTCATGTAGTTTTTTTTGTAGCCTCGGGGACGCAAAGCCCTGCTTTTTGGTAATGAGATATCTGTTTCTCTCTATTTCTATTTTCGAAAGCTTGGTGTGTAACTCTTATCCGAATATGGTCGGTCAGGATTGGGGCGTAGTCTTTTCCTGGGTATAGGGTTTTTTTACACGTGCCCCGTTTGGGTCGGTGATTACAATTAGGGGCCTTTTCACTCTGGTTAGCTTCATTCTTTCCACGGGGTCATCCGAGGAGTCTAGGTTCTGACTTATTTTGAATAGTATTCTAGGACTCCCGCACCCATGTACTTGTGCAAGATCATTGACCACCCTCGGGGTTTACAGGGGCGCCTATCGATCGCCTTTCTCTTATTGTTACCCTTTTTCAAGGGTTATTTTCCATTCAGCGGTCATTCCCTTGCATGTTGGTTGAAGTTTGGGGTTCCTGAACCTCGTCCCGGGGACCATGTCTTTCGGGGTTAGGAATAGACTGATTAGGATTGTATTTGCATGGGGCTTGCTCCCATTTTTTCAGAAGCAGGAGTCCTTGGGACTTTTGTTTCCAGGGCCAAGCCCTTCTCCATGAGGCTTGCTCCTGTTCTTATTCGAAAGCAGGAGTCCTTGAGACTTCTGTTTCCAAGGCCATGCCCTTCTCTAGGAGGCATTCTCCTATTCTTATTCGAAAAGAGGAGTCCTCGAGACTTCTGTTTCCAGGGCCATGCCCTTCTAATGAAGCATAATAATGAAACAAGCAAGATTTTTCTCAGAAGTAATATTTCTTTAAATTTATTACATTCCAGGGACAGATCACAACATTTTCTTCCATGTCCTCTAGCCTATATGAACCGAAACCTCCTACTGAAGTGGCTTTATACGGTCCTTTCCAATTAGGTTCCATCTTCCCGTCAGCAGGGGTCCCGGGTGTTTGCTATCACCCGTCTTAGCACTAGGTCGCCGACCTAGAATCCTCGAGTTTTTACCTTCTTGTTGTAAAGCCTGGATACTTCTCCTTGATACTTGGCCAATTTCAAGGTGGCTACCTCTCTTCTCTCTTCAGCCAAGCCCAGGTTCATCCCAAGTTACTTCTCATTACTTCCGGTGTCGAAGGCTTGCGTCCTTATGGTAGGGAGGCCCACTTCTAAGAGAATGACTGCTTCTACCCCGTACGCAAGGGAGTAGGGTTTTCTCCGGTGAACGTTCGAGGGATAGTCCTATACGTCCAGAGGATGTTCAGGAGCTCGTCACTTCCCCTTGGCTTTTTTCAACCTTTTCTTGATTCCACTGATTATCGTCTTGTTAGAGGATTTGACTTGTCCATTTGCTTGTGGGTAGGCAGGGGTGGAGTAGTAGTTACGGATCCCAAGATGCTTGCAAAAGGATTTGAAGGGCCCACTGTTGAATTGGGTTTCGTTGTCTGAAATAAGGGCCCGGGGGACTCCAAACCTTGTCACAATGTTCTTCCACACAAATTTCTTAGTCTCGACGTCTCTAATGTGGGTTAGCGGCTCTGCCTCCACCCACTTGGTGAAATAATCGGTCTCTACTATTAGAAACCTCTTGTCCACAGGGGCCCTGAGAAGGGGTCCGACTAAATCCAGCCCCCACTGAGCGAACAACCACGAACTAGTGAGTGGATGAAAGTTGTCGGTTGGCTTTCTAATGACGAGGGCGTACCTTTGGCATTGATCACATTTCCTAACGTACGCCTGCGTATCTTTTTGCATTCGGGGCCACTAGTAACCTTGGGATATGATACGGTAAGCCATGGACCGTCCCCCGAGTACCCCTCGCATATCCCTTCATGTATTTTGTATAGGAGAGGTTCGACCTTATCTTCGTGAACACATAGCAGGTAAGGCCCGGAGAAAGATCTTCGGTAGAGTTTTTGATCTGGGGAGACCCAGAACCTGGGGACTCTCAATCTTAACCTTCTGGCTTCCTTGGAAAGTAAGTATTTGAGTAGTGGGTCAGTCCAACTAGGGGATGCCCCTCCCTCCTGAATAGCCATCACTCTGGAGGCTTCATCTATACTGGAAGTAGGACGGTACTCCATAGTTATCCTTCGGGTGGTGGTAGAATCTAGTGCCGAGGCCAAGCAAGCCAGTGCATCGACATGGGCATTTCTTTCTCGGGGTACTTGTTTGATCTTGACTTTTTCAAATTTTAGAAGTAGAGCTGCTGCCTAACGATGGTATGCTTTCATCCTGGGGTCCCTTGTCTCAAATTCTCTATTGACTTGATTGACCACCAACATGGAATCGCAATGAATGGCCAACGCTGTAGCTCCTGCCGCGTCGACCAGTTTAAGCCCAGAAATGAGGGCTTCATATTCCACCTCATTGTTGGATGCTTTAAAACCTAGTTGGACGACCTATTGTATGATCACCCCTTCTGGGGAGACTAGTAGTACTTCGATTCCAGAGCCCCTGTTGTTAGAGGATCCGTCAACACAGAGATTCCAAGATGCACCTGACGCGTCTATTGTCGAAACTGCCCCGAGAAGGGGGTCCTCTCCAAGAGAGGAGGCTCTCCGATAAATTCTGCAAGGAAGTCAGCAAGGATCTGGCCCTTAATGGTTGTACAGGGTTGGAAGTGGATGTCATGTTCCCCTATCTCTACTGCCCACTTGGAGATTCTTTCGGAGAGCTCAGCCCTCCTAAGGATCGCCTTTAGGGGTTGGTTCATTAGAACAGTAATTGGATGAGCTTGGAAGTAATGTCTCAGCTTCTTTGCAGTCATGATCAAGGCTAGTGCCAGCTTTTCTAGAGGAAGTATCTTGTTTCCTCATTTAGAAAAGCCTTGCTCACATAGTACACCAGTTTTTGTTCGCGGTCATGTTCTCTAATAAGGACCCCGCTGACGACGAATTTCGACATGGCTAGGTAAAGGAACAACATTTTCCCTCTGATCGGGACTGATAGGGTAGGGAGGACTCGGAGGTATTCCTTGATCCCGCCGAGCCCGTTTTTTCATTCTTGACTCCAAGTGTCCTTCCCGAATTTTTTGATGGCTTCAAAGAAGGGTCTACATTTGTCGGTAGACCTAGAAACAAAACGACTCTAGGCGGCCAACATCCCTGTTAGTTTTTGGACCTCCCGGATGGTGCGGGGACTTTGTACGTCGAGGATAGCTTGTATCTTTTTTGGGTTGGCTTCGATTCCACATCAGCTTACCAAATAACCGAAGAATTTCCCTAAACCGATCCCGAAGACACATTTTGCCGCATTCAATTTTAATCCATATTCTCGGAGGGTTGAGAAGGTATCTTGTAAGTCCACCAGGTGGTCCATGCTCCTTTTGCTTTTGACCACAATGTCATCAATGTAGACTTCCATTGTGTTCCCCAGTTGGCATTTGAACATCCTGTTCATGAGCCTTTGATAAGTGGCCCCCACATTTTTTAGGCCAAATGGCATGACTTTATAGCAATAAACCCCTCTCGGAGTGATGAAGGCGGTCTTATCCTGGTCATTGGAATAGAGGGTAATTTGATGATAGCCCGCTCGGGCATCCAGGAAGGTCATGCGCTGGTACCCGACTATGGCGTCTACCAGATGATCTACCTTTGGTAGGGGAAAATCGTCTTTAGGGCACACCTTGTTTAGATCAGTAAAGTCTATGCACACGCGCAACTTTCCCTCTTTCTTCTTTGCGTAGACTGTGTTTGATAGCCACTCAGGGAACTGTACCTCCCGGATAGTGTCGGCCTCTAAGAGCTTTTCTACTTCCTCGTTCACTATTAGGGTGTGATGTGGTGCCATGCGTCGGGGTTTCTATTTTACCGGCTTATGGATGGGGCTGACGTGAAGCCTGTGAGTTATTACATCAGGGTTTACTCCCTTCATGTCCGTTCCCCAGGCGAACACATCGACATTTATCCTAAAAAATTCAGTCATCTCGTCCTGCTCGACCGGGGTCATGGTGGAGCCGATCAGGAAGTATTTCTCATCTTTCGCATCTGCTAGAAAAATCTTTCGGAGATCCTCCACCGAGCGGTCGGTCGGGTCTGTTAGGGGGTTGTCTACTCCAAGACGCCCAGACTGTAATTGCTATTTATTGAGGATATCATCTGGGGCTCGTTCCTTCTCTTTGGAGGTGACCCTAGCTCTTATAGCCGAATAGAAACAATTCTTGGCGGACGCCTGGTCCCCGCGAATTTCTTTCACTCCCTCTGGAGTAGGGAATTTCAACTTCTGATGATAGGTAGAATGTACCGCTCCTAGTGCATGTAACGAGGCCCGTCCCATGATGATGTTGTAAGGGGAATCAGAGTTGATTACCACAAACTCGGTGTTGAGAGTGACGGGTCCAGTGATTACTGGCAATGTGATTTTGCCTAGAGACAGGGCGAACGATTCGTTGAATCCTACGAGGGGTGTCCGTACTTTGGTTAGTTGTACTCCAAGCCCCATGCGCTTCAGGACTTCAACCTACATCACCTCAGAAGAACTCCCGGAATCCACCAAGACCCTATTGACGTCAAAATTGCCAATTTTTAAGGTTTAGATCAGGGCATCTCCACGGGGGAGCACTACGCCTGCCAGATCGGCGTCAGAAAAGGTAATGCTTGCCTTACCAGTTCGAGCCTTCTTGCTTAGTTGACCCCCATCTCCTTCATCTAATTTCCTTGTGAATGTAACCTTTTTGAGGTTTGATTGTAGGGTTTTAGACGTTGGTCGCTCCATCGGGCAGACATGGATGACGTCTATTATGTTGTCCTGGTTGGGGGTAGGATCATTGGCTCCATGACCCTCCTCTGATGCCCTTTTAATGTATTCTTTTAAATGCCCATCCCGAACCAATTTTTCTAGGAAAAACTTATAGGCCTTGCAATTTTTGATGCGGTGCCCGAAGTCCTGATGGTAAGAGCATCTCATCATCTGATCTCAGGTAGACGGGTCATTAAACATCTTGGGCGGCCATTTGAAGAATGGTTCCTTCTTGATCTTACTAAGTAGCCTGTAAATAGGCTCCTTGAAGACCGTGTGAATTCCTTTGAAGGACTCGCCCGACGGGGCCACCAACCCCCTCCAAGTAATGATGCCTTCCTTCTCCGTTTCCTTTCTATGGGCGAAGGTTTTCCCTTTGCGCCCCACTATCTCATCTTTAATTTGAGAGTATTTGTCTATTCAGGCTATCAATTCTCCCATATCAGTTGGTGTCTTCTTTGTAAAAGAACGGTAGAGATCCGTATCTCGGGAGAGTCCAAGCCCGAAAGAGGCAGCTGTCATGACCTCGGAACATCCCTCTACCTTATTTACCTCCTCCAAGTAGGGAGTGGCGTACTGTCGGAGAGTGTCTCCTTCCTTCCGCCTTAGTGTGAGTAGGGCCCCCACATCCTTGGGTCGCTTACTGCCTGTGATGAATCAGGTAGAGAACTGCCTTGTCAGCTCCCTCCATGACCCTATGTTATTAGGCGACAGGGTTTCAAACCATTTCATGGCAGAGTCTCCAAGACTCATCGAAAACACTCGACACAACAGTCGGTGGTCCAAGTGATATAGTGACATCATTTGTTTATACTGTCGAAGATGGACTTCGGGATCGGATCTCCCATCATAAGTTTTGAACCTTGGTACAGTGAACTTTTTTGGCACCTTCGCCTTCATGATATTCTTTGTGAAAGGCGACTGGATGGAATCGCCATCGTCTTTTTTCATGACTTTGATTCTCTTGTTGTTGTCCAGGCGATCCGTAAGTCATTTGCCGCGAGATCTCTCCCCCAAGGTATCGGGTAGTGAGGTTCTGACTCCTCCACGCCCCTTGCCCCGATAGCCCCTGTCAGAGATCGTTCCACGCCAAAGGCCTTCCCCTTTTGGCCGGAACCTTCGAGTACTGCCCCTGGGCCCTCGGGCGTTTCGGAGCCTGAGAACTCTCGGCTTTGTTGCTCAAGTGATGCCTCAAGTCTTTGGGTTCCGCCTCCCCAATGGAAGTTTCCCGGGGCCATGGTAAGCCTCGGGATCTTTCCTTGGAGACTACAAATTTGTCGAGTCGGTTGAAGACGTTCACGTTGTCCTTCTCTAATTGCCGCAACATTTCTCCAAACTTTTCTTCGATGACCTCAGTTAACTGTTGGGCTAATGGGGCGGAGCCTCCAAACCTGATACCCATGCTGGTTTGATGGGTCCGCTCCTCATAGACAGAGATCCTTTCGTTGATACTGTTGGCACGATCTTTCGTTCTCGAAACAAAAAGAGGCAGCGGATTGAGGTTCCTATGTTGAGGACCCTTTCCCTTTTGTCGAGTATTCACCATGGTTGCTCTCCATTTGGAAAACTCATTCAGTATCCCGCAGACGACGCTAGATTGTACGGTCAATTTTATGCACAATATAATGGGGGGAGTTCTCTCCCGTGGTGAACTCGAATTCGTTGAGAAAAGGTGGTACTCTGGTGACAAGGAGCGAGTTGAGAAGGCCAAAGGAGGGCTATGGAGTGGTGATGAATTATTTCGGAGGTTCGATCGATTCTGGCGGGTCACTGGGGATTCCTAGAACACGGAAAAGGAAAGTTAGAAGGGAGTCGAAGTGTCTTCCGGCGTATCCCCTCCGACGATCAAGTCAATACTTAGGTAGAGGAAAAAAGAAAAACACTGTATGGTATTCTGATGTTAGGTTTTTGCATACCTTCGCATTGTATTTTGGAAGACTATTTATACCTTCAAAACCTCATCATTGTTGATAGCCTGGGTAGGGGGTACTTGTCAGAGATAGGGCAGCATTCCCCCATGATTTGCGTGGATAATTCCCCAGCATTAATTGTTTGGTCTACCTCGGTCTCCCGAACAATTAATGCTTGGTATTCAATGTAGAGGTATTAATTGCTCGGTTTTTAGAGCATTTAATGCTCCTTGCTCTCTGCCTACACAGTCTTCATTGATGTCCCATCACTGAGGTTTCATTAAATGCGCATGACTGAGACAACCTTTTATTAGCAAGGATGTCCTTACTTATGTAGCCATTAGTTTGTACTTTTTCCGCGTGTTGGCCTCTCCTTGATGAAAAGTCTCATTCATTCTGACTTTATTGGTAAGACAACCAAATGATTCACCTGACACTTTTTTAGAAGGTAACAGCCACAGTTGTCAGCAGTTAACTCAGAACAGGGTGTCCTTGGTGCCGAGGGCACGTGTTTTAGAGAAATGCCCTTGCCGCCGAGACACAAGACATCCTTGGAGAGTATGACCCTCATGCTGAGGATGGATGCTCTGCCATGGGGAGAGATGGACCCCTTTTGACGCCGAGGGCATGGTCGACCATAGGAGACATTTGCGACATCTGGCCCGATCAGAGGTAATAACACCTCGGCACCGAGGACATGTGTGATGATCATATCCTTTATCAGGAATGTCCCACCACTTATTATGGTCACTCCCAATTGGGTGAAACTCACTATCACTTTGGACAACACATTATAATTGCAAAATAATTGATAGATCTTTCAATTTTTGTTGCTTGGTAAAGATCTATCCACTCCACGTCAATACATTTTAAATTCGAATAAATATTTTAAATTTTGAAAAATTGAAGATATACTATATTTATTGACGTGGATAGACCTTTACCATACAAATAGAATTAGAGGAGCCCCCAATTATTTTACAATTGAAAAGAAGCCTACATAGTATTAACAGAGGACTCGTAGGTATGGCTTCAACTTGATCTTGCATGTAAAGTTTTTTGGATTGGCTTAAAATTGCGTGGAAGTTTAGATATCTTATTCAAAGTTGACTCGTTTATTTATTAAACATAATTTACTTGATAAGTAAACGAATTT
Source organism: Ilex asprella (assembly GCA_023539305.1). Classification (NCBI taxonomy): domain Eukaryota; kingdom Viridiplantae; phylum Streptophyta; class Magnoliopsida; order Aquifoliales; family Aquifoliaceae; genus Ilex; species Ilex asprella. The sequence goes on along the minus strand of CM042193.1, from coordinate 29,888,609 downwards.
GAATGAACTTTATCTAAATTATTTTTGAATTATATATAAATAGCTTAGCTCATTTTCAACCTTATTTGTAATAGCACGATGGTTGAAAAATGTGTCATTGTGCATTTTTCCCATTGTTGCCAAAATAAAGGTGACAACATGGCCAAATTTGTTCCCAGGAGAGTAAGGCTTACAATCAAGCCAAATTATGTTTTGAGTTCGAGTCGAGTCTGTCGACCTTGTTTTTTTAAATGAGTTTAAAAAATTATTCAAGTTCAGCTCGTTTAGATAATAATTTGACCTCGAGCTGAACCCAAAATGAGTTGAACCCTAGTAGTTTGACTATTTTATATATAAACGAGCCGAGTCGTTTTAGGCTCTTTATTTTAAATGAGCCTAAAAATTTGTTCAGGCTTGACATGTTTAGAACATGAGTTGAGCTCGAATCGAGTTCTATACAAGTCGAATTTAGGCCAAGCCTGAGTATCTAATACCTTTGTTTAATCAACTTTGATTGTAAGGTCCTATAGGTACCCCATGTGTTCAATACAAAATCTAGAAAGTTGAAAGGATGATAAAAAGAGGGCTGAAAAATAAAATTGACTTCTTAGGTTGCATATTTTTGTTTCTATGTTTTAAAAATAGAAATAATTTTTGTTTTTTTGGTAATAATTAAAAACATAAAACATGTTTGATAGTTATTTATTAAATTATGAAAACAAACATAAAAAATATATTGGATAACCACTTCAAGTTATTAACCCCAATTATTACCCATAAATTCATGGCATTATTTGTCATTAAACTCCAACAACTAATACAAATGCAAAAAAAAGTATTGCACAGTACGAATCAAATTGAAATTCATCATCTTTATCATCACTGATCACCTTCTCAGTTGTCTTTCCTAGTCCAGAGGTAAATTGAGTAGGTAATGAACTTAGAGTGCTTCTTCACAATATCCTTAATTAATTCTCCCTCCTCCAAGTGCCCCTAATTGCACAACACCAAAAACACAGATGCGATTTGTATTTTACATACCCAAAGAAAGGATATGTGGGCCCCAAGACAATTTTAACCCAATCTCTCATATAATCCCCTCAAATTCGGTGAAATAAACACACACTAACCACCGGAGCTGGTGGTCTAGTGGAAAGACATGCCCGTCTTAGGGTTCCCCTGACTTCTATGAGGTTGCAAAGCAGGATTCGATCTACGGGGTCTCCCTGTCTTGTTCACTAGTGCTCCTGTGGTGGTGTGGTGACTGGATACTCCAAAGGGGTCTGTAGCTATGACTAACTGAACATTCTACATCGGGGAAGACCCTCATGGTCACGCCCAAGGGGTCATTTCCTGCTAGTCGCCCCTCCCCCTTTTTTCTCTTCAAAAAAAAAAAAAAAAACACACACGCACAAAGAGTAATGCATTAACCCTTATAATTTAATTTAATTTGTTAGCTTAATGTGTCAATTGATATAATTCTAATAAAAAAACCTTAAGAGTTGCACTTATAATAAATGTTATTATACTTGATTAATTATCAAATGCTTAGTTTATCAACTTAGGTCAATTTTTTAGGTATAAATAAGTTTTTTATTTTTAATCAATAAAAATTTAATATGTGTGATTTTTTTACTTTTGATAGTTAATAACTATAAACTAATTAAATTAAAGTTTATAATTTCGATCAATTTTAGTACAATACCAATGACAATACTGTAGCAATATTCCAAATTTGATGCTACTTCATTTTTTTGAATTTTGACTATTATTTTAGGTGTTAGCTTATGTCAAGAGGCTAAAAAATCCGGCTATTTTAAACATTTTATTTGAGAACAAGATAAGAGGCATCATTTGATTGGATATACACACTAGGTGGGCCAATCACGTGATATTTAATTCTCATGAAAATTTTTCTTAAAGGTTAGAGGCCTCTCACACTAGCTACATAAAAATCACTTAACTTGAATTTTTTTTAGTGACCAATATATTTTTATTAAAATAGTTAATGACATACTTATCATATAATAAATTCAAAAAAAGTGAAAATCCAATTCATATTTATAATATATGCATCTATATACATGTTTACATACATATTATAATCTTAGGTATAATAAATTAGTAAAACATATAACAATAAATCAAATAAAATCTTGTAAATATCAAATTTTTTGAAAACTTTTGAATAAGTATTGATGAGCCCGATATTAGCTGGGCTTAGCCCAACAGAAATATTTGGGACCCAATAAAAAGCCCAAGTCGTCAGAACCCATAGAGTTGGGTCAACCTATCAAAAGAGATGCCCAAAAGGAGATCAAGTGACCATCACCCAAGGAGGACCAAGGGGCGCCACCCAAGGGGGTCACCCATGTCTCTAGGCGTCGCCCAATTGGCATTGCCTAAGGGCTGGGCTTCTCCCTGCTTCTCCTCATTCTCCCCACTTGCCTCTTCTTCGTCCCATGATGATCCAAGCTTAGGTCGAGTCCAAGCTTAAGATGAGGACCAAGCCTAGTCCAACTCAAGATTCTTCTCCGAATGAATAGTAGCACGAGGGGAGATAATATCGGGATAGACATGGAAGATCTTCTACCATAACATTACTTACCAAAGTAGTAGAATTCTTCTCCCTCACGTCACCGTCTCAACGCCTTTGTAAACCTATATAATGTAAGCCCTCACTGTATGAGGGACATGACATTCATACCTTACGTAGACACCCACACACATTGCTCTCTCTCCCCCAAAGTATTGTAACTCTCTAGAGTAAACTCTCCGGTGACCACTATTCATTAATAAAATACCTCTGACAAACACTGCCGTTCCTAAAAGTGGAGTAGGTCACCTAGACCAAACTACTATAAATCTATGTGCTGATCTATTATTTGCTGCTTTAGCTCTTAACTGTCATTGATTGCTTGTTAGTTGCTCGTATACTTAACTATTGATCTTGTACGAAGACCAATTTGTGCATCATCAGTTTGGCTCCATTTGTGGGAACGACTAAGTTTCTACTACCTTTCAACCCTCTTGCAATCCATAGCAATCACAACCAGATCGATGTCTCAACAGCTGGGAGATGACAAACCGGCACACCGAGAGGATGCCCAGCCTCCCCTAGCACCTTCGAAACCTTTGGCTACGACGACTGGAAAGCAATAACTTTTGCAAACTAAGCAACTGTTAGTAAAATGAACCAACAAATTATCCAGTTAATGCTCAACCAAGGGGGCGTCACCCCTACCCTGTAGGAGGAGCCCCACTCCCTCAAATAGGATAGGTGATTGATGGGACAGAATGTCGTTTCCTAACCTCTCAACACCACCCTCAAATGTGTGTATGGCTTATGTGTGAAGGGAGTGTCACTCTCCCTCGGGATGATGCAAGAGATTAGGCGACAACGAATGTGAATGGTGGGGAATGGATGAACAAAATATGTGTGAAATAAAATGTGGAATGTGCACAAAAGTGCTCCCCAATCGCAAGGAGTCTTTCGTGGTCGGTGTTTTATTTGGAAGAGTATTCCAAGGTCGTCTCCTCAGGGAAGGAAAGGGAGTTTTGTGAAAGTGATTTTGCAAAAGTGAAAAGAAAGTGTAAAATCTTGTATTTGAGTTTTGTGTTTGGTTTGTAAATGAAAATGCAAGAAAACAAGTGTTGGCTAATCCAAAGGGTTCATTCCAATGGGAATACCAAATCAACTCAAAGCCCTTCTCCGTTCGAGCATGAATGAACGATTGATTTGGGGGAAGCTAGGGACGAGATTGGTGAGTAGCTAAGCATAAACCGTGACTAGGCCTGCGGAATATCGAAGGCTCACCAACTCATCCACTCTCAACCCCGTCAAACCGAACCATTTAACCCTAAAGGGAGGAATGAAAAAGAGTTGAAATGAAATCCCCAAGAGAAATCTCCCTTGGAGTAACCAACTTAAAACTAGCTATTCATATTAAAAGCAAAGACAAGCATAAAGGAAATGGACATGGAAAGGAAATGGAGCATGAAACTTAAACTAATGCAAGAAACTTAAACTAGGAATACAAATCAACAATACCCAATTTAAAGCACGAAAATGAAGAACTTGAAAGTATAACAATGATGAAATGTAAAGTACAAGGCTAAACTTGAAATGAACATGAAATAGATGAGATTAAAGTGTAAGGATTAAGAATTACAAGAAGTTTAGAGCTTACAACATTTGAAATGGAAAGGAAAAGAAAAAAATGAAATTACTATTTATTATCTTCTTCCTTGGAGCCTTCTATGTCTACTCCTAAGCTTAGGTAGCAACCACCCTTTGTGCTAAATAATGTTGAATATAATGGAGTGTGGGTCTCTTATTTTCGTGCAAGGTGGTCCCCCTGGTGTAAGAGCCGGCCTTCCCATCCATGGGGCTGAGTTGATTGAGTCTTGAATGCTAGGACAAGCTTAGCCAGCCTCCCCACTTGCCTTGCTCTTCTCACCCATGCCTCATTAATGCCAAGCCTCCAAAGTCATCCAATAGGGTGTAGGAGGCATGTGGTTATGTAAGAAAATGTTGGGGAGCAAGTGGGAGAAGAGTAGGTGGGACCCCTAAGCCGAAAAATTGAGTTGCAGGCGATTATGGGCTGTTTCGGGCATGTCTAACGGTAGAGGGCACTCTAGTAGCTTTACCCTACCGGTAGGGTCTACCGGTAGAGTTTTTGCTGTAGACCACCTTCGTTAGAAATGGCATAACTCATGATCTAACCGTTGGATTGAGCTAAAATTTTGACACGATATAGAAGACATCCATATCTACAACTTTTATGTTTTGAAATTTTTCAGATTCTGAGTAGATCATGGTCAAAATAGAGGACAACCGAGGCAGTGCTACACAGTGGCATGGCTGCTGGCGCCTTTGTTCCAAAACACCAATACCTCCTTGATTTCTTCACTTTTAAGCCTCCAATTCTTCATGTATTGTGTCCATTCCATTACCACACATCCAACATAGTTTCAAGGTCCTAAAATCCAACATTTAAGCTATCAAAACATGCAACATTGAGAATTCTATATTATTCATAAAATAGGCTAACACTAAGTAATTAAATGCAAAAGTTGAGTTATAGTGAATGTAATGAGGCCTTTAAATGTGCAATATTATGATCTCATCAAGAGGAGCATCAACCCCTTCCTTTTGGGCATTAGGCAACCCCTGACCATGGGGCCCTCGCCAGAATGCCCCAAGATCGCGCCAGGGTGCCCCTCGCCCAACAGTCCCTTCTCAGTGCGTAGGGAGTTCACGAGTTTCCTCCCCTCATGAACCTGTGCAAGAGAACAAAGATGGAGAAAGCCAATATGGGGATCACAAAAGCCAATACCATTACCTGATCGAGGATGTCCCCAGCTAGTGGGACGAGAAGATTAGAGAGGTGCAAAACCAGCTTGGTGATGCTCTCAATGCCATCAAGGCGTAGACACCTGAAACCGTGTACTATCTGGTACGACGTACTGATACTCCTTTTGTTACTGATATTTTTAATTATCCGTTGCCTTCGATGTTCAAGATACCCACCATCGAGATATTCGACGGTACTAAAGACCCCCTCGACCATTTGGACACCTACAAGTCCCTCATGCAGCTCCATAATGTGCTTAAGGAGGTTATGTGTAGGGCCTTCCTTAGCACCTTGAAGAGGTCTGCTCGTTAGTGTTTCTTCAAGCTCAAACCCTCATCCATCTTCTCTTTCACAAAATTGAGTAAGTCTTTTATCTCCCACTTCATTTGGGGACACAGACATCAGAAACTAGTGACTCACCTGCGCACCATCAAGTAGGACTGGGATGAAAACCTAAGGGACTACCTTGCCCGCTTCAATGAGGAGTTTCTCCAGGTTGAGGAGCCAGATGATAAGGTAGCTCTGGCCTCCGCATTCTAGCTTCATGTTCTTAGTCCTCAAGAAGTTGCCCTCTAGCATGCCCGAGCTACTGTCCAGGGCACATAAGTACATGAATGTTGAGGACCGTAGCCGGAGGGTTAAGAAGAGGAGACTCCAACTCCGCCTGGAAGGTGCTCGCCAAGAGAGCCAGACAGGTAGAGTCACATGACTCTCGCCTAATAAAGACCCCCAACATGGGAAAAGGGGAGGTCATTACCTTCTTAGACAAAGACCTTGAGGGGATCCAAGTTCTGCATGATGACCCTTTAGTTTTGACCTTGATGGTGGTGAACTACCAGGTCAGGAGGATCCTAGTCGATAGTGGAAGCTCAGCCGACATCTTGTTTGCTATAGCCTATGACAGCCTTCACCTCGGTAGAGAGTGACTACAGCTATTCAGGACTCCCTTAGTCGGCTTTTCAAGAGATAAAGTCTAGCCCTTAGGATCCATCACCCTTTTTGTCACAGCGGGAACTACACCAAGGAGCTCTACTATCATGATAAATTTTCTCGTACTTGACTGTCCTTCTGCTACAATTTAATACTTGGACGCCTCGCCCTCAATGCCTTAAGGTCAGTACCCTTTAGTTACCACCTTCTACTCCATTTCTCAACCTCTAATGGGATTGCTGTAAAACCCGAGAAAATTTGAAATTTTTCTAAAAAGGGCAAAATGGTCATTTTGCCACTATAGTGCAGAATTAAAATACCTGTTCTCTAGAGCTCTTATGACACAACGGAATTTTTTGTTGGATTCATATCGTGAAATATAGCTACCCTACCGAATTTCATCGAATTCAGAGATAGTCAGATTTTTATACGTCGTTCGAGGCAGCTGGGTGGCGGTTGACCTCACAAAGGTCCCCAAAAATAAATTTTATAAAATTTCTTTAAAATTTGATAAAATCTCAAATAAAACTAATTTTAACTTAAACCGAGATAAAATAAATCGTTTTGGGGTGAAAACAAACCCGGACAAGTGGGGCGTGTGGGACGCGACTCGGGCCAAGTTTTTAAAATTATAAATAGGGGCTATATATTTGAAAAATCAGATATTATCTCTCCATTCAGCTGGCTCACATGTTTTTTAGGAGAGGAGAGATAAAAGAGAAGAAAACAAAGATTTTTAAGCTTTCTCTTGACGATTTTCGAAGTTTCGTTGGTCAAAATCTTTTGGACCAAGAGTTAAAGTTCATCTACGCGACAAGGACTATGTTTATGTACCAAGAATGAGGAATTTCACCGAAGATCCAATAGAGAGAATTGGAAAATCAAGGTTTTGGAGTTGATTTTGGTGTTCTTAAAGTTTTTACACTTCAATCTACGCTAAAAAAGGTAGCGTTCTTCCTAATTTGATTTTATTCCTATCTTTTGGGCTGATTTAAGGGGCTGTTATGTGGCTGTTTAGGGACTATTTTGTGGTTGTTTAGGGGCTATTAAGGGGCTGAAATTATGGGCTATTAAAGGGATGAAATTATGGTTGATTTGGGTTGAGATTGTGGACTGTTTAGGGGCTTTTCCATGAGCTTTTTTATGGGTTGTATATAGGCTGTATGTGGGTTGTTTTATGGCATGATTTGGGGCTATTTTGTGGGCATATTATGTGTTTACATTATGCCTTGAGAATTAAGTGTTATTGCTTGATTATGTAGTAACATGCTTAGGGAATTATGTTGAAAAAATGTTGATATATGTGTATTATTATATTGACATTATGATTAGTATTTGGATGTTATATGCATTTGATATAATTGTCCATGATACATGATGAAATGTGTGATTTAAGTTGTCCGTGTGACATTTATTACATATGAAATATGACATTGACATGCAATGATAAATTACATTGAATATGCACGGGGACATCGCATTTCATGGGTGTGAGTGCATGGTTGAAAGCAAACACCACATTTGGTGATTAATAAGTGCGTTCGGTACCGTTGGACCAAGGTTCAACACAGTCGCATAGTCGCATGACATGAAAAACTTGTGTTAGGTATAGCAAGAAGGGCTAGACACTCCCTCGGGTGAAAATCCCGGTTACTGGTTCATACACTCAGACGGTGAAAGTCCAAAAAGTGTGGATAGGCTTGTAGAGCCGACAGTGTGATTCTAAAATTCGCTACCCATAAAGACACATGGTTTTGTTTATGAAATGATCATTCTAGGTATAACATCAAACAAGTTTTGGTTTATAAACACAAGACTTTTATTTCAAAGTGATCATTGGATATAATTCATCCACGACGGATTTGTTGGCCATAGAACTTAGTTGTAGCTTGTAAACATATGAAATCGTTGGCCATAGAACTTGTACCAATTATGTTTGATGTACAAATGTATGTTGTATTAGTTTAGGTTGGTTTTGGAAGGATTTGAAATGGATTGGAAATGAAAAACAGTGAAAATAGGCAAAATTGGACAGACTGTACCGGTACTGTATCGTACCGGTACTCTGTACTGGTACCCCGAGGTCCAGAGAGTTTACCGTACCTGTATAGTGTATTGGTACTGTGTACTGGTATAGTGTACTGGTACTGTGTACCGGTATTGTCCAAAGAAATCTGACATTTTAAAGTCACGAACAACTGGTCCTCCTTTCACTATAAATACATTAGGACGCCTCTTTTAGCCCTATTTCAGCATGTATAACCCTAGAGAGGCTTAGAGAGGAAGAGAGGAAGGAAAAAACAAGAGATTTAAGGGTTGATTCAAGTTGGGGAAGACCAAACCTTCATCTTCTTCACACAAAACTAAGGAACCAAAGTTGGGGTTTTTTTCCATCCTTGTTCATTGAGGTTAGGGTTTATATATATGTATGTTTTGCTTCTAAATCTTATATATATGCTATGAAATCTTTATTCCTTGACATTTTCCTCAAGATTACCATGTTTTAACGGAATCCATGGTTAGGTAACCATGAAACTTCTTCTTTTTGCCATCCAATCCTATTTTTCAAGAGAAATGTATTTTTTTCTCAATTTTTCTTTTATTCTTGATTTCAAACTTTAGTGCTTTATATAAAACAATAAAATGGTATTTGTGGATGATCTCATGCAAAATTTACTAAAAGAATTCCAATGAAGTAATACATTTGAAATTTGAGGGTTTTTAGAATTTCTTGTAAATTGAGATAATTGGTGGGCATTTACATCTCTTGTATGGTTTGTTGTGATGGACTTGAATTACCTTCAAGAAACTGCCGTAGAGTGTTAGAGGTTAGTCTATCCCAAATGGGGTGAGATGGTTTCCTAACACTTGTAGTGGGTTGTTGTTTGTGAACGCAACCACTATTGTTCATGTATACCGAGGGAAAGAGTTAGTATACTAGTTTCTTGGAAGGATTTGTCAATGCCATTGGGATGGTACACGCCCTTCCTAAAATGGTTTGTGATTTGGTTGTGATGGGTGAACAAGGTAGAGCCGTTGCATAAATTCCTAAGAAGCGACCAACATGCCTGAGATATAGATACATTTGAGGGATATGGATTTATACATGAGCTTATTGACAATTGTTTATTACGAATAATGGTAAATGATTTCTACAAGAATTTGTTGGAAGTATAGAATTTCACTAGAACTTGTTGGAAATGGTTTATCATCGGAAATGATTGATTATTTGTAACTTGGTTTTACTCTTCCTTGAATTTATTGTTAGTACGTTAACTTGAGATCTATTTAAATGTCACTGTTTTATTTCAATGCTATGTATGATATTTGTGAAAATGATACCGACCCATTTTATATGTTTCAAAATCTTGTTCGAGTTTGGGAGGATTTTCCTACAGATCTTAGTGCTCACCCCCTACAAAAATGTCAATTTTCAGAATTCTATCTAGATGAGGAGATTGGTGTTGAGGAGCGAGTTCCTTTGGAAGCTCAAGGAGATGGACATGTAAATCCCGAAGTGGATGTCTAGATTATTCTTTTTGTTCTAGAATAGGAGATCCTTTTGAGATAATGTCTATGTTAGTATTTTCTTATTCCGCTGTAAGTTAACTTTAATTCTTTTGGGATGTAATTTCCATATCATGACATATTTCTTTTCTATGTAATGACCATAATTTGGTTTATTCTTTTGGGATAATGTTGTGGATATTCCGAGTGATGAATGAAATTAACTTATCGATGGATTTTATTAGTTACTCTCATGATGTGAATGGTTTTTAGTTTGTAATGCCGTCCAAGGTGGGTTTTGGGGCGTTACATGCATATTCTTACTTGGAATGTTGATGTGCATATGAATTGTTGGATGTGAACATTGCACGTGCACTTAAGTGGGGAGTAGCCTCTGTAGGAATTACTCTACTGAGTGTGGCTCACCCTATATGGAAAAATATTTCATGTGAACGACTCTCATTCAGGGTTGCAAATGTGAAGAAAGCCGACTTGTGGCTTTTATAACTCTTGTAAAAATTTTAGAGCAAACTAGTTTTGACATGAAATTTTATGTAAGAGAGTTGTAATTGAATTCATATGGAATGTTTTAATATAACCTTGCATGTTTTTATACAAGTATGGATAAATGGACTCCAGTGTGGTCATTTTTTACTCATAAATGGACCCAATGCGGTCATTGTGTTATATTGGGCCTCAGATGGGTCATGTTATGTATATTATACATGTTGAATTTTGGGTAGAGCTCCCCGTACAAAGGAGAATCTGTCAGATTTTGTTAAATTATGGATCCCAGTAAATGAGACACAACGGCGTGATGGATGATCAATGAACCACCAAATTTTGGGGGTGTCACAGCTTGGTATCAAAGCTTAGTTATATGAATTACCTAGGACTTGATGGACATTGGGCTTAAACCATTGCATTCATTGTGCTTTAAATTGCTACATGTTATGTGCTATGTGATATGTGAAATATATGCATGGTTAAATGTATATAAAAAGAGGAACAGTAGAGTTAGAAAACATAACCTTGGGTTCGGAAAAAGGGATGAACGGGATAGTTCAAGGTGTAAATGTCTTATAGTGGGTGACATACGCTCTACTAGTGAGACAATGAGAAAATTCTCAAAGTTTAAACTTGATCCCCATTTTGGGATACTATGTAAGACTCTATTGCTATCTGACATATGTAGATGGCTAATCGAGTAAGAGGACATCGAGGCGGTGGGCGGAACGAGACATTAGGCGGAACAACAACCAACCACAATCAGTCTTTGACCAACAAGTCTTCATAGAGGCTATTGGTATTGCGACTGCTACCATTGCACAGGTGAGTATTGCAACTACCACCATTGCACAAGCTAGTACAACTATGAGCCAAAGAGGGCCAAGTAACCTCCAGAGGTTCAAGGCATACCATCCTCCAACCTTCATGGGAGGAGGGGATCCGATGGTAGCCAATAATTGGTTCCGAAAAGTCGATAAGATCTTGGAGGCTATGGAGATCACCTCTGATGCCACTAAAATAAAGCTAGCTGCATTCCAGCTAGAGGGAGAATTCCAAGTGTGGTGGGATTGGGGAGAGTTCCATGAGCTCTTCATAGGCAAATACTTCTCGGCGTCTGCCCGACATGCAAAAACTCGGGAGTTCCTAGACTTGAAACAAGGGACGGTGATGGTGCTCGAATACATGGTTAAGTTCACTGAATTAGCCCGTTTCGCCGATGAGTATGTGGCCACAGACATGGCCAAAGTGAGGAAGTTTGAAGATGGCCAAAAATTATCCATCCGGGAAAAAATTGTAGGTCTTCTCCTGCAAGACTTGGACTAGATGGTCGAGACTGCTATGGCCATTGAGAGAGAGGTGGACGACGCGTGAAACATCCCGGAGGTGGGTGTTAAAGATAAGAGGAAGGAGAGCCAACCTTTTTCTTCTAGCTCGGGGAAGAACTAGAGGACTTCTGCTTCGCAAGGGTTTCAAGGACTGGGACGCGGCTATCAAGGCCAAGGCCAAGGTCAATCATCCCAAGGTTGGAGACACTTCAGGGATCCTAGCCAGCCAGGGCAAAGAGCATGTTTCTATTGCCACTAGAAGGGACATATAAAACGTGATTGCCCTTAGAGGCAGGGATCCTAGAGTTATGGGACACCCCAATCCCAGTCATTACTCGAACGTTCACAGACTTAGTTTGTTCCTCCCTACCACACCATGCATCAGGGAGCCAGTACCAGTCCTAGGGTGTTGCACATACCCCTACTACTTCATAATCCGGCCAGATGGGTCAGTGTATGGGTCGAAGCCGAGGACAGGGCTCACAAGCCAGGACTTCGGGGACCCAGGGACATGTCTACGCCATCACACCTCAGACTGAGCCAATAGATCAGTCGGTTATCCTGGGTACATTTTTACTCTCTTGCTTATGGGCAAGGGTATTGTTTGACTCTGGTGCATCTCATTCTTTTATTTCTGCATCTTGTGTGAAAGACTTGGGAGTAGAGGTTGAAACCTTGGAAGAATCAGTGCATGTGAGTTTTCCCCTAGGTGCTTGGGTGAGGGTTGACCAGATATGTTAGAATTGTGAGTTGGAAATCTCAGAAATTCTACTCACTATGGATCTTAGGGTCATGGATATGTCGGAGTTCGATATAATCTTGGGAATAGATTGGTTGACGGCACACTAAGTCGTTATTGATTGTGATCATAAAAGGGTCAATATTTGTACACCGAATGGTGTTTGTTTCAAGTTCCAAGGGGAAAAGTATGACGCTTTACCCTAAGCCGTGTACGATTCTAGATTGCACGGGCAGTTGATGAGTTGGCTAGCATGCCTTATCCTGGAGGACGAGGCGGGATAGGAGTTGGGTCTACCTCGGGTTGTGTGTGATTATGAGGATGTTTTTCTGGATAAACTATTGAGATTACTTCCACATATGGATATAAAATTTACCATTGAGTTGCATCCAGGTACATCGCCCATTTCTATGACTCCACATAGTATGGTGCCTGCTGAGGTACAAGAACTCAAGGTTAAATTGCAGGAATTGTTGGACAGGGGTTCATTAGACCGAGTACCTCACCTTAGGGGAGCTCTAGTGTTATTTTCAAAGAAGAAGGACAAGACCCTTTGATTGTGCATAGATTATCGACAATTGAATATGGTTACTATCAAGAATAGGTACCCTTTGTCGAGGATTGATGACTTGTTTGATCAGTTGAGAGGGGTGCGGGTCGACTCCAAGATATATATTTGCACCGGTTATCATTAGTTGAGAGTTAGGGAAGAGGATATCCCTAAGACGGCGTTCAGAACGCGGTATGGGAATTTCGAGTTCACAGTGATGCCATTGGGATTGATAAATGCCCCTGCGGCATTCATGGATCTCATGCCTAAGGTGTTTCAACCCTACTTAGATCAGTTTGTTGTAGTCTTTGTTGACGACATCTTGATTTGCTCCAAGTCTGAGAAGGAGCATAAGGGTAACTTGAGGATTGTTCTTCAGACCCTGAGAGACCATCAGTTGTACGCCAAGTTCAGTAAGTGTGAATTTTTGCTTACGGAGGTGAATTTTTTGGGACATGCGGTGTCGGCTTTGGGTGTATCCGTAGACCTGGAGAAGGTTGTCACAATCATGAATTGGGAGAGACCAAAGTCAGTCTTTGAGATACGCAATTTTTTGGGATTAGCAGGGTATTACCGGCGGTTTATTGAGGACTTCTCTTGATTAGCTGCACCTATGACAAAGTTGACCCGGAAGGAGGTTAAGTTTGAGTGGAATGATTCGTGTGAGACGACATTCCAGGAGTTGAAGAGGGGCCTTACTTCAACCCCTATTCTGATTGTTCATGAAAGGGGACAGAGGTACACAGTGTATTGTGATGCCTCTAAGGACGGACTTGGATGCGTTTTGATGCAGTCTGGGAGGGTAGTGGATTATAGTTCTTGACAGCTAAAGAACCACGAGCAGAATTACCCCACACATGACATGAAGTTGGCAGTCATTGTCTTTGCCTTAAAGGCTTGACACCATTATTTACATGGTGAGCAGTTCAAGGTATTTTTGGACCACAAAAGTCTAAAGTACATCTTTACACAGTGGGACCTCAACATTAGGCAATGCAGACGAATTGAGTTTCTGGAGGACTATGACTTTATTTTGCATTACCATCCCGGTAAGGCAAATATGGTGGCTAACGCACTTAGCCGGAAGTCATGGGGAGTCTTGGCTAGTGTGGCTTTTCGGGAGTGGCAGATGCTCGAGACTGTGGGATAGTTCGGGCTACGCTACATGGGGCAGACTCAGGGTACTTTGGAAAGTTTGGTGGCTACGCCTTCTTTACTGAGCAGAGGGATCGAGTCCTAGGGGCGAAACACGAAGGTATTGTCCATCATGGATCGGGTACGATCAGGGACAGATGATGAGGGCTGGACCATTCACTCGGATTGTAGTCTTCGGTATAGGGGAAAAAGTGTGGTTCCTCAGTCTACAGAGCTGAGATAGGAGATCCTTAAGGAGTTCTATTGCTCCCGTTTTACTGTACACCCCGGTGGTACGAAGATGTATCAATATCTTTATCGCTAGTAATACTGGAGTGGGATGAAGAAATAAGTTAAGAATTTTGTTAGTCGATGTCTCACATGTCAGAAAGTGAAGGCTGAGCACCAGAGACCATTAGGGTTACTCCAGCCTTTGGAGGTAACTGAGTGGAAGTGGGAGTATGTCACGATGGATTTTATGACTCACTTGCCATGAACATCATAAGGGCATGATGCAATGTGGGTGATAGTGGACTGGCTTACCAAGTCGTTACACTTTTTGGCGGTGCGGATGACCTTCACACTTGGAGACTTCTGCAGGTTGTATATACGGGAGATTGTCCGACTACATGGAGTGCCCGTATCTATAGTATCGGATCGAGATCCCAGGTTTATGGCTCTTTTTTGAAAAAGTTTCCAACTAGTCATGGGGACACAGTTGATGATGAGCACTCCTTTTCATCCCTAGACAGACGGTTAGTCGGAGAGGACCATCCAAACTTTAGAGGACATGCTAAGGGCATGCATCCTAGATCTCAAGGATAGCTAAGAAGAGCACTTACCCTTAGTGGAGTTCGGCCACAACAATAGTTATCAGGCGAGTATACAGATGACACCCTATGAGGCACTATATGGGAGGCCTTGTCGATCTCCGATTTGTTGGACGGAGGTAGGAGAGAGACCCTCTGCGGGTCCGAAATTGGTTAGGGACACCTCTAAGAAGGTGAACTTAATACGGAAACGTCTTCTCACGGCTCAGAGCCGGCAGAAGTGCTACATTGACAGACAGTGACGACCTTTGGAGTTTGAGGTGGGAGATCATGTCTTCTTGAAGGTAATGCTTAAAAGAGGAGTGGCCAGGTTCGACAAACGGAGAAAGCTGTAGCTAAGGTATATTGGGCCCTTCGCGATACTCGAGAGGGTGGGTACAGTTGCTTAACGATTGACGTTATCGCCAAACCTATCTGGTGTTCATGTGGTATTCCATGTCTCTATGCTTCGAAAATACACCCCAGATCCGACTCATGTGGTAGATTGGGGCGAGCTTGTTGTTGATGCGGATGAGACATTCGAGGAGGGACCGGTACGTATCATAGATAGTCAGGATCAGGTTTTACAAGGCAAGACCGTGAGGCTAGTGAAGGTGTTGTGATAGCACTGAGGAGTGGAAGAGGCGATATGGGAGTGCGAGGACACAATACGTACCAATTTTCCTTTCTTATTCGAGGATGGAGGTACTTTATTATAGTCATTTAATATTAAATGACGGTTGCATATGCATGTGACTGTATGTGTATGTGTGTGTGAATTTCGGGGACAAAATTCTTTTAAGGGGGGAAGAATGTAAAGCCCGAGAAAATTTAAAAATTTTCCAAAAAGGACAAAATGGTTATTTTTCCACTGTAGTGCAAAATTAAAATATCTGTTCTCTAAGCTCCTATGACACAATGGACTTTGCCATTGGATTCGTAGCGCCAAATATAGCTACCCTGCCGAATTTCATCGAATTTCGAGATAGTCGGATTTTTGTACGTCGTTCGAGGCTGTTGAGCGGTTGAACTCACAAAGGTCCCCCAAAATAAATTTTATAAAATTTTCTTAAAATTTGATAAAAGCTCAAATAAAATTAATTTGAACTTAAATCGGAATGAAATGAATCGTTTTGGGGCAAAAAAGGACCCGGACAAGTGGGGGGCATGTGACGCGACTCAGACCTAGTTTTTAAAATTAAAAATAGGGGCTAAATATCTGAAAAATCAGATATTCTCTCCCCATTCAGCTGGTTCACAACTTTTTGAGAAGAGGAGATAGAAAAGAGAAGAAAATAAAGATCTTCAAGCTTTCTCTTGACGATTTTCGAAGTTCTGTCGGTCGGAATCCTTTGGACCAAGAGTTAAAGTTTATCTATGCGACGAGGGCTACGTTTACGTACCAAGAATGAGGGATTTCACCGAAGGTCCAAGAAAGGAGAATTGAGAAATCAAAGTTTTGGAGTTGGTTTTGGTGTTCTTGAAGTTTCTACACTTCAATCTACACTATAACAGGTAGGGTTCTTCCTACTTTGGTTTTATTCCTACCTTTTGGGCTGATTTAAGAGGCTTTTATGTGGCTATTTAGGGACTGTTTTGTGGTTGTCTAGGGGCTATTAAGGGGCAAAAATTATGGGTTGTTAAGGGGTGTAAATTTTGGCTGATTTGGTTGAGATTGTGGACTGTTTTAGGGACTGTTTTGGGCTGAAATTGTGGGCTGTTATTATGGCTGTTTAGGGGTGGTTCCATGGGCTATATGTGGGCTGTTTTATGGCATGATTTGGGGGCTGTTTTGTGGGCATATTATGTGTTTACATTATGCCTTGAGAGTTAAGTGTGCTATTGCATGATTATGTAGTAACATGCTTAGGGAATTGTGTTGAAAAAATGTTGATATATGTGTATTAATATATTGACATTGTGATGAGTTTTTAAAGGTTATATGCATATGATATAATTGTCTATGATACATGATGAAATGTGTGATTTAAGTTGTCCGCGTGACATTCATTACATATGAGGCATGACATTTACATGCAATGACAAATTACATTGCATATGCACGGGGACATCGCATGTCATGAGTGTGAGTGCATGGTTGAAAGCAAATACCATATTTGGTGATTGATAAGTGGGCTCAGTACCGTTGGACCAAGATTCAACAGAGTCGCATGGTCATATGACATGTAAAACTTGTGTTGGTTATTGCAAGAAGGGCTAGACACTCCCTCGGGTGAAAAACTCGGTTACTGGATCATACACTCCGACAGTGAAAGTCCAAAAAGTGTAGATAGGCTTACGGAGCCGACGGTGTGATTTCAAAATCAGCTATCCATAAAGACACATAGTTTTGTTTATGAAATGATCATTCGAGGTGTAACAACCCAGAAGTTTTGGTTTATAAACACATGACTTTTATTTGAAAGTGATCATTGGATGTAATTCATCAATGACGGATTTTATTATACATTGACATTGCATTGTGTGGTGGGAGTTGGTGAAGACTTGGGTTATGATGCATGAGTGAGTTTCATCTCATTTCATAGCATGGCATGGTAGAATTCCAACATAAAATTGGATACTCTTGCTTGGAATGTTGATGTGATTATGAATTGTTGGATGTGAACCTTGAATGTGCGCTTAGGTGGGGAGTAGCCTTTGTAAGAATTATTCTACTGGGCATGGGTTACCCTATACGGAAAAATATTTCAGGTGCGGGATATATGCCGGTGCACGACTCTCATTCGGGGCCACAAAGGTGAAGAAAGCCGACTTGTGGCTTTTATAACTCCTTTTGCAAAACTTTTGGAGCAAGGGAGTTGTAATTGAACTCATATAGACTGTTTTAATATAACCTTGCATATTTTTTTATTAGTATGGATAAATGGACCCAGTGTGGTCAATTGTTACTCATAAATGGACTCGGTGCGGTCATTGTGTTATATTGGACCTCGGATGAGTCATGTTATGTATATTGTACATGTTGGGTTTTTTATGAAAAAATTGTATTCCATTCAAAAATCATGAAATCTTTACAAAGGATATATTTCAATCAAAGTCCATGAGACCTTTACAAGAAAGATAGAATATAATCTGTCAACGAAAGATGCAAAAAGTGTCATATTACAACTAACACTCACTGCCTCCGCTCTCATCACCGACCTCCTCCACATCGGTCTCGGGAGCCTCATAAGGCTTAAACTTAGAGAAGTCATAAGCAAGGAGTGCCACTGAAACCTTCCTCCTGAACTCATCATAGCCATCAATGAAGGCAATGGCCCTGACCCTCTCAGCAGCAACCCTCGTCCTCCTCGTCTCCACCTCTTCCCTGGTAGCTCTCTCAAGTGCTACGCGTAGGTCAACCTCAAGTTGAGCATCTCTCTTGTGCGCTAGCTTCAACTCCTCAGCGACATCCTCTTATGCCCGCCGTGCAAGCTCTGCGGCATCCTTTCGTGCCTGCCGCTCAAGTCTAAGCTACCCCTTAGCAGCTTCGTGTGCCTGTCTCTCCATCGGCCGACCATCAACTGTCTCCCTGATCTTTAAAGTGTCATAAAAAAAGCTGGGCAAGACAGAAGCCACCTACATGCATTCAAAGACATGAGCACAAAGAAAGTCAGACACTAAGCCAAGACTTTGCAAAGAAAGCCAGATACAAAGCAAGAGTATAAAACATACCAAAGCGAAGCCCTCTACAGTGGCGTTGACCATACCCTCTGGACCTCGAGAAGTAATTTCTTGGGCTTCAATGACGGATACAAAACCTCAAAGTCTCTCCCTTGTCAACCTCACATCCTGTAGCATAGACATCGAGGCGTCACTCAAAGTAGGACAGATTGATGGACCCTGAGTCCTGACAAAAGACGATGCCAAAGCCTCAGCCCTCACAACGATG
Source organism: Ilex asprella (assembly GCA_023539305.1). Taxonomy (NCBI): domain Eukaryota; kingdom Viridiplantae; phylum Streptophyta; class Magnoliopsida; order Aquifoliales; family Aquifoliaceae; genus Ilex; species Ilex asprella. The sequence continues at coordinate 29,869,877 of CM042193.1, read as the reverse complement.
CTAAAACCACCTCGAGGTGGTGAGGGGACATCAACCAAAGAGCAAGGAGGTGTAATATTGGGCTCTGCCTTTATGTGGTCATCTTGACCCGTGGAGCCTAGCGGAGACGAATTGGGGGCACTAGTCCTCACCCTCTTGGTAGGAGAAGGAGGCGCTACTTTGGAAGCACATAGTGACCCCACCAATGACCTATTGATAGTGACCCCTGTCGAGTCAAAGTAAGTCAAAAATCCTACAATTCTATGTTTTCAAAGAGGATAAATAGAAAAACTAGTACCTTACTAATGAACACCTAATATTGCACATTTCATGGCCTCATTACATTCATTATAACTCAACTTTTGCATTTAATTACTTAGTGTTGGCCTATTTTATGAATAATGTTGAATTCTCGATGTTGCATATTTTGATAGCTTAAATGTTGGATTTTAGGACCTTGCAACTATGTTGGATGTGTGGTAATGGCATTGACACAATACATGAAGAATTGGAGGCTTAAAAGTGAAGAAATCAAGGAGGTATTGGTGTTTTGGAACAAAGGTACCAGCTGCCACATCATTGGGAAGCACTGCCTCGGTTCTCCTCAATTTTGACCATGATCTACTCAGAATCTGGAAAAGTTCAAAACATAAAAGGTGTAGTCTGGATGTCTTCTGTATCGTGTCAAAATTTTAGTTCAATCCAACGGTTAGATCAAGAGTTATGCCATTTCTACCGAAGGTGGTCCTGTGCAGAAAAACAGTACCAGTACTCGGTACCGGTACCACGAACCTTCTGGCCGAAAAACATCCTGTAACTCAACTTTGAGGCTTGGGGGTCGCACTTACACTTCTCCCACTTGCCCCCCAACATTTCCTGACACAAGAGCATGCCTCCCTTACACATTTGGAAGACTTTGAAGGCTTGGCATTTAATGAGGATGTGAGAGAAGTGGGCAGGCATGTGAGTTGCAGGCTAGCTCTGTCCTAGCCTGTGTGACCCATCAAAATCACCTGCCATTGATGGGTGGCCTTTCACACAGACCCTAGGGACCCTCATGGACGTTTTTGGCAAGGCATACACTCCATATATACAACAATATTCAGCATTTGAGAGAGGTTGGCTATCTAAGCTTAGGAGTAGATATAGAGAGAGAGAGTTCCAAGGTTGAAGATGATGAATAGTAAATTTTGTTTTTGCATTTTCTTCTCCCATTTCACTTGCTATTGTTGTAGTAAGCTTTCATACTCTTGTAATCTTCATTTTATTACCTTAATGTAATTTACTTCAAGTCTATTTCAAGTTTAGTTATGTAACTTAGATTTCACCATTTATGCTTTCAAGTTCTTCATTTCTTAGTTTAAAATGGGTATTGTTGATTTCTCTTCTTAGTTTAAGATTTCTTGCTTTGAGTTAAGTTTCATGCTCCATTTCATCCTTGTCTCTTTACATTATGAATGTCTTGCTTTTAATATGAGTAGTTAAGATTTAAGTTGGTTAATCCAAGGGAAGACCTCCACTTGGGGATTCCATTTCAACTCTTCTTCATTCCTCCCTTTTGAGTCAAATGGTTCGGTTTGACGGGGGTGAGATTGGATGAGTTGGTGAGCCTTTGATATCCCGTAGGCCTAGTCACGGGTTATGCTTAGATACTCACCAATTTCGTCCCTAGCTTCCCCCGAATCAATCGTTCATTCATGCTCAATCGGAGGAAGGCTTTGAGTTGATTTGGTATTCCCATTGGAATGAATCCTTTGGATTAGCCAACACTTGTTTTCTTGCATTTTCATTTACAAAAACAACCCCAAAACATAAACAAAAGATTTTACATTTTTTTTACCTTTTTGTAAAATCACTTTCACAAAACTCCTTTTCCTTCCCTGAGGAGACAACCTTGGAATACTTTCCAAGTAAAACACCGACAATGAAAGACTCCTTGCGATTGGGGAGCACTTTTGTGCACATTCCACTTTTCATTTCACATATATTTTGTTCATCCATTTCCCACCGTTCACATCCGTTGTTTCCTATCTCTTGTATCATCCCGAGGGAGAGTGACACTCCCTTCACACATAAGCCATACATATTTGAGGGTGGTGTTGAGAGGTAGGGAACAACAACCGTTACCAATCAATCACTTTCTTCCTCGGCCTGGAAGGAGCTATGGAAATACCAACTGCCAATATAATCTCCGAAAACTCCTTCATTGGGTTATTATAAACCATTTCAAGCTATTTCTCCTACTCCTTAGATTGAGTTGGCGGAGCTACAAGGAAATAGTCGCACTATATGAACAAATGCTGGATAATTAAGAAAGAAGAAAGGTAAAATACTCACCTTGTTTGGTTTTTGGAACAGTATCTCCCCGGGTAGGTACCACATTGCGGTCGGACTCGGAAGCCCATTTGCATTCGGCGAATAAGAATTTTTCCTTCCACTTATGGTGATTGGACGTAAGTCCGGTAATAAACTTGCCTACTCTCGGGGCAAAGCGATACCACCCTTGGTGTGGAGAGGGATTCTCCAACAGCACATATGTGGCCCGAAATTCATCAAATGGGAGAGGGATGGTAGCACTATGCACCAACAGCCACAAAGCAAAAAATACAGAGATCACCTTCCAACTGTTGAGAGCCAGCTTCCCTGGAACCAGTGACAAGTGCTCGAGAACCCAACATATAGGCTCGGGGATTGGAAACCGCAGGCCTGCCTCCTGCATGCCTTCATAAACAACAATCTCGCCTAGAGAGTCGCAGCATGATGAAAAGTCACGCAGGGTGGAATATGATACAAAGACACAATGACAATAATATATTCATCATAGTCAAAGGAGCTAAGTATAGAAGCTAGCTTGCAACCATTTCCACCCTCATCACTTAGACCACCATCGGGGTTCCGAGTAGTTTACCTCTCACCTGAACAAATACCCGTAGAAACAAGTTCAGGCCATTGCTAAGGAAAATGATTATGTCAACAGAAGAATAAAAAGAATACTTTCACACACCTTGAGAGCTAGTCCTATCCAAATCGGTGATCGTCCGCTTCTTGGAATTTCGAAGGGGGGACGTCACCACACTTGGGGTGCCTCCTAAGGAGCATTGGGTGCTGCCTAGTGCATCATAGGTGCCGCCTAGTCCATGGTGGATGCCCTCTACCTCTTTTGAAGATTCAATTCGCTGCCCACCTATGCTTGGGATCCCTCTTGATGCACCAAAAGGATTAACTAAAGTCTCCTTACCCATACTTATTCTTAAGCTAATAGGTCCAAAGGGTTTCTTGTTCCTTGCCTGGGCCATACAAGAACTAACACGAGGAAGAGTACCCAAGTGACCAAAGCCCTAAGGGGGGACCCCCTAAGTCCCCAGTGCCGTCCATGGGGATCCCCAGTGTCCCTCCACCTCTTTGTTCTTCGCCAAGGCCATGAACTTCTCCATCTGCATCACACCCAATACCACTTGAAGTGTGGTTGCCATGAACCAACGAACAAGGGGCTCCGACTGAATGAGTAGAGGCGTGGGCGCCTCTCTCTGAACAAGCACCACCATGGGCGTCGCCTGTAGGCTCAAGGCCATGAGTCTTACCTTGATCCACTCCATGAGTTTTTGAGCCCCTAGTTTCCATGGGGTTGAATAGTAAAGTTGGAGTTAAATAGTGGAGAAAGGAGTTGAATAGTAAAGTTAGAGTTGAATAGTGGAGAAAGGAGTTGAATATTGAAAAGAGGGGTTGAATGGTAAAGGATTTGAATAGTAAAAGAGGGGTTAAATCTTAAAAAAGGGGTTGAATAGTAAAAAAGGAGTTAAATAGTAAAAGAGGGGTTGAATAGTGAAAATGGGTGTTGAATGTGGAGAAAGGGTGAGAGATGGTGTTGAACAGTAAAACTCTTGAAGGGTCTTTAAATAGGAAAGAAATGACTTCGTCTTCTTGCGGAAGCCTTGAAGAGCTTCATGAGGAAGCCTTTGCAAAGCTTTTTAAGGAAGCTTGGTGAGTTAGCTTCTTAGAGAAGGTCAATGAAGTAAGCTTAGAGAGACACCTCTTGAGAACCCATGGAGTTGGGTCAACTCATCAAAAGGGGAGTTCAAAAGGAGATCAAGTGACCATCACCCAAGGAGGACCAAGGGGCGCCGCCCATGTGGGGTACCAAAGGTGCTGCCGTGCTTCTCCTTATTCTTCTCACTTGTCTCCTCTTTGTCCCATGATGATCCAAGCTTAGGTCGAGTCCAAGCTTAAGATGAGGACCAAGCCCAATCCAACTCAGGATTCTCCTCTGAATGAATAGGAGCATGAGGGGAGATAATATTGGGATAGACATGGAAGATCTCCTACCATAACAATACTTACCAAAGTAGTAAAATTCTTCTCCCTCACATCACCGCCTTTGTAAACCTATATAATGTAAGCCCTCACTGTATGAGGGGCATGACATTCATACCTTACACAGACACCTACACACATTACTCTCTCTCTCTCTTTCCCAAAGCATTGTAACTCTCGGGAGTAAACTCTTCGGTGACCACTATTCATTAAAAAATACCTCAGGCCACTGCTGCCGTTCCCGAAAGTGGAATAGGTCACCCGGACCGAACCACTGTAAATCTCTGTGCTGATCTATTATTTGCTGCTTTGGCTCTTAACTATCATTGATTGCTTGTTAGTTGCACATTAATTATACTATTCGTATACTAGACTATTGATCTTGCACGAAAACCAATTTGTGGATCATCAAGTATATTACCTTTAAAATATATCTTAACACAACTTTTTCATTTTTATTGAAATTTAAAATATTTATGTTTTTTTTTGGTATTACTTGATTTATCTTAGATACATGTAAATCCCCACATTCTTATTGTTATATAGTAACGTAATTATGTTAATTATTTTTGAAGTGCTAATATATGTGATGATGTATGCACGAACTATGTAGATTGCAAGATTAGAAATAAAAATGTTAGCTGAGGTAATAGGGTATGTTGTAGAAGTTTGGATGTATTCCGGACTGAAAGCACACTTTAGATAAAATTTGGGTGGAAAGGATTTTGGACACTACCTAGTATTTGGATCATAACTTTTTATCTTGATATTCATTTGAGCTGAAATTTTTATAGTAGAAACTAGACATCCTGGGCTACAAAAGTATGTTTCATAAAATATTTTCAAAGCGATCTCTAAATGGGTCAAAATTTCACTGGAAATTTTAGCAGAAACGGGGATGACATTCGAACGTGAATCGACGTTCGAATGACAGTGAGTCCCAGTACTTTGGTGTTTGCAGAGCTCTGACAGAAGAAAAAAGTACTAGGAGCATGCAACATTCGAACTCCAAAAGACGTTTGAACGTAAAATAGTAAATTGCACTATTGACGTTCAAACGCCAAATGACGTTCGAACGTGACTTACGAATCTGGGTTTTAGAATCGCGTACATCAGACCATTTCTTCTACTATAAATATATAAGGGCACATCCATTAGCCTCATTTCAGCATTTCTAACCCTTGAAAGTCTTAGATAGGAAGAAAAAGGAGAAAAACACATGATCAAGGAGGATTTTCAAATTAAAGTGGATGAAAATCTCAAGTTCTTTACACAAAACTAAGGAAGAAGGTAGGAGTTTCCTTCCACTCTTATCCATTGAGTTTAGGGCATAAATATATGTGTGTTTTGACACTCAATCTTATATATATGCTATAAAATTATTATTTCTTGCTCCTTTTGCAAATATTTTCATGTTTTGAAGGAAGTTATGGCGGAATAGTCATGAAACCTCATTTTCTTGCCTTGAAAACCCTAGTTTTCAAGAGAGATGGATTTTTCTTTCAATATTACTTTGATTCTTGATTTTAAAACTCTAGTGCTTTGTATTGAACAATAAAATGATATTGTTGATGATCTCTTGCATATTTTCTTAAATTGTTCTATTGGAATTTGGAGATTTTAGATTTTCTTGTGATTTGAGAAAATGAGCTTTTATTGTATCTCTTGTGGATGTTTGGATGACCATAGGTGGCCATTGACCGGATATTGTAGAGTGGGTTAGATGCGTTTTTTACTTCGTGTGGGTTTAAAAGTTCTCTATCACTCGTAGTGGAGTTGGTGCCTTGTGAGGAACAAACTACTATTCACTCACATGGTATCGAGGCTGACGATTAGTATACTATTCCTGGGTTGGATCGTACCTACTGATGCATCGACATACGCCCTTCCTAAAGTTGCGTATCCTTGTAAAGATTAGATGTGCGTGTGTGGGCAAGGATATTCTCGATGTGTTTATTTATGTGATGTCATACATCATACTTGAGATACATGTGCATAATGTTGTGAAAGATACAAGTTGTGGCTTGATAAACATTGTGAAAAATAATACGAATTGTGGGTTATTGTTTATTGTTGGCGAAATGGTTTATTATAAGAACTTGTTGAAAGTGGTTTATGGTTGAAAGTGACGTTATTGATTTGGAATTGATTTTACTTCTTCATTCCATATATTGCTACTGTGTAAACTTTAGATCTTATAAATTGTCCCGATTTATTTCAAAAGTTATATATGATATTTGTGGAAAGAGGCCGACTTGTTTTTAAACGTTTTCTAAATCTTGTTTGAGTTTGAGAGGATTTTCCTATAGAGCTTAGTGCTCACCCCCTACAAACAATATTCATTTTAAGATTTTGGTTTAGAGGAAAAGCTGGGAGTTGACGAGTAGGTGCTTTGGGAAGCTCAAGTTGATGGGCATGTGGATCCGGAGAGGAATGCCTAGAATTGTTATTTTCTGTTTTAGACTAGGAGATACATTTTGAGATAATAGTTTGACATATTCTTTTGAGTGTAATTACCATAGTTTGGTATATTCTTTTGGATGTAATGACTATGGTTTGGCCTATTATTTTGGATGATGTTGTAGATATTATGGATGATGAATGAAATTTTATTTGATTATAAATTTTATTAGTTGCTCTCATGATGTGAATGGTTTTAGATAGTAATGCCGTCCAAAGGGGATTTTGGGGCATTACAATAACTCTTTCAATTATATAACATGTTATGAATAACAAATTTAAGACTTGAAAAATATGATGTCATTTAGCTTAGTTACACATGTGCTTTATGTTCTTTATAGATTTCATGAAAATTTATAAAATCACTTATTATAAGGACGTAAATATATTGTGATCATTGCATTAGTAATATGACCCAACTTCTAATAGAATCTACTAACAATCCAATGAAAACAATGTTATTATGTTATTGAATTATGTATAATAGTATTATTGATTTTCATTATCTAAATTTATTCAGGTGCGTGCAAGTTGCATGTGATGCATTGCTAATGTTATTAAAAGACAATAAATCATATTCTTTGGCATTTGAAGCACCCAATATCCTTTGGTTTTGTGACTCAACCTCTAGCTTTGTTCAATGCCATGGATTTTTTTCCAATTGGCTTGGGTGCTTAGATGATAAACGAAGTACAAGTGACTCTATGATTCTCCTTGGAGTTCTTCCAAGGAATATATTCTAAGTTTATATACGTTTCTATTAAGTCTAGCTCTGAATCTTGTGGCTGTTGCTCTTGCCATTGCGGGTCCACAAAGCTATTACAAGTGGTTGTTCTTCTTTTATGTTCACGTTGCACTCATATTCTCCTAGCTTGGGAGAACTCCAAAGAGAATCATATACATATCATATGCCTTAATCCATTTGTACAAGTGTCCGACAATTGTCCCATTATTCTCTTGAACTTGGTGTAACTTTCCATACTTTGAATATGAGCCACCTATCCCAACCAATTGCCTTTAACTCCCACAAACATTTCTACCTTAAGTGGTATATATGGACCCATTTAATCCAAAGGCTTGATTGTCAGTGAAAATGATCTATATGTTTTTGAACATAAGCGATGTGTTCCATTTCCTTAACCGCTTGATACCTAACCTCCCCATATCTTTAGTCTTACGTACTTCATCCCAATAAAATTTAGTGTTTTTTAATTTTATTCCCTTCCACAAAAATAACCCTATCAATTGATCAATCTTGTCTATAACTTGTTTTGGGTTATGAAGGTGAGTGGCCTAAAAAACATTAATATTGTTGATAATAGACACTACCAATTGTAACCTTATGTTTGGTATGGTGGAAAGTGGGGTTGATGGCTATCACTCCTGCCCGCCAAAAATTTTCCTCCCAATTTTGGGCAAAAAGTGAGTGGATAGAAGTAGCAACTATAATTCAACCATGATGTTAGATCACATTTTGTAATTGCCTAATTTCATGGAGTACATCATAAATCTTAACCTTTTCTATGGGCATGATGCTATCAAGTTGAAGATTTGAAAGTGTCATTGAAGGGAGGAGATCAATCATTAAAGTAACATCATTCAATCTTCGTATGAATCTTCATGCTTAGACAAAGGTAATGACTTAACCACCTAAGATGAACCCTTAGTTACTTTTAACTTAGGATGATTATGATAAAAATGGAATCAGAAACAATCTGAGTATTACTCCTAGGTGTTTTGAAAATAATTTTTTTTCTAAACCATTTTTTGTGTTTACAAAACGTAGATTGAGCCATTATCAAAACCCTATTTAGCAACACTCTTTAGTGTTGAAGAGAATAAGTTTTTTACTTGACATTGTGTTTTAAAAATTGATAGGGACCAATTTATGCTCATCAGCCTTGGTTAGAACAGTCTCTTTATGATTCAGGGAATTAGATAGGAAAAGGCCTTAGAGGAGTGCACAGAGCTTGCTCGAGATGTGTTGCTCCGGAAAGGTTTGAAATGTGATTTTCATTCCAGTGCACTACCGCCCTATGACCGCCCTCCCATCGATCAAGTGGTCATTTGAGAATCTGAGCTTTCTTATTCACTATGAGTGTGTTTGGGATGACTTGTTGAATTTAAAAGTACTTCTTAAATAATTACTTTTTAAAAAGACACTTTATTAAAAAATACTTTCTTCAATGAGCTTCGCTTGGATGCTCATTAAAAAAAATACTTAAATAAAAATGATTTTACAAAAATTGTGTTTGGATGGTCAATTAAAAAATTATTTATTTGTATCACAATTATAAATATGCCCTTCTGTAACGCCCCAAAATACACCCTGGACGGCATTACATTCAATAACCATTTACAATCATGAGAGCAACTACATAACTTCATATCCAAAAAGAATTTACTTCATCATTCAGGCATATACAATAACATCCAAAAGAATATGCTCAACAATGGCATTTACATCTCCAAAAGAATATCAAAGTAAATCTTGCTGCGAAAATACAAACTAAACTAGACTACACAATGTTCTAAAAGAATGCCCTAGTCTAGTACAAAAGAAGCTACAACTCTACATATCCACCTCGGGATCTAGGTTCCCTTCGAGTGGAGCCTCCCAATGTCCCGGCTCGTCGATGCCGAGATCCTCCTCTAGCACCAAATCTGAAAAATGTAATTTGTAGGGGGGTGAGCATGAAGTTCTGTAGCCACATTTCTCCCAAGCTCAAACAAGGTTTTAAAACATAGAAAACGGTCGGTCTCATTTCACAAGTAACATATATATAACTTTTGAAATAAAACAAGGGCATTTTAAAAGTGATCTCAAGTTTAAACAGTAGCAATACTCAAATAAACGAATAAAAGGAGTTTAGCAACAATAACCAACATTCCAATTTAAGCTATTTAGAAAAAGGGCTTCTCTCCCATGCATTGTCCCATACCAATGCATCGGCAAGAACGACCCAACTCATAAGTCCATGTATTTTCGGTTCATCCCCGTACCATGTATGATGATTGCTTCCCATGAATCTACCCTACGATTATACCTAGTCCACCAATCACAATCACAATCACAATCATAGTCACAAGCACTTTAGAAAGGGGCGTCTACCATCACAATGGCAGTGACGAGTCCCTTCCTAGGAAAAGTATACTATCCCTTGTTCGAACTCCAGTGAACGATAGTGGTTGCATTACCAAATGACAACCCACTACAAGTGTTAGGAAATCATCTCACCCCCATTGGGGTAGACTAACCTCTAACACTCTACGGCATCTCTCGAAGGTAATTCAAGTCCATCACAACACCCATACAATGAGGAAACCGAGAATATGCTCAATTCACAACAATTTCACAAGTATAGTAAAATCCCCAATTTCTCTCACATGTGGCATATACTCAAATCATCCAAGAAAATATGCAAGAGATCATAATTTATATTATTTTGTTGTACAATATTCAACACTAAAGTTTTGAAATCAAGAATTAAGAACAATTCAAAGAAAAGTTCATTTCTCTTGGAATCTAGGGTTTTTAGGCAAGAAAAGGATTCAAGGGTTAATCAAACAATAATGTTGTTTAAATCATGGTAATAGTCACAAGGTATCAAGAAACAATGATTATATAGCATACATGTATAATTTAAGGTGAAAAGATTACATATATATAGGCCCTAGCCTCAATGTGAGTGAATGAGAGAAAACCCCCTACCTTGAATCCAAGAGATTTAAGCTAACCTAATCTCCAAAGATCTTCTTCCTCCCTTCTCCTTCTCCTTCTTGTATTCTCTTAGGGTTCTAAGAGGTGTGGGTAAAGGTGTAGTAAAAGTGTAGAAGAAAAGAGGAGAGGAATGGAGTTCTTGAGAATTTTCGGTTTTGATTTCTATAAGGTGTGATGCTATCTTGATCTTGGGGTTTTTCCCTTTCTTTATCTCCTCCTAGGGCTCTAGGATGTTTGTGGTGAGAATGAGATGAAGAATGGGGCAAATAGGGCTTGGAATGGGGTTTTAAAACCCAAAATCCCGACTTTTTAACTGTTCGGAAGGCTTCAGAGAAGTGGTACCGGTACCATTTAGCTACTGGTTTCGGGGTACCGGTACCATTTGACTGCCTCGACTTCCAGTGCAGTTTTGACCCATTTAGAGGTCGAATTGGAAAATTTTCATTAGAGACACTTTTGCAGCCCTTGATGTCTACTATCTACTTTCAAAATTTCAGATCAATTGAATTTAAGGATAAAAAGTTATGGGCAAAATACTAGAAGGTGTCTAAGTTAATTTTTTACGCAAATTCACTCTAAAGTGGATTTTAACTCTGGAATGCTTTCTAACCTCTAATACATGTCATATTACCTTTCCCAAGGTTGTTCGACCTTACGGATTCAATGGACACCTTATTTTGACCTAAAAGTATTTAGAAATTCATTTAATCCCCATTTCTATCTTTCAACATCTTTGAAACTCAAACTTTCCAATCAATATGTGTCTCTAGTATTTATCCTATTATTAAAATCTATATGGTTTATCCTTACCTCATTATACATATCCACATATTCACAACAATATTTTACTATATATATCTATACAAATATATAAAAGAAAATATGGGGTGTTACACCTTCATATTCAAATATATATATATATATATATAAATATATATGTGTGTGTTTGCATGTATT
>CM042193.1:29842199-29858049 GCA_023539305.1 Ilex asprella | reverse complement strand
ATATATATATATATATATAAATATATATGTGTGTGTTTGCATGTATTTTGTTAAAAACGTCAATGGTTATCCCATGATACATTTTTAGTGATAATTTATCAAATATTTACATAAATTCACAAAAATAAAAAGGTAACTATGGAATATCAGTGATATAAAGGCATGATGAACCCAAGTGCAAGAATTTTTTTTAAGGGCAAAATGACCCCCCCTTTTTTAAAGAGAAAATGTATTTATTTACAAAAACACAATTACAAGAAGTAAAGAAAAGGCCAAAAGTACCTTTTCATAACAGAAACTACCAAACAAACACAACAAAATTTAACACTAAAACAGCAAGTCTAAAGACAAGGCTTTCAAACACTCCTCCCATCTTCACAACACTGAAACTTCATCCTGTTTCAAACAAATCAACACTTAACATTCAACCATACAAATCACCAAAACCTTCAACACTTAACCCTTGTTATTGAACACCATTACCTTCTTTTTACGTAGCACATGCAAACCTTGCTGATCTAACACAAGGCTAAGCCAACCTCCTAAGGTAACCTCAAATTAACAGAAAAGTCCACAAATCTCCTGTTCCGAACAGCATATCCAACCAGCTTGTCAACAACATAATTCACTTCTCTATAAACATGCACTAGGAGAAATTCTAGATTGCTCAAAATACCTTTAACCTGCCTCAATAAATCCAGACAGGACCAAGGGCATTCACAACGTCCTAAAACAGAGTTTACCAGAATCAAAGAATCACATTCTATTTCAAGAGTATAACAAGTCAAGACATATAGTGTTCAGATTCATTCTACACTACATATAGTTTTAAGTATGGTAAGGGTAATGGTTTAATCCTCGCTCAACCATTGATGGTTATTTTTGGGCTTGTTGGGTGTGTGGGGTGGGTTTGGTGTGGGGGCAGGGGCTAACATTGCACAAAACTGGCCCTATGTGCTGACATAAAAGAGAACTAAACCAGAGAAAATATGTCGTCAAAGAAAATGTTCTAGTTACCCATATGCTGCCAGAAAGTTTGAGACCTCCAACCTTTTAACAAATAATTGCTTGATAAGATAGGTATTTTTCCTTTTCAAGCTTTGTGAGTTTATGGTTGTTTTCATTAACTCATATTTGTAGTGTTTGTTAATGGAATAATCTACAATAGAATGGATGTTGATAACAATGTCTGTGAGCATGGACAAGAACTTTTACATCACAGTTGAACAGTTTTTTTTTTGGGCGAGTAAAAATAACTAACCTGAAGTAAAAATTCCCCAAAAAATATGAGACATGGAGGTATCTGAAAATTTGGGATTTCCATATAAGCGATTAAAGAATGAAGCTCATTGAAGAAACCTTATCACAAAAGGAATCCGAATCAATAAGGCAGGCAAACTACTATACCGCATAAGGACAAAATGTGATCGACAAAGACACCAAGCATTGCCAAGATAATGCCAATTATGTCTACAAAATGGTAGCTAATTGGAAAACAATAACCACAAAAGGAATTTGAATCAACAAGACAGACAATCTGCTTAGAGAAGCACTCACCACGACTCGCACATGACTCGAATTAGCCCAATCATCAAGTATTAGCAAATGTACCATCTTCATATGTCCATTGGTTTGTTATTGATAGTTAAATACATTTCAAATAACCAAAGAACATGAGTGAAACAGACCCATATGGTAAAAATGCAATACATGAGTTTATATTGCAAATAAGCAATCCTCAGCTGCCCAATCGATTGTAATTGGCAACTTTATACTTATCAAATGATAAGAAAAGAACATCAGAGAAACAGAGCCAAATGGAAAACATCCAACACCCTTACCAACAACAACCATTGTACATTCAGGGTGGGAAAAAAAACAACAATACTCAATAGCCGAAAATCCATGAATGAAAGCAACACAATGTAATACTACATTATCAAACACATAAATATTAAGATTGTAAATACACACAAGAGATAGAGATACATACAACATTACCTCAATAACATCAACATTAAGGAGCATTACAATTATCTTCTTAGCGTGGAGCTTGAATTTGTGATAAGGTATCTGGAAATTTTACAATGGTATTTACTTGAATGCCACATGGTAACAGAATGTAGCTTTAACACACAATGTTTTCTTTACAACACAAGAAAACAAACAGCCCCAAGCATAAGAAAAAATCTATAGCACATGTAAGTCATTTTATCAAACAGTTGGTGGGCATTCTATCATACTGTCTAGTTTTGCTAAAAATTAAATGTGAGAAAGAGCAATTGATTATGGAAGTAAAATAATATAGAGATTTTCATAGTAATCATGGATCAACAAAATAAAAAACAGTTTCCCCAAAATCTTTCAGAGATCTCCAGAAATTTCATCGTAAAAAAAAATCACAAACCAAAATACATCAACCTACAACAAATTATTAATAAATCGTTGCAGCAAATAATATAAAATTAGTTAAGAAGATATTGTACCTTGTTTGAAGGAATTTTGTTAGACCAACATACAACAAAGATCGGTGAGAGAGACTCCAGCTTTGTTGGAAGTTGGCGAGAGATAAGGGAGTGTTGTTGGTTGGCGAGATGAGAGAATAAATTGTCGGCGTCGTCGATGAGATTAAAGTGGTTACATGAAGGGGATTTGGCAGACAGGTATCGTGACTTGCAGAGAGGTATCGTGAGAGGGAGGAGAAAATGAGAAGTGAAATTGATAAGTGATTTTTAAAAGTAAAATTTATATATTTTTACTTTTTTTTATAAACTTATTTAAGTGCTCAAATTACTTTTACTTATCAAAAAATATTTTTAATAAGTTAAGCCAAACACTACTTTTTTTAAAAAATATTTTTCATAAGTTAAAAGTCTCCAAAACACTTTTTTTTAAGTCATGCCAAACACACTCTAACACTACCCTTATTCTAGACCTATAAATAGGGGGAGCCTTTCCCAAAACTAAGTTAAGCCTCTTGCGAGATTTCTAAGAGAGAAAACACATCTTCTACCTTGAGAGCTTCCACCATTAGCCTAGATCCCTAAACCTAAAGTCTACCACTACAGATTCTATCAAAACTTACAACTTGGTGTTGAAGATCTTGATGATTTAGAACCAAACCCATTGGTGTGTGCATATCGGGTATCGTGTGGCAGGGATGGCCTTTATTAGGGAGACAAAAAGGAAAGGAGTATCTATCTATGATATTGGTTGAGGTATAAGAATAAAGTATTTGTATGTTGACTTAGTGAGTAGTGGATTAGATTTTAGTGAACCCCGAGTGAATCCTCGCAGTTTTTCCCGAGGAAGATTTTTTGGGTCAACAAATCACCTGTGTTATTTATTGTTTATCATATACACTTGTAATTGTTAGCACACATGCACACTAAGTGTTTGTTGGAATGATTGTTTCACTATCTATCCATACATAGTTGTGCAATTTGGATTTGGAATTTGAGATTGACATGAGATTGATTAAGAGTGAATTAATTGAAGATTGATTAAAATCAATCATCATGTGTGAAATGGGTTGTGATGACTAAAGTGATTGTCACATTAATTGTTATATCTTTATAGGAAGAGATAATTATGGTCGTTTAAATTTTTATTGGTAATTAATTGGGCTAAAATTGAAAAACTTATTCACGCACCTCTAGGTAAAAATCTATAGCTCTATATGTATAATAGTGAGGGAAGATCCAAATCAGGTTTCCCTTTCTGGAATAATAATTGGTATCAAAGTGTGCTTGTCCTAAGTTCATAGAAACTTGTAGGCATTTCCTGTTTTTGCTAACGTACCTAGTTTTCCTTCTTGAGATCTAGTTGTATTGCGAGTTAGTATTCAATGGAGTCTCAAAAGGAAGGTAGTTCAATTAGACAACTGCCACTCTTCGGTGGATCAAAATTTGCATATTGGAAAGCTCACATAAGAGCATTTCTTAAATCCATTAACGAGAGAGAGTGTTTGACCATGCAAGAGGGTTGGAGCCCTCCCACCACCACCATGCAAGTCAAAGGTGGTGAAGTGGTAGTTGAAGTGAAATCCCAAAGACTTGGTTGAGGACCAACATTGAATCAGTCGGGGGAGGAGGAGGGGAACTCAAAAGGCTTGAATGTGATATTTAATATTGTGACACCAAACAAGTTATAAAGGATAAAAAATTGTGAAACTTCTAAAGAAGCATGGTACCTCTTGGTTGTTTCCCACAAAGGGACTTCCATGGTGAAGATATCAAGAATCCAAAGGTACACCTCTCAATTCGAGACCTTGAGGATGTAAGATGAGGAAATATTTAGTGAATTTTATACTAAATTGTGTGACATTGCAAATTCATCTTTTGCATTAGGTACCAAGGTTGACGATGTGGACATCAAGTGAAATATTTTGAAATCTCTACCCATGCTAAGGTCACATCCTTGCAGACAAGTGTCAACATGGAGTTGGTGTCGGTTGAAGACCTAGTTGGGTCAATATTGACTTTTAAAAAGAACCCTCCATCCTTAAAGAATGAAAAGGGCATTGCATTGAGCTCAACAAAATAAGAGGGAGGTAAATCCGGGTCTCCTCGATTAGGTAAACTGAACTTAGCCTTAATTGCAAGGAAGTTCAAAAAATACTTCAAGGCTAGCAATGTGGAGCCCTCAAGGTTGAAAGGAGAGCCTAGTAAACCTACTAATCCTGAAGAGGGAAGAGAGAGAGGGGGAATAAACTCTCGACATGAGATTGAGAGAAAAAGGCAAGACTTCCAATGCTTTGAATGTCAAGGATTTGGACATATTACTTCGGAACATCCTAATTGAACCAAGATGATTGCCTAAGGAAAAGAGAAGAGTTATAAAGGCCACATGGAGTGATAGTGAAAGTGAGTCAAACTTGATTGATGACTATCTTCTAATGATGAAGAGAACTTTACAACCTTTGTAGGTTCACTCTCCTCACCCGTACAAAAACTTCAACGAATAAAGTTAAGGCAAGTTCTACCACGATGATAGAAGAATTGGAAGAAGAAGTCCCCAACTGTATGGAGGATGAAGAGTGTTTTGAGGATATTGAAGATGTATATGACCAATTGTATTTACAATACTTTAAACAACAAGAGAATGTACTTTCCTTGAGTGGTAAAATGAATTCAAATAAAGAAGATAGAAAAGCACTTCATGTGGACTTGGTTAAGTCTGAAGCTCAACTATGTGGGTTAGAGGAAGATAAAAAGTCTCTTCTCAATCGAGTAAGCTTTCTTGAGAAAAAGTGTCATGAGCTTGTGAAGTCTAAGAAGAATCTTGAGTCAAAATGTTCCAAACTTGATAAAGATCTTCATGAATCAAATGAACTCTCAAAAAGGGTTCCTCAACGCAATGAAAATCTTGACAGGATGTTATATATGGGAAAGAGTGTGGGTGATAAACATGGTCTAGGTTATACAAATGCACACACCAACACTTCTTCCAAGACAGTGTTTATGAATGGTAACACCACCCCATCACCCCCTAAGAAAGCGCATATCCTAAGTGGACTCAAAATGGCAAGGGTAGGAACTCAAGAAGTTTGCTATTTATTAGACCTAAAACAATCATAATTTGTGTTATACTTGTGGAGAACATGGTCATCATAGTATACATTGGATAACAAATAGCGAAGTCTTAAATAAAAATCTTGTACATCTAGACAACCAATCCAAAGTCTTAAATCATCATGTCTCAAAGTCTTTAAGCTTTTGGATAGGTCTTGTGAGTTCAAGTATATGCATGCATCATTTTTAGTGTACCACATGATGACTTGATCTTAATCATGCACATTCAAGAATGAGTGGTCAAGTTGTAATATATCTTAATATAGTTCGAGGTCGATTCCTCATGGAGCTACCTATGGGAACTTTAAATAGAAAAGTTGAATTAAACCTAGAGAAAGATCATTAAAAAGTGGATTTCAGTGTGTGCGTATTGATGGAAAAATAGAGTGCTTAAAAATAGGTTTTACTTTCAAAAAATTAAAAAGGTGCTCTTTAGTTTGGGAATCAGACATGTGTGGCATTGCTTGAGTTTATGATAGTGCCACAATCCTAAAATTAACCCTCATGCCAATGGTAAGTCAATCAGAATGTATTTATATATCAAAACATAACACAGTAACCGTTAGATTTATCGGAAAGTCTATGCACCATACAACAACCAACTAACTTAGCAACCCAGAAGGTGCAAATAATCATTCAATAGTTTACTTTGGCAATTGATTGGAAGGTTTATGATTAAATGAAGAACATAGCTCTGTTTATGCTTAGAATAAAAAACATTAGATGTGGTGAGACTTAACCCGCCTATACCCAATATCCCAATCTTCACATAATGCCAAGCTTAGTAAGTCATTGAATCATGCCTTAAAGTACATGAAATAGTAAACATAGAATGGAAATAAACATGAAACCTAGCTCGGTACTTGCGTGAATCATGAGCATAACCTAAGTTATACACCTATGATATAAAGTAAAAAACATTAAAGGAAAATATCATCCATCATTCAAGGGCAGTTTATAATAATAAAGCATAAAAATGGGTACAAAAAATCATATCTTAAGCAATATTATACAAGTCCTTCCCCCCTCACTAACAATAAAATGAGAAACTACCCACTCTTCATAGCTATGGACAAACTAGAAAAGTGGGAGAACTTCATTCCTCCAAGCAAGGTTGAAAATATAATACAAGAGAATTGAAAACTATAAACAAAATCTCTAAACTCTTTCCCAAGGATAGATTGAAACACCACCACCCTTGTTGGCCAAGAAAAAGTTAGGAAAAGTGAGAGAAGTTCAAACCTCAAAGTAAAAAGAGTAAGTAAAGAAATGTAGAAGATACGATGTAACTAGGGAGCTGTAAATGAGAGAAGTTATCTTCCAAAAGATGGCATATCCAACTAGGAAAAAGGAGGGATGGGGTATTTATAGAGCTACATGGGTGGCAATGGTGGCTAGGGAGAAGAATCAGAGACAACCTTTCATGATTTGGTGGAGAAGAAGGACTTCAAGGCGAGTTGGACCGTTCAATCGCTAGCCATCACCGTTTGGATGGTGGTAGCCCTCTACTTTTCTCCCTTTGCGGCTGTTATTGTAAATTCCCACATGTAATAGAACTTGTACCAACTATGTTTGATATACAAAATGTATATTGTATAAGTTTGAGTTGATTTTGGAAGGGTTTGAAAGGATTGGAAATGGAAAACAGAGGAAACAGGAAAATCAAGAAAAATTATACCGGTATAGCGTACCGGTACGCTACTGTCTAGAGAGCTTACTGTACCGGTATTGCATACCCGTACACTTTGTAAATTTCAGAAACTTTTAAGTTGTGATCTGGGGTCCGATTCTCTCCCTATAAATACATAAGGATGCCCAATTTAGCCCAATTTAGCCCAATTTCAACATTTCTAACCTCAGGAAACCTTAGAGAGGAAGAAAGAGAGGGAAAAACACAAGATCAAAGGGGACTAGCGCATTGGATTGGATCAAAGCCCTAGTTTTTCAAGAATACCAAGGTAGGGGTTTCTTCCTATTATCTTACATTGAGGCTAGGACATATATATATATGTATTCTTTTGACTCTAAATCTTATATATATGCTATGAAATCCTTGATTCTTGACATTCCTTTGAAATTACCATGTTTTTAAACAAGACTATGGTTGGATAGCCATTAAATCTCTTTTCTTGTCCTAAAACCCTAGTTTTCAAGAGAAATGAATATTTCTCTTGATTTTTCCTTTGTCCCTGATTTCAAAACTTTAGAGTTTTGTATTGAACAATAAAATGTGATTTATGATGATCTCTTGCATATTTTCGCAAATGGTTCTATTGTAATACTCTATTTAAAAATTGAGAAATTTGTTGGAAATTGTATCTCTTATAGATGTTTAGATGACCATGGGTAGCCGTTGACCGGGTATCGTAGAGTGGGTAGATCCGTTTCTTACTCCGTGTGGGTTTAAATTTTTTCTTTCACTCGTAGTGGAGTCGGTGCATTGTGAGGACCAAATCACTATTCACTCACGGGAACTGAGGTTGAGGGTTAGTATGTTATTCCTGTGTTGGATTCGTCACTACCATTGTGTTGGCATACACCCTTCCTAAAGTTGGATATCCTTGCAAGGATTTGGGTGTGTGTGTGTGGGCTAGGATATTCTTGATGTGTTTATTCATGCGAACCATGCATCATACCTGAGATACATTGTAGTTTCTTGTTGTTGTTCACATGGTGGATGATTGCTTGTTGAGCAAATGGTTGGTCATGTCTTACTGTGGAAATGGTTGTTGTAGAAATGATAATCAGTTGGAATCATCATTGTTGGAAATTGATTTTATCCTTTAATTTAATTATTGTTTTTGCTTAAACTTGAGATCCATTGAAATATCCTTATTTTCTTTCAAAAGCTAAATATGCTATTTGTGAAAAGAGATCGACTTGTTTTATATGTTTTATAAACCTATTTGAGTTTGAGAGGATTTTCCTACAGAGCTTAGTGCTCACCCCCTACAAATAATATATTTTTTTCCAGATTACGTGTTAGATGAGAAGCTCTGCTAGACGTGCATGTGAATCCCGACGTGGATGCTTAGGGCTATATACTCTCCTAGGTGCTAGACTAGAAAATTCCTTTTGAGACTCGGTGGAATCTAATATTTTTGTTATTCCACTGCAAGTCAAATTTGATTCTTGTGGATGTAATTACCATGGTTGGGTAGCTTCTTTTGGGATATAATGGCCATGCTCTGGCATATTCTTTTGGGATGATGTTGTAGATATTAGATATGATGAATAGAATTCTATTTATTGATGGATTTTATTAGTTGCTCTTATTAAGTGAATGTTTTTAGATAGTAATGCAGTCCAATGTAGATTTTGGGGCGTTACAAATTTTGGAATTAGAGCCTAGGAGTTAGGTCTTACATTGGAGTTGTAGGTTATGAAATACCACTAGAGAAGTTGTATTAGATTAAATTAAATTCTTGATTAAAATTTTACACAAGTCTTATGCTTTGGATTAGTGTGATAGTTAGGAATTGATGTGCAAGATGGAGGGAGGACGAGGACGAGGACGAAGACGAGGACGTGGACATGGACGTGGGCAGGGATGTGGTGACCAAGCACACCCACCACCACCACCACCATCACCACCTCCCGATGCCATGAATGACATATACCAATGCTTAAGGGAGCTAACCACTCTGGTGCAACACCAGAATGGAAACAACAACCATAATAGGGGGATTCGTCCATTAGCTCATGTGCTGGGCAACGGGGACAAAATTGATGGATGGTAGTTCTTCAAGAATTTTTACGTCAACACCCACCTACTTTCCATGGAAGCTCTAACCCCTTTGATGCAGATAAATAGATTCGCCAGTTGAAGAAAATGTGTGATGGCATGGGGTTGCAAAGGAATTTCGGGTCGGCCTAGCTACCTATCTGCTAGAGGGGGAGGCCAATCATTGGTAGGACTGGGTGAAGAGAAGGAGGAACATTGATTCTCTTACCTGGGAGGAGTTTGATCAAATCTTCCAAGACAAGTATTTTCCTGAATCGGTCAGAGACAAGATGAGTGCATATTTTTTTGCTCTATGACAGGGAAGCATGACGGTGATAGAGTATGAAGGGAAGTTTGATGAGCTATCCCATTATGCCACGAAGTTCATATCTACCAAGGCCAGAAGGGTCAAATGCTTTGAGCAGGGCTTAAGGCCTACCATTAGGAAGAAGCTTGTGGCTCTTAAGATCCAGGACAATGGGGATCTTATGGATAGAGCTGCATTGGTTGAGAAAGACACGAAGGATAATCAGCGGCGCCAGAACTTCATGATGGGAGGTCCAATCGAGATGGAAGCTAGCAGCAGTGGAGTGCAGAGGGCAGCACCATACCGTCTTCCAGACCAGGCGGTTGGATAGAGACTCCAGACAACTCGAGGAGTTGGAGGCGTACCAAAGAGAGCAGGCACTGACCCACGTCAATGCTTTGCATGTAGAGGTAACGGGCATTTCAAAAATAAATACCCATCTTTTCCACCGAAGACCAATCAAGTAACAGAATAAGTGAATGCAAACAAGCCACCACTACAGAAGCCACTACAGTAGAGACAGTTAGGACCTCTAGCTCCAGGCGGCGCCAATCAGGGAAGAGTGTTTGCTTTGACCCAACCAGAGGAAGACGTTTCTAATGCCGTTGTGGAAGGTATTGTTCTTCTTTATAATTCTTGAGCCCGAATTTTATTTGATCCTGGTGCGACTTATTCATTCATAAGCACGATATATGCTCTTAATTTGCGATTGTAATTTGAAAAGTTAGAACATGCCTTGTATAATCACCATTCACATCATTAGAGCACTAAATTCATCCATTAATAAATAAGACTTCATAAAGTCATCCATAGAATTTACATCATTATCCCAAAAAAATATACCAAACTATGACATTTACATCCCAAAAGAATTAGATTACACTTGCAGCGGAATCATAAAAATAATGTTAGACTTTATATTGCCTCAAAATAAATTTCCTAAGGTGTCACAAAAGAAGATAGAGCACTAAGTGTCCCCCTCGGGATCTACGTTCCCTTCTAGGGAAGCATCCCATTGCACTCGCTCATCAACTCCAAGCTCTTCCTCTTGGCAATAATCTGAAAATATTATTTGTAAGGGGTGAGCACTAAGCTCCATAGCAACAATCCTCCCAAACTCGAACAAGGTTTATAAAAGCATATAAAATGGTCGGTCTCATTTCACAAATAGCATACATAATCTTTGACGTAAAACATGGGCATTTTAGAATGGATCTCAAGTTTGAGTAGCAACGGTAATTTAAATTAACTGTAAAAACCAATTTTCAAATAAATATCTATTTTCCAAAAATATAAACCATTTTCTCACAAGACCTTATGGAATCCCATACTTCCACAAGTTCTTGTAGGAAACCATTGTCCACCACAATTCAATAATCCATAACTTGAATATTCCACAACCATATGTATATGTATCTCAAACATGATGCGAGGCAAGCCCCATGAATCAACACATTGAGCAATATCTAGCCCACACACACCCACACAAATCTTATAAAAAATATCCATCCTTTCGGAATGGCGTATGCCATACCAATAGCAGTGATGCATCCAACCCAGGTATTAGTATACTAACCCTTTTCCATGGTACCCCGTGAGTAATAGCGGTTTAGTCTTACTAAAGCTCTACCCCACAACGAGTGGTGGCAAAAATGCCAACCCACACGGAGCAAGAAAAACATCTACCCACTCTACGATATCTCGTCAAAGGCCACCCATGGTTATCCAACACTCACAAGAGATACGATACCAAACCCATTTCGTCAATTTACAAGCATATCTCAAAAATTCTCAAATTAAGCATGTGACATTTTCAATAACCAACTAAGAAAAATGCAAGAGATCACAACCATGTCATTTTATTATTCAATAAAAAACACAATGGTTTTGAAATCAAGAATAAAGGAAGAGTTCAAGAGGAAAACCCATCACTCTTGAAAAGTAGGGTTTTTCAAACAAAAGAGGGATTTCATGGGTATTCAACCCTAACTTTGTTAGAAATATGTAATCTTGCCAAAAAAACTAAGAGAGGATGATTTCATATCATATATATCACATTTAGATCCAAACATTCATATATATACATAAGCCCTAATCTCAATGTAAGAGAAAGAGAAGAAATCCTCTACCTTGGGTTCTTGAAGAACTAGAGCTTTGATCTTGAATCACCCCTAAATCTCTTGTTTTTCCCTTTGATCTTGTGTTTCTCTATTTCTCTCTAAGTGTTTTTGGGGTTAGACGTGGTGAAACGGAGGCTAAAGAGGCAACTTTAAGCATTTATAGTGGAAGGGGGACCGACTTGTTCGCGACTGAAAATTTCAGATTTTTATAGCGACTACCGGTAACTCGGGTACTTTGGACACTTGACTACATGTTGACTACCGGTAGCTCGAGTACACTGGGCATTCGACTACTGGTAGGTACTATCTAGATTTGCCTACTTCACCTATTTTTCATTTCCAATCCATTCCTAATCCTTCCAAAACCATCCCATACATGTTTAACAAAGTTTTTCACATAAATCATGATACCCACAAGTTCTATTGAACATATTTTCAATTCTTTACAAGTCAAAACTAAATCTTAGCTAACTATTTACTATTTCAACCTTAACACCTGTATATTCATTTGAAAATCAATTAATCAACAATTATATGACTATATGAATATAAACATGTAGGGGTTTACAATCCACCCCCTTAAAGAAAGTTTCGTCCTCGAAACTTACCTCAAGTAGTAAACAAATACAGATATTTCTCCCGCATTTCTTGCTCGGGTTCCCAAGTAGCTTCATCCACCCCATGATGTTACCACAAGACTTTTACTATTCGAATAACTTTGTTGCGAAGTACTTTCTCCTTGGTATCTAGAATTCTCACCGATTGTTCTTCATATGTTGCTCCATCTTGAACTTCTATATCTTCCAAGTCCACGACCAGCGTTGTATCCGTTTGACATTTACATAACATTGAAACGTGGAACACGTCATGCACCCCTGACAACTGAGCCGGTAACCACAACTGATACGCCGCTTTGCCCATACATGCCCAAAACTTTGATCACTTGAAATGGTTCGGTATATCTTGGCGCTAATTTTTCCTTCTTGCCGAAACGAAATATTCTCTTCTTGGGTGAAACTTTGAGGAACATATAGTCCCCTTCTTTGAATTCCAATGGCCTTCGTCTTCTATCCGCATAGTTCTTCTGCCTACTTTATGTTGTAGTAGTCTCTCTCGGATGAGTTGAATCTTTTCTGTAGTTTCTCGAATAATTTTCGGCCCAAACAAGCTACTTTCGCCGACTTCCAACCAACACGTCGGGGATCTACAAGGTCTTCCATACAATGCTTTATACGGTGTCATCCCAATGCTTGTCTGATAGTTGTTGTTGTATGCAAATTCTACCAACGGTAGATGATCACTCCAACTTCCTTTGGAGTCCAATACACAAGCACGTAACATATCTTCTAGAATTTATATCACTCTCTCGGATTGACCATCTGTTTGAGGATGAAACGCAGTGCTGAAGTATAACTCTGCTCCCATAGATCATTGTAGACTTTGCCAAAATTACACCACAAACCACGAATCACGATCTGATATGATAGAGAGCAGAACTCCATGCAACATGACAATCTCATGGATGTAGAGCTTGCTCAAGGTCTCTAAGTTTTCTGTGGTCTTCATACTTAAGAAATGAATAGACTTGGTGAGTCTATCCACGATGACCCATACAACATTATGTCCTAGCGTCGTCCGTGGTAAACCCGACACAAAATCCATGGTGATGTGATCCTACTTCCACTCTAGGATAGGTAAAGACTGTAGTAATCCTCCTGGCTTTTGATGTTTGATCTTCACCTGCTAGCACACTGCACATCGTGCTATGAACCTTGTCACATCCTTCTTCAGTCCCTTCCACTAATATTGGCGCTTCTTGTCCCTATACATTTTTCTGCTACCGGGGTGGATAGCTAACTTAGAGCGATAACACTCTCAATGTATATCCTCCTATAGGGACGAATCATCGGGAACGCATAATTTTTTCCCATATCTCAATTCTCCGTTTCTCAAAGACCAATCCTCCATAGTTTCTCCATTCTCCAATTTTGCTCGAATCGATGCTAATTCAAGATCCAAGCATTGCAATTCCACAACCCTACATTGGAGAATAGGTTGAGCCACAAGGTTGAACAAGCATGGTCAGGATCCATCTTCTACAAGCCATAGATCATAATCTCCAAGGGCATCCTTCAACTTTCATTTACCTATGGAAACATTGAGTTCACCGCGAGACTTCCTGCTAAGTGCATCGGCAACTACATTCGCCTTCCCCGGCTGGTAGTTGAGTGTGAAATCGTAGTCTTCTAGGTACTTAATCCACCTTCTTTGCCGGAGATTCAAGTCTTTCTATGTGAAGATATACTTGAGGCTCTTATGATCCGAATACACTTGAAACATCTCGCCATACAAATAACACCTCCACAACTTAAGAGCAAAGACTACATCGACAAGCTCTAAGTCATGGGTGAGATAGTTCTATTCATGTGTCTTTAATTGTCTCGAGCCATATGCAACTACATTGCCTCCTTGCATTAACAAGCATCCCAAGCCTCATAGTGAAGCATCAGTGTAAACATTGTATCCTTCCCCACTATTCAGAATAATGAGGATAGGAGCCGTTGTCAACTTCTCCTTCAATGTGCAAAAGGCTAGTTCACATGCTTGAGTCCACAAGAATTTCTCCCCCTTCTTTATAAGGCGAGTCATCGGCATCGCAAGATTTGAGAACCCTTTTACAAACCTCCGGTAGTAATCCGCTAAGCCCAGAAAACTACGTAATTCGGTCACGTTCTTTGGTGGTTCCCATTTCATCACAGCTTCAATCTTAGTGGGATCAACAACTACACCCTGTTCCGACACAACATGGCCAAAGAATTTCACTTCCTTGATACAAAACTCACACTTACTCATCTTTGCATATAACTTATGGTCTTTCAATGTCTGTAGCACAATAGAGAGATGACGTCCACGTTCCTTGTGAGTCCGAGAATAGATTAGTATGTCATCAATAAATACAATGACAAACTGATCTAGATACGGTCGAAATACCTTATGCATCAAATCCATAAAGGCTGCGGGTATATTAGTCAATCCGAATGGCATTATCGTGTACTCGAAATGACCATACCGGGTGCGAAAAGCAGTCTTAGGAATGTCCTCCTCCCTGATCCACAATTGATGTGAGAAGGTCAATCTTGGTGTAATACCTAGAATCCCTCAATTAATCGAATAAGTCAACAATCCGTGGCAATGAATATCTATTATTTACTGTCACCCGATTTAAGCTTCGGTAATCTGTGCATAACCAAAATATTTCATCCTGCTTCTTCACAAAGAGGACCGGGGCTCCTCAAGGTGAAGTACTCAAGCGGATAAACCCAATAGCCAACAGATGGTCCAACTGCTTCCTTAGCTCCTTTAACTCCAAAGGTGCTATTTGATAGGGAGTAATAGAAATTGGCTCGGTTCCCGGATAGAGATCAATCTTGAACTCAATCTCGCATTCTGGGGGTAACCTAGGTAATTCGTCAAGGAATACATCTGGAAAATTCAATACTATCAACACCACGTTCGCATGGGATCTATCTCGATCATCTCCCATTAAGTTGGCTAAGAAACTCAGTTGGCTCCCTGCTTTAGCTTTCAAGAATCTACTACCCGTAGTAGGAAATAGATGGGAAGAATTAAGATCATTCATGAAAGTAAAAACTACCCCTCCTGGTAATTGGAATGAGGTCCGCTTGCAAAAATAATCCATCACTGCACGAAAAATGGATAACAAATTCATCCCAAATATAACGTCATACCCCTTTATGTCTAACACAACCAAATCTACAATCAACTCATGCTCCCCAATGCAAAGCACACATCCTCTCCACACCCTAGTTGTATCCAACCATTCTCCCATCGGCATATCAATACTCAAAGCATGTTCAAGTTTCCCAAAATTCAAACCCAGATTAAGTGCATATTTCGTGCGTATGAATGAATGTGTAGCACCAAGGTCAAATATGATTTAGGCCTAAGAAATATAAAGAAGCACAATACCTTCCACTACGGCATTGAAAGCTTCTTCCTGTAACACCCCGTATTTTCTCTTATATAATGTATAGATAGATGTAATAAAATATTATGGTGAATGTGTGGATATGTATAATAAGGTAAGGATAAACCATATAGATGT
>CM042193.1:29748653-29837199 GCA_023539305.1 Ilex asprella | reverse complement strand
GGAAATGTAAAGGCCAATGATTGGCATACTCTTTTGGGGATATTGGTGTATATGTTATGGATTATTGTTATGAAGACTTATTTATTAATGGTTTATCTTAGTGCTCTCATGGTAGGAATGGTGATTGAATGTAATGCCGTCCAGGGTATGTTTTGGGGTGTTACACTTTCTCCAGTTGAGTCGGAGCAAAAACCTTTCCTTGATTGGCTTCGTCGGGGGACTTGAGCTTGTAACTGTCTCTGCTGTGCTAGCCTTTATAGAGGTGGTCTGTTTGCTGGTACCTGCCCGGTATTAGTCAATCCGAACGGTATTACCATGTACTCGAAATGACCATACTGGGTGCAAAAAGTAGTCTTAAGAATGTCCTCCTCCCTGATCTGTAATTGATGGTACCCTGTGCAAAGGTCAATCTTGGTGTAATACCTAGAACCCTTCAATTGATCGAATAAGTCATCAATCCATGGCAATGAATATCTATTATTTACTGTCACTCGATTCAAGCTTCGGTAATCTGTGCATAACCAAAGTGTTTCATCATGCTTCTTCACAAAGAGGATCGGGCCTCCCCAAGGTGAAGTAATCAAGCGGATAAACCCAATAGCTAACAGATAGTCCAACTGCTTCCTTAGCTCCTTTAACTCCAAAGGAGTCATTCGATAGGGAGAAATAGATATGGGCTCGATTCCAAGATATAAATCAATCTTGAACTCAATCTCGCGTTGTGGGGGTAACCCAGGTAATTCGTCAGGTAAGACATCTGGAAAATTCGATACTATCAACACCACGTCCACATGGGATCTATCTCGATCATCTCCCATTAAGCTAGCTAAGAAACTCATATGGCTCCCTGCTTTAGCTTTCAAGAATCTACTACCCGTAGTAGGAAATAGATGGAAAGAATTAGGATCATTCATGAAAGTAAAGACTACCCCTCTCGGTAAGTGGAATGAGATCCACTTTCGAAAATAATCCATCACCGCACGAAAAGCGGATAAAAAATTCATCCCAAATACAACGTCATACCCCTTCATGTCTAACACAACCAAATCTATAATCAACTCTTGCTCCCCAATGCGAAGCACACACCTCTCCACACCCTAGTTGTATCCAATTGTTATCCCATTGACATATCAATACTCAAAGCATATTCAAGTTTCCCAAAATCAAAACCCAGATTAAGTGCATATTTCATGCATATGAATGAAAGTGTAGCACCGGGGTCAAATAAGATTCGGGCCCAAGAATTACAAAGAAGCACAATACCTTCTACTACGGCATTGAAAGCGTCTTCCTCCGGTTGAGTCAAATCAAAAATCCTTCCTTCATTGGCGTCGCTAGGGGCTTGAGTTTGTAATTGTCTCTGCTGTGCTGGCCTTTATAGAGGTGGCCTGTTTGCTGGTACCTGTCCGGTTGCTTGATTTGTCCTTGGTGGAAATGTAGGACATCTATGTTTGAAGTGCTCAAACTCTCCACATGCAAAGCATTAACGCAGGTCAGTGCTTGTTCTAGTTTGAGCAACTCCATCTCCTCGGGCCATTAAAAGTCTCTGTCCATTACCTGGTCTGGCCGCCGGTATTGTGCCGTCCGTTGTATCCCGCTACTACTAGCTCCCGTCCGGATTGGGCCTCCTCTCTTGAAGCTCTGTCGCCGTTGGCTATCCTCTATGTCTCTCTCTACTATTGCAGCTCTGTCCACTAGGTCCCCATACTCCCTGATCTTGAGAGAAACCAACTTCTCCCGGATGACCGGCCTTAGTCCTTGTTCAAAGTGCTTGGCCCTGTCAGCCTAAGTAGCTATAAACTCCGTAGCATAACAGGATAGCTCATCAAACCTCCTCTCGTACTTGGCCACAGTGATGCTGTCCTATCATAGAGCAAGAAAATCAGTCTTCATTCGGTCTCTGACTGATTCAGAAATGTACTTGTCTTGGAAGATTTGGTCGAACTCCTCCCAAGTAAGTGCATTGGTGTTCCTCTTTCGTTTCACTGAGTCCTACCAGTGGTCGGCCTCCCCTTCCAATAGATAAATAGCCAAGCCGACTCGAAGATCCTCAGCTACCCCCATACCATCACAAATCTTCTTAACCCGGCAGATCCATTTATCTGCATCCAAGGGGTTAGGACTTCCTTGAAAAGTAGGTGGGTGTTGGCGTAGAAATTTCCGAAGAACTACCATCCTCCGATTCTGGTTCCTGTTGCCCGGTACTTCGGCTAATGGATGAGCCCCACCATTATGGTTGTTGTTCCCATTTTGGTGTTGTACCATAGTGGTTAACTCCCTCAGGCATTGGTAGATGCCATTCATGGCATTGGGAGGTGGTGGCGGTGGTGGATTTTCTTGACCACCACGCCCACGTCCACGTACACGTCTGCGTACATTCCCACAGTCCATCATACACATCAATTCATAATTTAGTTTCTTGATGTGTAGACATGGTTAGGATGTCTATGTCTTAGCACAAGGCTTGTATAAAATTTAAATCACTAATTTTGTTCAACCTGATTCTACATTTATAGTGAAGATCCATAACCTACAGCTCCCATGTAAGACCTAAAGCCTAAGCTCTGATACCAAAATCTGTAACATCACAAAATGCACCTTGGAAGCATTACTAGCTAATCACTATTCACATCACGAGAGCACTAAATACATCCATTAATAAATAAGACTTTGTAAAGTCATCCATAGAATTTACATCATTATCCCAAAAGAATATACCAAACTATGATATTTACATCCCAAAAGAATTAGATTACACTTATAGTGGAATCATAAAAATAATGTTAGACTTTACTTTACCTCAAAAGAAATTTCCTAAGGTGTCACAAAAGAAGATAGAGCACTAAGCGTCCCCCTCGGGATCTACGTTCCCTTCTAGGGGAGCTTCCCATTGCACTCGCTCATCTACTCTAAGCTCCTCCTCTAGGCAATAATCTTAAAATATTATTTGTAGGGGGTGAGCACTAAGCTCCGTAGCAACAATCCTCCCAAACTCGAACAAGGTTTATAAAAGTATATAAAATGGTCGGTCTCATTTCACAAATAGCATACATAATCTTTGATGTAAAACATGAGCATTTTAGAATGGATCTCAAGTTTGAGTAGCAATGGTAATTTAAATTAAAAGTGCAAAACAATTTTAAAATAAATATCCATTTTTTCAAAATATAAACCATTTCCCCACAAGACCTTATGGAATCCCATACTTCCACAAGTTCTTTTAGGAAATGATTGTCCACCACAATCCAACAATCCATAACTTGAATATTCCACCACCATATGTATATGTATCTCAAACATGATGCAAGGCAAGCCCCATGAATCAACACATTGAGTAGTATCTAGCCCACACACACCCACACAAATCAAATCAAGAATAAATGAAGTGTTCAAGAGGAAAACACATCACTCTTGAAAACTAGGATTTTTCAAACAAAAGATGGATTTCATGGGTATACAACCCTAACTTTGTTAGAAATATGTAATCATTCCAAAAAAAAAATTAAGAGAGGATAATTTCACTTCATATATATCACATTTAGAGCAAAATATACATATATACATAAGTCCTAATCTCAATGTAAGAGAAAGATAAGAAATTCCCTACCTTGTATTCTTGAAGAACTAGGGCTTTGATCTTGAATCACCCTAAATCTCTCATTTTTCCCTTTGATCTTGTGTTTCTCTCTTCCTCTCTAAGTGTTTCTAGGGTTAGAAGTGGTGAAATGGAGGCTAAAGTGGCAACATTAAGTATTCATAGTGGAAGGGGGACCAGCTTGCTCGCGACTTAAAATTTCAGATTTTTACAGCGACTACCGGTTTCTCAGGTACTTTGGACACTCAACTACCTGTTGACTACCGGTAGCTCGGATAAAATGGGCGTTCGACTACCTGTTGACTATCGGTAGTTCGGGTACACTGGACACTCGACTGTCGGAAGGTACTACCGGTAGTTACTACCCAGATTTGCCTACTTCACCCATTTTTCATTTTCAATCCATTCCTAATCTTTCCAAAACCATCCCATACATGTTTAACAAGGTTTTTCACATAAATCTTGATACCCATAAGTTCTATTGAACATGTTTTCAATTCTATGCAAGTAAAAACTAAATCATAGCTAACTATTTACTATTTCAACCTTAAAACCTACATTTTCATTTGAAAATCAATTAATCAAAAATTATATGAGTATATGAATATAAACATGTGGGGGTTTACACCTTGAGTATTGACATGCCTATGGCAGAACAATTGGAAACAAAAAGGGTGTGCTGTGGTTCGTGCTTCGAATTGGGGAGCAAGAATTGATTGTTGAATTGGTTGCGTTAGACTTGAATGGGTGTGACATAATATTTGGGATGGACTTGTTGTCCACTTTCTATACGGTAATGGTTTGCTTTCGCAAGCAGATTTCATTTCAATTATTGGGAGGGTTAGTTTTCAACTTAATTAATGTAAATCCCGGATAAATTTGAACTTTTTTTGAAAAAGGGCAAAATGATAATTTATCACCCTTATGTGTATTTAAAATAATCATGTTCTAGGGCTTGATTGAGCAAACGGACTTCGCCGTTGGACTCATATCGCAAAATCTAGTCACCCTGTCAAATTTCGTCGAATTCTAAGATAGTCAGACTTTTACACGTCGTTCGAGGTGAATGCATGACAAATGACATTTCAAAGGTCCCCAAAAATGATTTTTTTAAAATTCTCTTAAAATTAAGTTAAATTTCAAACAAAATTAATTTGAACTTAAACCGGGATCAAATGAATCGTTTCGGGATAAAAAACGGACTCGGAAGTCGTAAATATGTGGTGCGATGTGGATCGCACATTCAGGACTATAAATATCTACTTAAATTAGATATTTTGGGCAAATATCCCATTCTTCATCACACTTGGCCGGCCAAATAGAGAGAAAAAAGAAAAGAGAAGAAAAAACTTAGTTCTTCAAGCTTCAATCCAAGATTCTTGGAGATACATTGCTCGGATCAACTCGGACCAAGATTTAAAGTCGATTACCGCGACGAGGGCTACGTCTACATATCAAAAAAAGTAAATTTCACTAAAGATCCAAGGAAATTGATTTCACCCCGACACCTCCTACTCAGTGCATATGCAACTACGTTCGCCTTCCCCGGATGATAGTTGAGTGTGAAATCGTAGTCTTCTAGATACTCAATCCACCTTCTTTGCCGAAGATTTAAGCCTTTCTGGGTAAATATGTACTTGCGGCTCTTATGATCCAAATACACTTGGAACTTCTTTCCATAAAAGTAACACCTCTATAACTTAAGAGCAACGGCCACAACAGTCAGCTCCAAGTCGTTAGTAGGATAATTATGCTCATGAGTCTTGAGTTTCCTCGAGCCATAAATAACTACTTTACCTCCTTGCATTAGAACACATCCTAAGCCTCGTAGTGAAGTATCGGTGTACACATCATATCCTTCCCCACTGCTTGGAATAATGAGGATAGAGCAATTGTCAGTCTTTCCTTCAAGGTGCGAAAAGCTCGTTCACACTCTTAAGTCCACAAAATTTTTTCTCCCTTCTTCATAAGACGTGTCATCGGTATTGCTAGCTTGGAGAATCCCTCCGTAAACCTCCGATAGTAGCTTGCTAAGCCCAGAAAACTAAACACTTTGGTCACATTTTTCGGTGGTTCCCACTTCATTACTGCTTCAACCTTTGCAGGGTTAACAACTACACCATGTTCTAACACAACATGGCCAAGAAATTTCACCTGTTTCATCTAGAACTCGCATTTTCTCATCTTAGCATATAACTTATGCTCTCTCAATGTCTAAAGCATAATTGTGAGATGGCGTTCATGTTTCTCGTGTGTCCGTGAATAGATTAGTATGTAATCAATGAACACAATGACAAACTGATCTTGATACGGCTGGAATACCATGTGCATTAAATCCATGAAGGCTGCTAGTGCATTGGTCAATCCGAACGGCATCACCGTATACTTGAAATGACCATACCGAGTACGAAAAGCTGTCTTAGGAATATCCTCCTCCAAGATCAATCTTGGAGTAATAATTAGAACCCCTCAACTGATCAAATAAGTCATCTATTCGTGAAAATGGGTATTTATTCTTCACTGTCACTCGATTTAACCTTCAGTAGTCCGTGCATAGCCGAAGCGTTTCGTCATGCTTTTTCACAAAGAGGATCAGGGCTCCCCAAGGGGAAGTACTCAAATAGATAAGCCCAATGGTCAACAGATGGTCCAACTTCTTCCTTAGCTCCTTTAACTCCAAAGGTGCCATCTGATAAGGAGCAATGGATATGGGTTCGGTTCTGAGATAGAGATCAATCTTGAACTCACTCTCTCTTTGTGGGGGTAACCCTGGTAATTCGTCAGGGAAGACATCCATAAAATCCAATACTATCAACAACACATCTGTAGGAAATTTATCTCGATTATCTCCCATCAAGCTAGCAAAGAAACTCAAATGGCTCCCCGCCTTAGCTTTCAAGAATCTACTACCCGCAGTAGGAAATGGATGGGCAGAATTTTGATCATTGACAAAGCTAAAAACTACCCCTCCCGGTAATTGAAATGAAATTTGTTTGCGAAAATAATCCATTACTGCAAGGAAAGTGGACAACAATTTCATTCCAAATATAACGTTATACCCCTTCATGTTTAATGCAATCAAATCTACAATTAATTCTTGTTCCCCAATTCGAAGCACGTAACCTCTACACACCCGGCTAGAATCCAACCGTTAAGCCCGTAGGCATATCAATACGCAAAGTATGTTCTAGCTTCTCAAAGTCCAATCCCAAACTAAGAGCATAGGTAGTATGAATGAATAAATGAGTCACATCGGGATCAAATAAAATTTAGGCCCAAGAATTATAAAGAAGAGCGATACCTTCCACAACTGCATTGGTGGTATCTTCCTCCGATTAGGTCAAGGCAAATACCCTTCCCTGAGTGGCGCCACCTGGGGCTAAATCTCCTAACGGCCTCGGCTGCTATAGTGGCTTGTTTGTAGCCATTTGTCCTGTTGCTTGGTTGGGCTTTGGTGGAAGCGATGGACAGTTATTTCTGAAGTGCCCTACCTCTCCACACGTGAAGCATTGAATGGGGTCAGTTTCTGTTCTCCCTAGTATGCCTCCCACTCCTTGAGCTGTATGAGGTCTCTGTCCCACTACTTGATAGAGGCGACGGTAAAGGTGTCGCTCTCTGTACTCCACTGCAGTTAGCACCGGTATGAATTGGACCTCCCCTCATTTAGTTTTGTCATTGATAATTATCTTCTGCGTCTCTCTCCACTAGTGTATCTCTATCCACAAGATCCCCAAAGTCCCGGATCTTGAGAGCCACTAGCTTCTCCCTGATGGTCGGCCTCAAGCCCTGCTATGATACTAAAAATGTAATGCCCCAAAAACCACTTTGGACGACATTACTATCTAAAATCATTTACATCATGAGAGAGACTAAATAATTTTCATCAAAAAAGAAATATCGTTGATCATATATCATATCTACAATATTATCCCAAAAGAATAAGCCAATCCATGACCACAATATCAAAAGAATATGCCAAACTACGACAATTACATCCCAGAAGAGTCAAAATTAAACTTGCAGCGGAATAATAAAATGTTAGACTTCAACTAGTCTCCAAAAGAAATTTCCTAATCGATTTCATTGGCAAGTATATCCTAGGCGTCCATCTAGGAATCCATGTGTCCGTCTACTAGAGCTTCCCAGGGTACTTGCTCATCAACGCTCGATTCTTCCTCTAGTACATAATCTGAAAATGTGTAATTTGTAGGGGGTGAGTACTAAGCTGTGTACCAACATTCTTTCCAAACTCAAACAAGGTTTAGAAAAACATGTAAAACTGGTCGGTCACATTCAGAAAATATCATATTTCAATTTTTGAAAGAAAATAGAGACATTTCAATAGATCTCAAGATTACACAATAGCAATAATTAAATGGACACAATAAAATACATTTCTCAATAACAAACCATTTCCAAAATGGTTAGGAAGGGAGCTCGCCGTTGCATTGCCTCATACCAATGCACCGGTCATGACGAAATTCAAACCATATTCTCATGTATATTGGTTCATCCTCGTTGCTATGTACGTTGATTGCTTCTTTGAAATCTACCCAATGCTTATACCTAGTCCACCCATCCAATCATAAGCACTTTTGAAAAGAGTGTATACAGCCTCACACAGCATTGACAAATCCTTCCCAAGAAAGGTATACCGTCCCTAGTTCGAACTTAAGTAAACAATAGTGCAATTCAAGTCCGTCACAACAATCATACAAATGAGGAAATCAAAATATTCTCAATTAACCAACCTTTCCAAATTATTACAAAAATCTCCAATTTTTCCCATTTAGTTGTACAAAGAGCAATATAAGAAAATGTACAAGAGACCATCATCAATACCATTTTGTTGTTCAATATGAAACACTAAAGTTTTGAAATCAATAATAAAGGAGAAATCAAGAGAAAAACTCACTTCTCTTGAAATCTAGGGTTTTGAATCAAGAAAAGTGATTTAAAGGAGATTCCACCATAGCTTTGTTGAAAACATGTTCATCTTTGCAAAAATATCAAGAATCAAGGAGTTCATAGCCTACATATTGCATTTAGAGTTAAAAGATACTCATAGAAGTAAACTCTAGCCTCAATGTAAGAGATAGCAAGAAACCCTTACCTTGAATCAAGAATCTCAAGCAAGAACTTAAGCTCTATAGACTTCCTTCCTCCCTCCCTTTCTTTCTCCTTTAATCTTCTTCTAGGGTCTTAATAGGTGTGGGGTGAGAGTAGAATGAGAGAATGGGACAAATGAGGCTTAGAATGGTGTTTTAAAACACAAAAATCTCAATTTTTTTACTGTTGGGTAAGCTTCAGACAAAGTGTACCGATACGCGTACCGGCTATAGGAGTTCTGCGTACTGATACGGTTTGACTGACAAATTTTTACTACAACTTCTAGTGCGATTTTTGACCCATTTATAGGTCTAATTTGAAACTTTTTATGAAATACACTTTTGTAGCCCTAGATGTCTACTATCTACTATCCAAATTTCAGATCAAATGGACATCAGAATAAAAGGTTATGGCCAAAATATTAGGCAATATCCAAGATCCCTTTTTACCCAAATTCTCACTAAAATGTGCTTTCTCTTCGTAATACTTCCTAGCTTCTAATACACCCCATATTAAATCTTCCAATATTTTTCGACCTTTCGAATTCAAAGGAGAACTTATTTTGACCTAAAAAATTTTAGAAACTTATCTAATAACCCTTCCCAGGTTTAAACGCCTTCGACACTTAAACTTCACAATCAATTTGCTTCCTTAGTATTTATTCCTACTGTTGTAATCAATAAGGTTTATTCTTACTTAATTACATATGTAAGAATTACTAAACAAGTAAATTATGATATTAATATAAACAGGTGGGGGGTTTTACATTTTGAATCATGCATATAACCTAAACCAAACATTAAACTTTAAAAATATCTAATTGTAATCCAAATAATTCAATGCAAAGCCACATTATAGAGCTAAATGTTATATAATAGTATTCATATATTAGATTTACATTCAAAACTTGTGTGTGATGTGAAATAAGAATAGAATATTACAAATTTAGCTTGTAATACTTACCCCTTTAATCATCAACAACTAGCTTTGATGCAAACTTTACTAGGGCATGCACTTAGCAATAAATTCATTTCAATTATAGTGACATTCACATTTCACGGTATCGTATGTGAGTAGAATTAATGGAAATCAAAACAACAGATAACTCACATACATTCATATCAAATAACCACTATTTCAGTGAAAGAACTTGGCATAATCTCATAAAATGAAATTATTAACATAGATTGCAAAATACTCACAAATCTCCTCCTTATTCACAAAATGCATGCATTGATCAACCTATTTTTCGCAACCATGAAGGATAGTCAAGAATTCAAAAAGCTATCCTGAGAGAACAATACTTTTCCCAACCATCTTCTTCAATTGCTCTTATTTTCCCATCATTTATAAGCTTACTTAATAGCACAATCTCATACTTATTCACTTTTTTTTTTAATGAAAGCATTTTCCCCCATTTTTTTCAACAACAACAATATTTTTTTCTTTTTTGTTTTTTTTTCTTCAAACTCAACATTATGCATAAATATTCTTTGGATAGCATAAGCACGAGAACTTCACCTCTTGCTCCATTTTTTATTTTTTAAAAGCTACCATCACTCCCTTATGAAATACTATCAAATTAATCCCAACATAGATAAATTACTTCATATTTCTAACTGGGTTATTATATATGTCTTAAGAATAAAGAGTATTGAAAAGAGGCTCAATCATGGCTTCTAAGGATGACTATAAAACAAGAGCAAGGTTAAGGCCCAAGTCCAATAAAAAATGACCTAAAATTATATCTCAAGAGCTATTGATAAGGACACTTCATATGCAAATAATTCAAAAATAATAATTATTACAAAATTAGTATTAGCCAAAACAAATATAATAAGATTATTCAATAGAATTATTGAATAAAATTATCCTTATTTGAGTACATTTGAATATCCCTCCAATGAAGATTAGCTCAAAAACTCACAAAGGACATATAAATCATCTCTACTACGTGTATGAAGTCTCAAGGTAAAGGTATTATTTTCCATACTCTAACACTAGTATAGTCAAATGTGCATGTAATTTGAGTTTTAATTGGGAATACATCTCAAAATACTAAAATATAAAATAAAGTTCTATAACCAGCTTAAGTCTTTTGGCCCGCCTGATAGGTGGCCTTGAAATTTCTCCCACCTTGGAATGGTTGACCTTGGTCTTGGTCTTGATAGCCTTGGCCCTGCCCCTAATACCCCTGTGGGATAGATGTTTTTTGCTTTTTCCTAAAAGAAGATGATTAACCATCTTTCTTCTTGTTTTTAGTACCCACCTCCCAGATGTTTCTTGCATTTTTCACTTCCCTCTAAATGGCCATGACCATCTCAACCATTGAGTCTAAGTCTTGTAGGTAGTGGCCCATAATGTTTCCCTTGATGTACAACTTCAAGTCATTCTTAAATCTTCTCGCTTTGGCCAAATCTGTGGCCACGTAATCACCGGCAAAATGGGCTAGCTCGGTGAACTTAGGCATGTATTCCATTACCGTCATAGTCCCTTGCTTTAAATCCAAAAATTTCTGGGCTTTAACTTACCGAACAACTGATGATTAGTCCTAGCTCATGAAGAGCTCACGAAACTCTCCCCAAATCATTTTCTCTATGTTTTTTGAGGCCTTTGCCCAATCCCACTATAGATGTGCCTCTGCCTCAAGGTGAAACGCAACTAGCCTTATCTTAATGGTGTCGGATGTGATCTCCATAGCCTCCAAGATCTTGTCTACTTGTTGGAACAATGGTCGGCTACTGTCGGATCCGCCCCTCTTGTAAAGGTTGGTGGTTTGTGTGCCTTGAACCTATGAAGTTTGTTTGAGCCTCCTTGTGCCATGTTGGCACTGACTTGCATAAGGTGGCAACCATCATGCCCATAGCCTCAATGAAGGATTATTGACCAAATGTCTGTGGTGGTTAGTTGTTGTTCTGCCCACCCCCTTGACTGTTCTGGTGTCCTCTTCCTCTATTTTTCATCTATACACACAGAAGATTGAAATAGAGCACTAACTTAGTATTCTAAGGTAGGGATTAAGGTCAAAACATTGGGAATTTTTCCCTTGTCTCACTAGTAGGAGGTGTGCCACCCACCCACTCGTAGACATCCAAATCATAAACTTACCCATTCTTTCTTTTCTATCCCCAAGGATATGTTTTCTAACCCTACTGTCTCATTCCCATACACATAGAATCATGCATATAATCACATATCACACAATATGTAGCATTTAATGAACATAACATGTAATGCATAATTGAAGCAATGGCCTAGATCCATGCCCCATAAGCCCTAGGTAAATTAAGAACCTAGGAATTGATACCAAGCTGAGACGCCCCGAAATTCAGGGGTCTTTTCTCAACTGTTGATCACCCATCAACCCGCAAAAGTATACCAGTGAGTATTGCATAACCCAATACCAGGTTGTCACACCTCATTTATCAGGATCATAACAAAAAAAAATTAGGCAGAGTCTCCCTCATACTGGAGCACTACCCAATGCATAACCTATACGCATATCCATCAAATGACTACTCCAATATCTAAACTCTAGTAATTTGGGATTTTTATTATCCATTTACATAATCCAAGGGGAGTGTTTAAAAAGTGAAGGTCCCTCAATGTTTATTTTAAAATTTTTAAATTTGGGGAAGAGGTACCGGTACCTCGGATACGTGGTATCGGTACCAAGGCCTTCTGTTCGCTAGGTACCGGTACCTATATACATTAGTATCGGTACTTGAACCCACTTTTTTCTAGGTATCGGTGCCTATTTATCTTAGTACCAGTACCTAAGCTCATTGTCCATTGGGGTACCGGTACCTTAGCCCACTGTCTATTGGGGGTATCGGTACTTGAGCCCACTTCACCCTTGATGCTCCAAATGATGGTCGTCCACCGGTGTGTATCCCACACTTGAAATTGTTTCCTATATAGGCTGAGCTATGCTCAATAGAGTATTTCCTACAGATGCTACTCCCCACCTAGATGCATATGGAATGTACATATGCAATAATCAACAATATTTATCCATTTCAAACATGAACATACAATTCAATGTTGAAATTCTACCATGTCATGCCATGATATGAGATGACACTCACTCATGCATTTTTAACCTGAGCCCTCATCAACTTCCACAACACAATGCAATGCATGTGTGTAAAACATTCATCATTGATGAAGTACATCCAATGCTTGTTTTGAAATAAAAATCATGTGTTCATAAAATCAAGCATTGTTGGATGTTACACATCCAGGAGTACATTTATAATTCAAAATCTTTAACAAAATCTTGTGTCTTTGTTAGGCAACGGATTTTAGAATTGCACCACCGGCTCTATATGCCTAATTCACTTTTTTGGACTTGCACTGACGGAAGTTAATAAACTAGTAACTGGGTCTTTCACCCGAGGGAACGTCTTGCCTTTCTTGCTATACCTGACACAAGTTTTTTCATGCAAGCAACCGTGCGACTCTGTTGAACCTGAGTCCAATGGTCCGAGCCCATTTACCAACCACCAAGTATGGTGTTTGATCAACCATGCACTCACACACCCACACCCATGCTTAGTGTCCATGAATGTGATGCCTCCAAGCATATGCAATGTGACACACCATTGCAACATTATTATTAATGATGTACAAAATAGATTTGCACACCACCTGTCAAGTGTGAGTAATAAATGCAGTAATTAAAGTAGAGAGATAGAGAGACACAAGCGATTTATAGTGGTTCGGTCAATGTGACCTACGTCCACTTATGAATGGCTAGGGTCGCCGGGTGCTTTATTAACTCAAGAGTGTTGAGAGAGCAGAGAGTATAAGCCTTAGAGAAAGAGAGGAGGTATGTGCTCAGTTGAGTGTGATGCCCCCAAGTGTTGCTGGGGCTTATAATTTATAGTCATCCCCTAACAGATTGGGGTGACTTAATAGCAACTAAGCAACCATTCTAGTGAGCTGACTACTTCTCCTCAACAAGTGGGGTGCTCTCTAGGAGACTCGATCAAAGGATGAAGCGAGGACTGACCTTCTCCAAGATGGCAAGGGTTAGGTTCCAAGATGCTCTCCTGATGACATAGCTAAGTTGATGTAGCTCTCCTGGTGAGCTTGACTGGACCTTGACCACATTGAGCTTGGTGGGCTTTTATAAGGTTAGGCCCTTAGTTGAGATTGGACTTTCCACATGAATTGGGCCCTTTGGGCTTGACCTATCATTTGCCCCCAATTTCCCGTGCCTAAGAAAACTTGGAGAAGGGGGCATTTATCTTGAATCTTGAGTTCTGGGTGGTGGAGACTTCTCTCTTGCTATGTCCATGTTGTGCTTCAACTCGGGGATTGACTTGCCCGACAGGCCGCGGGGTTCCACCTGTCCGGTCAGATGGTAGGGGCTCGGGGGCAGCGCCCCAGAAACCTAAATGATTTTTTGGATCATATATCGAGGCTCTTTCTTCATTCCTGATGTATTTTGCCTTACTGAACACCTTAAGTCTCTTCCATTTTTACTTGGATTTTTAAGAGGGTCTTTGGTTTTCAATTCGGGGCTCTTCCCTCTTAAAAAAACCCTAGGTTATAAATAGAAGCCTCCTTCTCATTCATGTCCATTTCATTCACCTTGAGATTAAATCCCTTCTTGAAACCCTTGAGACCAAGTTCCACCTATTCCATTGCTACTTGGGGGAGTGAAGGAAAATGTCCTCTTTGTAGTTTTTCGACAACTAAGGGGCGAGATTCTTGAACCCATCTTCTTGAGCAATGTCCATTGAAGGCGGAAGTTTTGCGAATCTTGGAGAAAAGAAGATGGAGATGGAAGCCCCAGTAGATGTCGTCACCATTGGGGCGCCGCTTGGGTCGCTTGATGTTGTCCGCGTGATAATCGGCGCAAAAGGGCAATATCCGGGTAAGTTCGAGCGAGGCATAGCAGCTAGTTGGGCAAGCATCCCATTAGGCGAACAGACTAGGAGAAGAGGCGAGGCTGCTACTGTGCTGGACGAGCCAGCCGTGGTGTTGGGCGAGCCAATGCTGGGCAAGCCCACCATGTTGGGTGAGCCTACTGCTGCACCAAGTTCTCGTACAGGCGAGGGAAATCAAGTAATGGAGGAGCCATCCTTGGGCGCCTCGACTGTGTGTGGAGGTGAAAATGAGCACGTTGGGCCTGCTGTTTTCGCAAGCGCCCGTGGGCCAGTAGCCCCTATGCTAAGTGGGTGAGGCAAACAGATCAGTTGCGGGGGGAGCCCATTTTTAACGTGTTAGGGCTACTTATTTGCAGAGAGGACATGTAGGCCACTTGAAAGGGGGAACTGGGCACCAATATGGGCGGGCATATGTTGGGTAGCGCTGAACTGATCCATCAGGCGCCAAGGAGTGTTGCTCTAAGCGAGCCTAGCGGTTGGGTGCCCCTCTAGGTGATGGGTTGCTCAAATTAGGCAAGTAGAGGGGGTCAGACACCTCTCCAGGTGCTGGGCTGCTCTAGTTGGGCTAGTAGAGGGGGTTTGGTGCCCCTTTGGATGCTGGGTTGACTGGCAAAAGTGACGAGGAAGTCTTGGCTTCTTAATCCCACATTCCTTAAGAGCACCCAGGCAATGCCTCGCACCTTTTCGCTAGAAAATGCAAAGGCAAAATGGTCCTTGACGGTGATGTGTCCAAAGTGAGTTCCCTTTTTAGTTTACTCAATAATGATGATGATATTCTGAGAATTATTTCTAATTATCATATTCCTCCCACTGTTCTGTGCCGTCGGGCTAAGACGGGTGAGCCTGCTAATGACGACTCCTCTAGTGATATCATCATTTATGAAGAGATGCTTGATGCTGGGCTCAGGTTCCCAATGCCTCATTCCGTTTGTGACATCCTGAATTACTTTTTACTGACACTTGGGCAGTTGGCGCCCAATGGTTGGAGGGTTCTGCTGGCCTTTCTAGAATTGTGGGAGAGGGTACACCATGAAGATGGCTCTCCTATCGAGTTTCATACATCTTATTACCCGAGTGAGACTCTTGCTCCTAACCGGAACTGGTACTATTTCACTCCTAGGGGAGGCAAGTTAATCACTGACTACCCTCCAACTGTCATAGTTGAAAGTCTCATTTTATTT
The DNA here is from genome assembly GCA_023539305.1 of Ilex asprella. Lineage (NCBI taxonomy): Eukaryota > Viridiplantae > Streptophyta > Magnoliopsida > Aquifoliales > Aquifoliaceae > Ilex > Ilex asprella. The sequence continues at coordinate 29,821,417 of CM042193.1, read as the reverse complement.
ATCTTGATAGAGAATGGGCTTCCGATATTGATAGGGCATTGGTACCATCGCGGTGGGTCGCTCCAATGAAAATTGATACACCCTATAACCTTACCCTTTTCTTCCATATTCCTTGTAGGTTGTGTACCTCACTACACTCCTTGTAGGTTCTCTTGTGCTTTCCAAGGATCAAAAGTGAAAATTGGAGGTTGTGCGAGCTTATCCTAAAAAGGACTTTGGAGCTCTTATGCTCAAGGATGGAGTCAGTGCTTTCCCTTCAGTTTGTGCTAAGGCTGCTGCCCACTCTCCGAAGTCCAGCGACTCCTTTTTAAAGAGAAAGGGTGAGTTGATTCTTTTGTACCTTCCTCCTTTACTTGGTGTTCTCTTGACACTTTATTTTCTTTGCAGCAAATTATAGGCGAATAATTGGGTCCCGCCTATCTAGGAGGAGCCTTCCTCCTTCCAAGGTTACGAGGACAGGTGATGCCTCACAGGTGGCTTCTCTAATGGCGCTGCTTGAGATCTCCCCAAGCAACCCCTCTAGTGGAGTTTCGAGCATGTTCCCATTAGGTGACCCATCCAATGGAGCCCCAGGCGTGTTCCCCTCGAGTGACACCTCCCCATCCGGCGACCTCCTCAATTGCTACTGCTATCCTAGAGTCTTCATTACTAGTTACGCCTTCTGCCCCCTGTTTGGGTACTTCTACAGGGGCACCTTTCCTATGCTAGGCAATTTGCAAGTCATTGGGGAAAGGCTGGGGAGGTTTGTGTTTTCACCAGAAGTTGCTCAGATTAGCACTCTGGGCGCCGAGGGGATTATTAACGTATATTTGGAAGGCCTGGCTTAGGTAAGGGTCTACTATTTCCTTTCTCCAGCCCTTTCATATGAGTTTTTCACTCCTCTATCTTTTATATTTTTCAGGCTTCGACTGCATCTATCTGCTTGCTTTCAAGGACCCGTCATCACGATCAGTTGAAGCAGTGTAATGAAGTTATGCAAAGGGCACTCATTACTTCTGAGGGTAGGATTGTTGAGCTTGAAGTTGCCAATAGGGCTTCCAGGCTGAGCTAGTGGCGACCCATGAGAGGGCCGTGCTTTAGGAGGCAGAGCTTTCGGCGTCCCATGAGAATGTGGCTAGGCTCGAGGCTGAGCTTGCCGAGGTCCGTGAGAGGGCCAGGCTCAGTGATGCTGAGCTTTTGGCGACCCATGGGAGGTCAACCACGCTCGAGAGGGCCACGCTCAGAGAGGCTACCGATGGGGTAGAGGTGAAGGCTGCTCATGAGAGAGCTTTGCAAGCTAAAGAGAGGTCTGCCATAGCTGAGAGGGACTTGGTGAATGGCCTTGCAGATGCCTTCATTGATGGTTATGATGAGCTCTGAGGGAAGATTTCTACTGCCTTCGCTGATATTGATGTTTTTGGCTTCTTGCCAACTGAGGCGCCAGATGAGGATGATGGAGGATCTAACAAGGCCGAGGACGAGGACGACGACCATGAGAGTAGTTAGAGTGTTGGAGACCTTTAATTTTTTTTTTAGAAAGGCAGTTTGTAGCCTTACTTTTGTACTGGTACTCCTTGGAAAAATGAAAATGCGAAGATCTTTTTTGGTGTTAAATTTGAAATTTAATGAAAATACAAAGATCTTTTTGGGAGTAGAATGTAGCAAGTTTTATTCATCTATTGCTTATGTCAAGCAATACTGGGTAATAATTCCCAAAAAGTACATTGAACATTGGGTAATAATCCCAAAAAGGTACATTGAATATTGGGTTATAAATCCAAAAAAGGTAGAAAATCAAACCAAGTCCCCAACTTTATTAATTTGATTCTCTCAAGGTGTCATTGGAAGAACCTCTTCAAGTGTTCAGCATTCCATGGATGTGGTAAGACCTTCCCGTCAGAATTATGTGTCGTGTAGGTTCCTGGCCTCACCACTTCTATTACGAAATAGGGTCCTTCCTAATTTGCTCCCAACTTTCCTTCGCGTGACTCCTTTGTGGCGAGGATCACTTTTTTGAGCACCAAGTCACCCAGTTGAAATTAATGATGCTTCACCCTCGAGTTCTAGAACTTCGCCATCCGACGCTTGTACTCCGTGTTGCAGACTACAACCATCTCCCTTGCCTCCTCTATTACGTCAAGACTGATGTAGAGTTCTTCCTTGTTTGTGGTGGGGTTATGGTGTTGGACCCTTAGAGAATGAACCCCGATCTCCACAAGGATGACTGCCTCAGCTCCAAAGGCGATAGAGAATGGAGTCTCTCCAGTTGGAGTTCTCGGCGTGGTTCTGTAGGCCTACAATACACCTGGGAGCTCGTCAACCGAAAGACCCTTCGCTCTTTCGAGCCTTGTCTTCAGGTTACGTAAAACCATTCTCACCATGACTTCTGCTTGCCCATTTGCCTGCGGGTGCACTGGGCTAGAATGCAGTAGCTTTATTTGAAGATCAAAGAAAAATGAGTTGAAGAGTTTGTTATCGAATTGTTTTGCATTGTCACTCACAATGACATGGGGTATCTCGAAATGGCAGACCAGGTTCTTCCAGATAAAATCCTTGACCTTGGCGTCTGTTATTTTCGCTAAGGGTTCGGCTTCTGCCCACTTGGTGAAGCAGTCAACTGCTACCACCATAAACTTGCATTGCCCTCGGCTGAGAGGTAGGGGCCCTAGGATGTTGATGCCCTATTTTGAGAAAGGCCACGGACTTGTGATGACAGTGAATTCCTCTGGCGGCAGCCTAGGCACAGTGGCAAAGTGCTGACACTTGTCACACCTCTTAGCAAACTCCTGGGCGTCCTTCACCATGCTAGGCTAGAAATAGCCTTGTCGAAGTACCTTTTGAGCGAGGGAGCATCCTCCAAAGTGATTCCCACGGCTTCCCTCATGTATCTCCCGCAGGACTTAGTCAGCTTCCTCAGGTGAAAGACATCGCAGTAACGGAAAGGAGTAGCCATTCTTGTAGAGGATGTCTCATAAGATAGTGAATTTGGGAGCTCTCATCCTCAGCTTCCTGGCCTCGAGAGGATCATCCGGTAATGTACCTTCTTGGAGGTACGCCTTTATAGGGGTCATCCAGTTTGATTCACTAGACGCACAGTTGACGTTTGCCGCTCCCATATCTAACTTACTTGGTTCAAACTGATGACCGATGAATGCTGGGCCTGGAAGGTCTTGGGAAGATGAGGCGAGTCTGGCAAGTACGTCTGCAACCATGTTGTCCTCCCTTGGAATGTGGCAGATTTGGAAGTATTGGAATTTAGCAATGTTATCAGAACCGGACCGGTCATCGAACCGACCAGGGCACCGGGTCAATGGTTCACTGGTTCAACTGTTGGGTCAACTGGTTGAATCGGTCATATAATATAAAAATTAAATATATATAATAATTTAGCTAAAAAATATAATAAATGTCTAAAATGCATATAATTTGCCATAAATTTTATAAAATTAAGTAAAATAAACACCTATGCCAAATATCAAAATCAAAGTTCAACTTTAAAGCTCCAATCCATGTACAAACAATCACTCCAAGTCCAAACCCCATTCTCAATTAAAGAAGAATAGAACAACAGGACAATCTGTGATGATACTCCCAATTGTGATGTATCCCATTCTCAAATAAAAACATCATTCATTAATAGGTGATCATTCATTAATTTGCAACTACTGATTAAAAAATAAGTAAGAGCATGACACATATGCTCACTGTAGTTACACAACCAAATTGCTTGATAAAATTGAGATTGTGGGAGAGGGTATTTAATCTAGCCCAAGATGCATATATTAGTTGTAGAAAGTTTTTACCTTAATGTTATAGTCTGATTTGATAGAAGCATGAAAAAAGGAGGAGATGACAGCAGAGAGATCGATGGTTTAAGCTGTGAGGTCAGGGGAGAGAGATAGTCTGAGTTGCGAGATTAGAGGAGAAAGATCGCCTGAGTTGTGAGGTCAGGGGAGAGAGATCGATGGTCGTAATTGCATTGACCTCGCCTGAGTTGAGGATATACATATTTAGAAAGGGTATGTACTAACACAATGACAGTGACAAATTCAACCCAAGAATAGTACATTAACCCTCAGCCCTGGTACCCGTGAGCGAATAGTGGTTTGGTCCTCACAAGGCACCAACCCCACTACAAGTGGTAGAAAAAAATCAAACCTGCATGGAATAAGAAACACATCTACCCACTCTATGATACCCAGTCAACGATCACCCATAGTCATCCAAACTTTCACAAGAGATACAATATCCAACCAATTTTCTCAAGTAAAAAACAAATCCAAAAACCCTCAAATTTCATATAGAGTATTACAATATAAAATTGGAAGGAAATATGCAAGAGATCATCAACAATACCATTTTGTTGTTCAATACAAAGCACTAAAGTTTTAAAATTGAGGACAAAGGAAGAATCAAGAAAAAATCTATTTCTCTTGAGAACTAGGGTTTTAAGACAAGAAAAGAGATTTAGTGGCTATCCAACCATAGCATTGTTTAAAACATGGTAATATTCAAAAGAATATCAAGAATCAAGAAATTCATAGCATACACATAAGATTTAGAGTCAAAAAAATACATATATATATATATGCCCTAGCCTCAATGTAAGAGAGTAAGAAGAAACCCCTACCTTGAATCCAAAGTTCTAAGTAAAGTCCAAGCTCTAGAGACCTCCTTCCTCCTTTTTCTTTCTTCTTTTATCTTCTCCTAGGGTTCTAAGAGGTTTGGGGTGAGAGTGGAGTGAAAGAATAAAAGAAAATGGGATGCAAAGGTGTTTTTAAGTAGCCCAAATCCTGATTTTTACTGTTTAAAATTTTTTGATTTTTACCCATAGTAACGGTACACATTATTGGTACAGTTTACTCTTTGCACCTCGGGTTACTCTCTGGACCTCGGGGTACTGGTACGCTGTATCGATATGGTTTGCTCCTTCGGGAGTACCGGTATTCTGTACTAGTATGGTTTATCTGGATTTATCTTTTTCACTTGTTTTTCATTTTTAGTCCATTCCAAAACCAATCCAAACTTATACAACATTTCATTTGTACATCAAACATATTTGGTACAAGTTCTATTACATTTGGGGGGCTTACAAGTAGAATTCCCAAGATCTCTAACTCATAACCCCGACATATCTGATAAATACTCGCCCTAGCTCCTAGGAGAGAACTCATACAATGGCTCTTCCATTGTTTCCATTTCTAAGCTCAAATCCCTCACACATGATGTAGAAATAAATTAATATGATGCACCAGGGTCATACAATACCTTTGCCCATAAGCGAGAGAGTAGAAATATACCCTAAATAACCAAGTTGTACATGGAGTGTGGAAATTGCTCTCATAGAATAACACATGCCACTTGAGTGGGAAGTTCAAACTCCATCTGGCGTTTGAATGCCATCAAGAAAAAACAAGAGACACCGTTCGAACACCAGAAAACATTCGAACATTGTTCCTAGACAAGCTGCAAAATGGTAGATCTTCTATCCAGACTTTGAGGCTTTCACTTGGACTTTGAAGACCTTACACTATTCTCTCACACTCCCTTGTCCCCTTCTCCTTGCCTATAAATACTCCCAAGCGGAGGAGGACTTGGAGTTAGAAATAGACTTAGAGTTACAATAGTTAGAATTTGATTTACAGAGAGGAAAATAGATCATTTTTTGGTTGAGGTGAAAATTCTCCAAAAGTGACTAGCTCTCTTCTACTTTCATTTGCTTCCGTTGTTTGAGCTTCCTTTTTCTGTTAGAGGAGTGAAACTCTTCCACTCTTCTAGAACTTTACCAAAGTCGTGAAGGGTGGAACGTGATTCACTCATTCTTCATCGAAGATTGTCTTCTTGTGTAGTGTGTTTTCCTTTGTAACTCCTCTACTTGGAGGGATGCACATCACTCACTTTTCTAGCTTTACCAAAGCCACATAAAAAGTGAGTGGATTCTCATTCACTCTTTAGTAAGAGGTGATGTACATGTATAAATCATCCAGAAGTTATATTTGTGCATTTTGTTTGTGCTAAATGCTTTATATTTCACTTGCTTATTGAATGATTGTATGCATCTAGCAAAGTTAAGATACTTTATATATTCGTGAGTACATTCTATGACACAGATGATTCTTGCATAGAAAGACTCATTGGTTCAAGGCAAGTACCTCGGCTAGATCTTCATGAATACCCGCCAATCTTCACCATTATTGTGTTTCATTTAAAGAATGGAAATGAAAAAATAATGCAATGGTTGGATGCCTTGTAAAAACACTTGCTTGTTTGTCGACGGGTTGAGTCTTGGCACAAACAACTCTTGTAAACTTCTACAAAGACATCAAAACTGTGCTCTTAATTCTCATAATCCATCTTTATCTTTCGATTAACTTCATGTTGACACAGTGATTAATTGAGTTCCCAAGCACAAGTATAATAAACCGGATTGTTAGTTATATGTCCAGATCCTCAAACTAAATGGTATTTTTACATTTTGTGATTATCTTATATTTTGTCTAGAAAATCCTCTTGGAAAGAATTGTATATTCTGCCCAAGAAAATTCATAAACATCACAACTTTAAATCTTAAGGATTATAGTCACTTGGTTTCTGTCACTGTTGACTTCAAAACACCGAAGAATAGTTCCCTGCAGATTCGACTTCGTACTTAACCGAATTATTGTCACAACTTGACCGTCTGCACTTGGGTGTACACATTTCGAATCAAGTCAAGTTTTTTATGTCGTTGCTAGGGAACAAAAAAGATGTTTTAAGGTAAAAAGTAAAAAGATCTTCCTTTTTGTATATATTTTTTTGATTTACTGTGCATAATTTTTATTTTATGTTTGAGAATGATCCTCACTTTCAAAATTTTCCCGCAGAATTTGTTGGGTCTGTGAATCAGTTTAAACTATCTTCACCTTAGATCAGTAGCAGAATCTTTTGACAATAGTATGGCAAATAATGAGAGACAAGGAGAAGTTACTATGAGAGAGGGGGAAGTGCCTAACATTCGAACTTTGCGGGATTACTTAAGTCCTACAAGAAATAGTGTCCCCTCTTGTTTTGTGTTTCATGCAGATGCACCGTTCTTTACTGTAAATACAAGGATGGTGTAACTACAACCTCAATTTCGTGGACTCAAAATAGAAAACCCGTATCTGTACATAAAAGATTTTGAGGAAATATGTGGAACATTCCAAGACAATTTTGAACTGGCCAAGAAGAAACTTTTTTCTTTCTCTTTAAAGGACAAAGCTAAACAATGACTAAACTCTTTGAAAGCTTATTCAATACCTTACTGCTAGGCATTATAGAATGAATTTTTAAAAAAGTTTTTCCCCATACACCGTATCAATTCATTCAAATGACAAACCCTGAATTTTTTGGTCAAAGAAGGGGAAACATTTTATCGATGTTGGGAGAGATTCAAAGATCTTCTCCAATCCTGTCCACACCATACTTTTGAAAATTGGACTTTGGTAGGATTTTTCTATGACTCCTTGCCCACTTGAATACGTAAGTTTGTCAAAATGATGACTCAATGAGAGTTCATAGGAAAGAGTTCAGAGGTGGCATTCAATTTTTTTGACACCATATCGGATAGTTCTCATATGTGGGACTCAGCCTCTTCTACCACTGTTGAAACAAGACCATCCACTTCCCAAGGTGGGAAGTATGTCTTGAAAGAAGATGATGACCTAAGAGCAAAAATGTCCACCCTATCTCGAAAGCTTGCAGTTTTAGAGATGAAAAAGGTACATCAAGTTTATGCTGGGCCTCCCACACAACAAGTGTGTGGGATTTGTGTACTGACAGGACACCTTACTGGGGAGTGTCCTACTATTCCGGTATTCAAAGAGGCCTTGTTCTTGATAAAAAAAGGTCTTGTTGGAATAAATAAATGCAATTTCCAACTTCAACAAGCCTTACTCCAACCTATATTCTGAAACATACAATCCAAAGTGGTGGAATCACCCAAACATCAGTTGGAGGAACATACAACCAACTCCCATGAATCTACAACAAAATTCATAATCACCACCTCAAAGACCTCTAACATATCAATCAAACCAACCACCACACAAGAAGAGTCTTGAGGATACACTGAACCAGTTCATGCAAACTCAAATGAACTAAAACACTCATTCAACGTAGGCTTTTACTAATTTCAAACCACATAACACCTAGTATTTCGAGGATATCGAAAGCTACATCCAAAAATTGACCTAATCCATGAGCACACACGAGAAGGGCAAGTTTCCTGCCCAACCAAAACAACCACAAGGCCAATTTCATGTGAAAAATCTTTCAATCATGGAAACCCCACAAGGCCAAGCTCAAGCTATCACTACACTGAGAAGTGGCAAGGTGATTGACAAAATCATAAACAACATGTTAATTCCAAAACCAAAACACAAGGTGACTGAAAAAACAATCAGAGACATGTTAATTCCAAGGCCAAGACCTAAGTCAATCCCAGTCATTGACCCAATTGAGCCTGAACCAGTGATTGGAAAAGAGCCAAAACTATCAAAGGAAAAAGATCATTCTTGTCCTATTCTTGTTCCGTTTCCCTAAAGACTCAAAATGGTACATAAGTTAAATAACCATCCAAAAATCTATGAGTTGTTTAAACAAGTGAAAATCAATATTCCACTTTTGGATACGATCAAGCAGGTTCCCTCTTATGCCATATTTCTAATAGGCTTGTGCACAACCAAGAGAAGCCAAAATGTTCAGAATAGAGCCTTCTTGATGGAACAAGCTAGTGCTCTCCTTCAACACAAAATCCCTCTAAAATACAAGGGCCCAGAGTGTCCAACCGTTTCATGGGTTATTGGAAACTTCAGAATAGAACAAACTCTACTAGATCTTGAGGTAAGTGTCAATTTGCTCCCATTGTCTATTTGCCAAAAGTTGGGTCTGGGTGAACTCAACCCCACTTGTGTCATATTCTAGTTGGTAGATAGATCAGTCAAAATTTCTAGGGACATTGTTGAAGATGTACTTGTCCAAGTGGAAAACTTGGTCTTCCTTGTTGACTTCACTGTTCTAGATACTCATCCAAAAATGAATTTAGATAACCAAATTCTCGTCATTCTTGGTCGACCCTTCCTAGTAACCTCCAATGCATTGATCAATTACAAGAATGGGGTCATAAAATTAACTTTCGGAAATATGACTCTTGAGCTCAATATTTTCATTATTGTCAAACACACGGGAGAGGACAAGGAAGTGAGAGAAATAAATTTCATTGAGTCATTGGTTCACTAACATTTAAATGATACCTTTTGTGAAACTTATGTCGAATCCTATCTGTTAGAACCAAGCACATTTGAGTTAACAAATGATGACCCAAATTCACAAAGTTGCCCTACTTATGTTGTTGAGACATGGACACCTAAATTTGAGGAACTATCATCGAGTGGTACAAAGCCACTCTCATCAAGTGTCAAGCCACCAAATCCTGAGCTAAAACCGCTCCCATCTGACCTCAAATATGCATTCTAAAGGAAGAACGAGTCATACCCAGTGGTAATTTCATCTAAGCTTATAGACTTGCAAGAGTATAAGTTGATTGAAGTTCTTAAATGCCATAAAAGCACCATTGGGTGGACCATCGCTGACTTGAAAGGTATAAACCCATTAATCTATAATCATGCAATATACCTTGAAGATGATTCAAAAACCTCTAGTCAAATGCAGCGACGACTGAATCCTTACTTGAAGGAAGTTGTGAGAACTAAGGTGCTCAAACTATTGGATGCTGGAATAATTTTTTTCATCTTTGATAATAAATGGGTGACCCAACCTATATTGTGCCGAAGAAATTTGGGGTCACAGTGGTAAGAAATGATGTCAATGAAGTAGTACCAACTCGAGTTGTCACAAGATGGCGAATGTGAATAGATTATTGAAAGCTGAATTTGGTGACTAGAAAATACCATTTTTCTCTTCCATTTCTTGGTCAAGTCTTAGAAAGAATTACAGGTCATGCATTCTACTATTTTCTAGATGGGTATTATGAGTATAATCAAATTGAGATAGCACTAGATGACCAGGACAAAAAACATTCACATGCCTCTTTGGCACTTTTGCATTCAAAAGGATGTCGTTTAGACTTTGTAATGCTCCTGCAACATTTCAAATGTGCATGCTAAGCTTGTTAAGTGACATGGTTAAAATTTTTTGGGAAGTGTTCATGGATGACTTCTCGGTATATGGTGACTCGTAAGGAAACCAATCTCGTGCTCAATTGGGAGAAATGCCATTTAATGCTAACACAAGGTATTTTCCTAGGTCACATTGTGTCATCTAAAGGCATTAAAGTTGACAAGAAAAAAATATATCTGATAGAAAACTTGTCTGTTTCCAAGAATGTAAAGGATGTCCGATCATTCCTAGGACATGCAGGCTTCTATAGGAGATTCATAAAAGATTTTAGTACCATAGCTAAACCCAAGTGTCATCTCTTGAATCAAGACATAACTTTTGTGTGGAGTGAAGCATGCCAAAAAGCTTTGGATAAGCTTAAAGGCATGTTAATTTCTGCTCAAATAATGCAACCCCCTGACTGGTCTCTGCCATTTGAATTAATGTGTGATGCTAGTGGTTATGTTGCAGGAGATGTGTTGGGACAAAGAAAGATAAGAAACCCTATGTGATTTACTATGCAAGCAAGACTTTGAATGATGCTCAAATGAATTACTCGACAATTGAAAAAGAATTGTTTGTAATTTTCGCTCTGCAAAAGTTTCGTTCTTAACTTGTTGGTTCTTCTGTTACTGTGTTCACTGACCATGCAACATTAAAAATTTTGCTCACAAAGAAGGATGCCAAGTCAAGGCTCTTAAGATGGATACTCTTATTACAAGAGTTTGATCTGATTATTAAGGACAAGTAGGGTGTTAAGAATGTGGTGGCAGATCATCTTTCCAGGTTAACGTATGATTTTCATGAGGATGAACTGCCAATCAATGAAAATTTCCTGGATGAACAACTGTTCACAGTCATGGAAACATCATGGTACCTTGATATTGCAAACTTCCTTGTTACTGGTACATTTTCTCCTTGCTTTACACTGATGGATAAAAAGAAATTTTTTAGGGAGGTTTGTAATTTCTTTTGGGAGGATCCATACGTATTTAAGTATTGTAAGGATCAAATCATAAGGGGCTGCATCAAATCATAAGGATGTGGGGGTCATAAGGATCAAATCCATATGAGAGCAGACATGTAATATCATTTTGTAATTTTGAAGCATGTGGGGGTCATTTCTCATCAAAGAAAACCGCTACGAAAATCTTGTAGTGTGAATTTTATTGGCCCACACTTTTTAAAGATGTCAATGTCTTTTGTCTAATATGTGATAGATGCCAAAAGTTGGGAAGCATTTCTAGAAGAAACATAATACCCTTGAACCCAATTCTAGTAAATTAAATTTTTGACTGTTGGGACATCGATTTTATGGTACCATTTCCTCCTTCCTTTGACTATCTATATATTTTAGTGATAGTTGATTATGTGCCCAAATGGGTCGAAGCAATTCCATGATGAAACAATGATCATCGAAAAGTGATCATATTTTTAAAAGAATTTTTTTTGTCCAGATTTAAAATTCTGAAATCCATCATAAGTGATAGGGGTGCTCTTTTTTTCAATCGTCCTTTCTAGAATTTGATGAAAAAGTACTTGATTTTTCATAAAATTGTAACTCCTTATTACCTACAGACTAGTGGACAGACAGAATTGGCTAATCGAGAGATCAAACAAATTTTAGAAAAAATAGTAAACCCAGACTGCAAAGATTGGTCGTTAAGACTAACTAAAGCACTCTGGGCATATCGCGCTGCTTTTAAAATAATTTTGGACATGTCTCCTTATCGATTAGTCTATAACAAGCCTTGTCACATAACTGTGGAATTGGAACACAGAGCATACTGGGACATTAAAGCAATGAACTTTGACCTAGATAAGACTGGACTCTCAATAAAACTTTAGATTAATGAGTTAGAGGAATTGAGAAATGAGGTATATGACAATGCGAAAATTGCTAAGTACGCAATGAAAATTTTTTATGACAAGAATATAGTACGAAAGTCTTTTAAACCTTCTCAAAAAGGTTCTGAAGTATAATTCAAGGCTTCATCTTGTTTCTAGTAAGTTGAGATCAAGATGAACTTGACCTTACATTGTCAAGCAAGTGTTTGGACATGGAGTAGTGGAGGTGAAAAATCCATCAAATGATAATATTTTTACCATCAATGGTCAGCATGTGAAACTATTTTTGGAAGACTTTGTCAAAAAAGTAGAAACCATTCTATTAGTGGATTTAGAATATTCCTCCGAGATCCGTACATGTCGACATAAAAAGGGGCCAGGTCAGAAAAAATCCAACCCAACTTGACCCGCTAGGATGCCTTTTTAAGGCCTCTAACCCTTTTTCTATTTTTCCCTGTCCGCCGTTGTAGGCCCCCCTCCTCTTCCCTTTTTTTTCTTCTTCTTCTTCTTCTTCATTTTTTTTCTCTGTTCTTTGTAAAACAGCCCACCCACCACAAATTGATTGATGAAAACCGTTGTTGTTCCTAAGCTTCTAACATGAACCCTCAAATATGTATATGGATTATGCGTGTGGGTGAGTGTCACTCTCACTTGGATTCATGCAAGAGAAAGGGCAATAGAATGGTGGTATGAAATGGAATGAACAAAATGTGTGAAATGTGAAATGTGAAAAAAGTGCTCCCCAATCGCAAGGAGTCTTTTGTATGTCGATGTTTTACTTGGAAGAGTATTCCACGGTCATCTCCTTAGGGAAGGAAGGTTGAGTTGTGTGAAGGTGATTCTATTGCAAAGGGGAAAAATGTAAAATCTTGTAGTTGGTTTTGATGAGTTTTTTTCTTAATGAAAATGCAATGAGAAACAAATGCTGGCAAACCCAAGAAGTCACTCCAATAGGAATACAATTTCAACTCCAATCCCTCCTCCGATAGAGCATGAATGAACGATTGATTGGGGGGAAGTTAGGGACAAGATTGGTGAGTATCTAAGCATAAACCTTGGCTAAGCCTACGGGATATCAAAGGCTCACCAACTTATCCACACTCAACCCCGTCAAACCGAACCATTGGACTCATAAGGGAAAGAAGAGAATGAGTTGAAATGAAAAACTTAAGAGGAGTTCTCCCTTGAATTAGCCAACTAGAAATCTAGCTATTCATGTTTAAAAGGAAAGACAAGCATAATGTAAATGGACATAATGAATAAAGGAAGCATGGGACTCAACTTAAAGCAAGAAATCTTAAGCTATGAAGAAAAATATACAATACCCATTTTAAAGCTAGGAAATGAAGAAAAACATGAACAACAATGGTGAAATGAAGAACATATAATTAAACTTAAAATGAACTTGAAGTAAATGACATTAGGGTGCAAGAGTTAAAGATTACAAGAGATTAAAAGCTTACAACAACTTGAATGGAGAAGAAAATGCAAAAATATAAACTTTCTAATCACTATTCATCATCTTCTTCCTTGGATTTCTAAGCTTAGGTAGCCATACTTCAATAATGCTGAACTCCCCCCCCCATCTTCCCTCTAAAACGTGTCTCTTGAGGTCTGGGGCAGCTTGAGATGTCGCCTCCATCGATAGGTTGCAGGAGGCATGGGTATTGTGGGCATGTCAGGGGAGTAGGGGAGAGCTGATGGTGGGGTCCGCATAGTGACACAACTACTGCTATAGAGATTTGGGAAAAAATTCGACAAATAGTACTGGTACAGCGTACCGGTACCTCAAACTCTAGTAGCCTTTGCGTACCGGTACGCTGTACCGGTACAGTATCTGTTGTTTTTTCTATTTCTGTTGTTTTAGCAACCGTTGAACTTTTCAATTCTCATTCTTTCATCCCCTTTTGTCTCCATCCTTATTGAAGTGCTATAGGGGAGTCTTGTTTAACACCTTTTAACTGCAAATGCAAAATGTCATCAGTAATAACTCGAAATAAATAACTTCCATCAATAGTATCATAAAAACCGTTAATTAACGGATGTTTAGCACATATAAATATGAAATATTTTGTGCTAATCACACCCCCAACTTAAGCTTTGCTAGTCCCTAGCAAACAAAATTTAAAAATAAAGCATACAAAATAACTTATACTAATTCAGCTATTGCATTTAGCTCATGTAACAAGCCTTTAAACCCCTAGGTGATCCCTAGTGGATAAGTTTTGTCTCGTGAAGGTACCTACAAACTTCCTTTCCTAGTATCCAATATTTAAAGCATATTCTCTTACCCTAACTAGCTATGGGATTTCAATAATAACTTGATCCAAACACCCGAACCAATCACACATGAGACATATCGTAGCCGTAAATGCTATTCTAGAGTATCCACATACACATTCATTTTTAAACTCGTGTGTGTGTGAAATGAACATGTAATTTAATCATTTACACAACGGAGTTCACATTCACTTTGTCTATCCAAATTAAGCTTTGATGCAAAACTCACCAAGGGTGTCTCTCACAATGAACAACATTATGATTATCTTGGCATGCTCTCCATGTGTATATGTGAGATAGAATATTGTGCTCAAACGAAATATGCTCACATATAATCTAAAAATGAAGTTCATGCATAAAAATGAAACAACCTTGGCATATTCTCACGAAAAGAATGCTAGGGCATTAAGTAGCAAAATCAACCTTTCTTGTTCTTTAAAAGTATGTATCTCCATGCTTCTCTAGATCATTTAGGATTTTCAAGGGTTATAATGGGGCATTGGGGTGATATCTAGGCAAATGAAATTAAGGATATAGGATAACAAAGAGGGTTGTTCTGAGTGAATGGCCTTTATTTCAAAAAAATATCCTTTTTATGGGATTTCTAGGCTAACACCATCACTTCCACTATTTGTTTATTTTTTCTTCTTTTCCTTAACATTTTTCTTTTCTTTTTCTCTTTCTTTTCTTCTTCCACCCCTTTTTCTCTTTTTCTTGGATTTTCATTATTTTTCCATTCAACTCTTTTGAGTTTTAACATCATTCGTCCCTTTTGTTGAGTTTCTGCCATACTTCCTTCTCATTTATGATCATTCATACTTAGCTCTAGGAACAACTAAGGTAAGGTAGATATTTATCATTTTCATTGGCTTGGTCTAATGTGTGGCATAGAAACGAGTTTACAATTAAGGCTCAATTATGGTACTAGGGATAAACTTTTCACAAGAAAAAGGCTAAGGCTCAAAGTAAGTCAAAGATGGCCTAAGATCATCTCTAGATAAACATGGAGGGGCATTATGCATTTCAAGACAAAGTCAATAAACTACCCAAATGCACCTAACCAAAACAAGCATAATGAGATTGTTGAACAAATTTAGAATTTGAAAAATTGTTCCTGGAGTAAATGTCAGTTCCCTCCAATCAAGGATTGGCATTAAAGCTCACATGGGTTCTTACTCATCTCCACTATTCATGTCAAGCACTCAAATGTGAACTCAATCCATAAATTGTCAAAATTATAAGTTCATGGTGCACTTATGGTTGAGTTCAAAAGCAAACAAGTATGTGATACTCTAACACAGGATACACTTCTATAATGTGCTCATGTATTCAAAGTTCAAAATGAAGATTAAGTCATCACAAATCCCATAACCATTAGGATAGGGAAATATAGTTCAATATTAGAACAAAAATTTTCAAAATTTTCACATTTTCCATTATTCTATACAAAAAGTGGTGGAACATGTGAATGGTGCACCTCATACACCCCCCCCAACTTAAACTGTGCATTGTCCTCAATGCACAAGGAATCACACAATAAGAAAAATGAAAGTAAAATGGGAAATGGGATACCCACCCCTTTTTTTCTTTTTTTATATATACATCAAAAAAAAACACAAAAAAAAAAAAACTTGTTTACACCCCCAACTTAGACTAGAATATGATACTCAATAAGATTTTCTACAATGATGCTCAAGTGAAATGGGTCCAAATTAGGAAGAGGTAAACAACCTTCATGCTAAAATCTACACTACAACATTGAAAATGAAAATATAACAACAAAAGAAATCTAACTACTATGTACATGGAAATAAAACAAAAAGGGCCATGTCAATCTGGCTTTAATACGGATATGAGCTTGCGCCCATTAATTTTTTTCATTTAAAATTTTTTTTGTAGTATAAATGTCCTTCTTAAGCCATCTATCCAAACATAGAAAGGATGTTGATTTAAAATTCTCAACCAAATAGATGTGTAGGCAAGTTTATGCAATTCAAACAATAGAGTATACAATTTTTCTTTAAAAGTTTCTTCACTTAACTCCATTGCAATGCCCTCCCCAAGTTGAGAACTGTGAATCTCAACACCACTCAAAGATGGCAAAATGACCTTGGGCTCATTAGTCTCTTGTGAGATAATAACTTCATCAAATTTTTCACAATCTAGAGTGGTGGGAGATTCAACATCAATGTGGATTCCATTGGGATGATCATCCTCAATACATTGACTATGCTCAAGATGTTGTCCTTCACACATAGTATTTATAGTAGGAGTCAATATAATAAGGTCTTTGGTTATTTGGGCATTGAATTCCATTTGGTATTGCATAAACTCGTAAAGAGTATTTTCCAATTCTTGTTCGGTTGAGTCCTCATATATTGGATAATGGAAAAATTCATTTGGTGGTGTGAGATTGGATGAAAAATTATGAGGTTCATTCTCCCAACCATAATTCGGATAACTTAGTGTAACATAGTGGTTGGGGTAAAAATTTCCGAAGGCCAAAATTGAATTTGAATTTTCGTATGGAAAGTCTTGAACCGGATAATTTATTGAGCACACACAATGGATGAGCCCATAATCATCACAAGTCTCACACACATTTTCAAAATATGGGGCATATGATACATTTTCAAAACAATTATAAGACATTACATAAAACACAATCTATTTACAAACTATTTACAAAAGAGACGACATACCTTGGCCCATGATGAAAATCACAAGACTTACCTATACCGCCCAAAATCACCTTTCAAACTTGACGCTTAACCTTCCCCGGCAATGGGGCCAAAAATGATTGATGAAAACCGTTGTCATTCCTAAGCTCCTAACATGAACCCTCAAATATGTATATGGCTTTTGTGTATGGGTGAGTGTCACTCTCACTCGGATTCATGCAAGAGAAAGGGCAACGGAATGGTGGTATGAAATGGAATGAACAAAATGTGTGAAATGTGAAATGTGAACAAAAGTGTTTCCCAATCGCAAGGAGTCTTTTGTATGTCGATATTTTACTTGGAAGAGTATTTCAAGGTCGTCTCCCCAGGGAAGGAAGGTTGAGTTGTGTGAAGGTGATTTTGTTGCAAAAGGGAAAAATGTAAAATCATGTAGCTGGTTTTGATGAGTTTTGTTCTTAATGAAAATGCAATGAGAAACAAATGTTGGCAAACCCAATAAGTCACTCCAATAGGAATACAATTTCAACTCCAATCCCTCCTCCGATAGAGCATGAATGAACGATTGATTCGGGGGAAGCTAGTGACAGGATTGGTGAGTGTCTAAGCATAAACCATGGCTAGGCCTACGGGATATCAAAGGCTCACCAACTTATCCTCTCTCAACCCCGTCAAACCGAACCATTGGACTCAAAAGGGAAGGAAGAAAATGAGTTGAAATAGAAAACCCAAGAGGAGTTCTCCCTTGAATTAGCCAACTAGAAATCTAGCTATTCATGTTTAAAAGGAAAGACAAGCATAATGTAAATAGACATAATGAAGAAAGGAAGCATGGGACTTAAAGCAAGAAATCTTAAGTTATGAAGAAAAATATACAATACCCATTTTAAAGCTAGGAAATGAAGAAAAACATGAACAACAATGGTGAAATGAAGAACATGTAATTAAACTTGAAATTAACTTGAAGTAAATGACATTAGGGTGCAAGAGTTAAAGATTACAAGAAATTAAAATCTTACAACAACTTGAATGGCAAAGAAAATGCAAAAACATAAACTTTCTAATCACTATTCATCATCTTCTTCCTTGGATTTCTAAGCTTAGGTAGCCACACTTCAATAATGCTGAACTCCCCCCCCCCATCTTCCCTCCAAAACGTGCCTTTGAGATGTCCCCTCCATCCATAGGTTGCAGGAGGCATGGGTTGGACAGGGGTGTGTAGAGCTTGTCTGCACACCCAACTTCTTCCTCTCTCTCTCTCTTCATTGATGACCCAAGCTCCAAACATCCAATCCATGGTGTAAAAAAGATGAATTGTATTATGGGCGCGTCAGGGGAGTAGGGGAGAGCTGATGGTGGGGTCCGCTTAGTGACAGAGGTCCTGCTGCAGATACTCGGGAAAAAAATCGACAGATAGTACCGGTACAGCGTATCGGTAGCTCGAACTCCAACAACATTTGCGTACCAGTATTACGTACCGGTACGGTATCTGCTGTTTTTGCTATTTCTGCTGTTTCAGCAACCGTTGAACTTTTCAATTCTCATTCTTTCATCCTTTTTTGTCTCCATCCTTGTTGAAGTGTATACCCTTCCTTAAATGCGTACATGAATTTGCATAAAAAAAATTGATTTTTGATTTGGTGTACTAACGCCAAGTGACGTTTGAACGTCACCTGCTTGTAGTACTTAAGCCTCTAATGAAAACTCAAAAGTACTGGGAGCTCTCCACATTCGAACGCCTGGAGAATGTTTAAATAAAATACCCACGTTCGAACGCCAAATCCACATTGGAACAACTGTTGCTCACAATACTTTGGCCTCTAATGGAAATCAAAAGTACTAGGAGCTCTCCACGTTCGAACGACATCTAACGTTCGAACCATGTCTTTAAAATTCTTCTAGCCATGTTCGAACGTCTGTGATGTTCAAACGTTGATGCCCAGTCTATAAAAACTTGGTTCATCTTCTTCATTTCAAAAACACCCAAAATCTTTGAAAACTCTCAAACCCTATGGCGACTCTTCACTACCCAAGCCTCAAATCACTACTTATTCTCAAATTCTACCAAAAATCAACCATCCCAAAGCCATTCCCACCTCATTTATCATCATTCTCACAATAAAATCAAGATTTTCAAGCCCTAACTCCCCTAAACCCGAAAACCATGCCTCCAAGGGTAAAGCTTCCTGCTAGGCGCAACACAGTCACTCAATGTTTGTTATATAACAATTCTTGTTTCTAGAATGGTCATTCCTACTACATAGGTGATTCCAAATACCAATATAACAAATGCTAATTTTTGTATATAATAAATACCTATGAAAGAGAAATGTGTGGGATATGAGTTCAGATTTAGGGTTGGGTGTCTCTATGACTATGGTGCTAACTAACAATGACAAGAAATCTCACATCTATTCGACTGAAGTTTGTGGGTAGCTACACTGAAAACCCTCACGAGACAACACTTGTCCGCTAGCGTAAACCTAGTGGTTTAATGGTTTGTTGCATACGTTAAATGCAACTGGATGACCTACGACAAAGGCATTGTAAATACTTTCTCATTTAATTGTTGTTATATTATTAGAAACTAGCAATATTTAGGTTGGGGTGTAATTAGTAGTTAAAATTAGCATCGTAATATGCCCTTTTAAAGACTAATTATACTTTGATAGAGTTTAAATGATGACATTTCAAGATATAAATTGTACAAAGGTCCAAAGGCAATAAATACCAAACTTTTATGCAACACCAACATGCTCTGGAATAAAATTGGAGAAGCTTGTAACAAGGCAATAACGTTCAAATTCTAATTCACGTTCGAACGTTCCCTTGAATTATTTGAAGACCAGACTGCTAAAGTGCTGAGACATGGCGTGTTGCAACTAAGAAGGAAAACACAAAGGTACCTGAGTACCACGTTCGAACGCCAATACACGTTCGAATGTTCTCTTGGATTATTGAGGACCAGGCTGCTGAGTGCAAAGTCAAGTTGTACTTGGAGTGTTGAAATTGCTCTCATAGAAGAACACATGCCACTTGAGAGGGGAAGTTCAAACTCCATCTGGCATTTGAATGCCATCAAGAAAAATAGGAGACAACGTTCAAACGTTGTCCCCAGACAGGTTGCAGAGTGGTTGATCTTCTATCCGAACTTTGGGGCTTTCACTTGGACTTTGAAGACCTTACACTATTCTGTCACACTCCCTTGCCCCCTCATCTTTGCCTATAAATACTCCCATTGTAGGAGCTTCAAGAGGAGGAGAACTTGGACTTAGAAATAGACTTAGTTACAATTAGATTTACATAGAAAAAGATAGATCATCTTTTGGTTGAGGTGGAAACCCTACAAAAGTGACTAACTCTCTTCTACTTTCATTTATTAGTTTTATTTTCTTCCATTGTTTGAGCTTCCTTCTTCCATTAGTGGAGTGAAACTCTTCCACTATTCTAGAGCTTTAACAAAGTCGTGAAGGGTGGATCATGATTCACTCATTCTTCGTTAAAGATCGGCTTCTTGTGTTGTGTGTTTTTCCTTGTAACTCCTCTACTTGGAGGGATGAACATTACTCATTTTTGTAGCTTTACCAAAGCAATGAAGAGTGAGTAGTTTCTCATTCATTCTTTAGTAAGAGGTGATGGACATGTATAAATCATCCAGAAGTTATATTTGTGTATTTTATTTTTGCTTAATGCTTTATATTTCACTTGCTTATTGAATGATTGAATGTATCTAGCACAACTAAGGTACTTTGTATAATCGTGAGTACTTTCTATGACACAAATGACTCTAGCATGGAAAGACTCATTAGTTTAAGGCAAGTACTTCAACTAGATCTTCATGACTACCCTTAATTCTTCACCATTATTTTACTTCATTTAAAGAATGGAAATGAAAAACTAATGCAATGGTTGGATGCAATGTAAAAATACTTGCTTGTTTGTCGACAGGTTGAGTCTTGACACATACAATTCTTGTAAACTTCTACAAAGGCATCAAAACCATGCTCTTAATTCTTATAATTTATATTTATCTTTCGTTTTACTTCACATTGACACAGTGGTTAATTAAGTTCTCAAGCACAAGTATAATAAACTAGATGGTTGACTACATGTCCAAGTCCTCGAACTAAAGGGTGATTTTTACATTTTGAGAGTATCTTATATTTTGTCTAGAAAATAGTCTTGGAAAGAATTGTATATTCGGCCCAAGAAAATCCTCAAACATCACAACTTTAAATCTCAAGGGTAACAATCACTTGGTCTCTGTAACTGCTTACTAGAAAACACCAACAAATAGTTCTCTGTGGATTCAAATCTGGACTTAATTGAATTATTACTACAACTTGAACGTCTGCACTTGGGTGTACACATTTCGGATCAAGTCATGTAAGCCCCCATTCGATGACTGGGACAAAGATGACCCATAGCTCTGGGATCCCTTCCTCTGAGGACAATCATGTCTCATGTGACCCGACTGGTGCATATGTAAAAAGTCCTTTTGTCTGCCTAGTAGGTAGTCTTGAAGCTTCTCCCATCTTGGGAGGATTGACCTTGGCCTTAGCCTTGAGAGTTGCGACCCTGTCCTTGAAACCCTTGTGGGGTAGAAGTCCTTTGCTTCTTCCCCAAACTAGAAGAAAATGATTGACCCTTTTTCTTCTAGTCCTTAGCATCCACCTTACGGATGCTTGTTACGTCATCGACCTCTCTCTCAATGGTCATAGCTGTCTCGGCCATCGAGTCTAAATCAAGTAGGCGATGACCTATAATCTTCTCCATGATGGAAAACTTCAACTCATCCTCAGACCTCCTTACTTTGGCCATGTCCATGGCCATGTAATCATCGGTGAAATGGGCTAACTCAGTGAACTTAGCTACGTATTCTATCACCGTCATAGTCCCCTACTTCAAATCCAAGAATTCTCAAGCTTTTGTATGTCAAACAACTGATGGAAAACACTTGCCCATAAAGAGCTCCTGAAACTCTCCCCATGTCATCAACTCTAAGTTCTTCGAGGCTCTTGCCCAATCCCACCACAGATGGGCTTCTCCTTCTAGTTGGAATGCAGCTAGCCTTATCTTAGTGGCATTGGAGGTGATCTCCATAGCCTCTAAGATGTTGTCGGCTTGCTAGAACCAATAGTTGGCCACTATCACATCCGCCCTTCCCATAAAAGTTGAAGGCGTGTGTGCCTTGAATTTTTGGAGGTTACTTGAGCCCTCTTGGCCCACATTGGTGCTAGCCTGTGCAAACATAGCCGTCATCATGCCAATAGCCTCCATAAAGGCTTGTTGGTCAAAGGCCGGTGATGTTTGGTTGTTATTTTGTCCACCTCTTTAACTGTATCTTCTTCCTCTATTTGTCATCTACACAAATGTCAAATAGCAATAGAGCACTAACTTAGTATCCCAAGATAGGGATCAAGGTCAAATTTTGAGATTTTCCTCCTTGTCTCACTAGTAGAGCATGTGCCACCCACTAGTAGACATCTACACCCTAAAATATTCTGTTCATTCTATTTTTGACCCCAAGGTTATGTTTTTTAACCCTAGTGTCTCTTTTTTCCTATACATATAACCATGCATATCATTCACATAACATGTAAAATTTAAAAAACATATCATGTAATGCACAATGGATGAAATGGTCTAAACCCATGACCCACAAGCCCTAGGTAAATTGAGAACCTAGGCTTTATACCAAGCTATGATGCCTCTAAAACTGGGGGCCCTTTATCAACCGTTGATCACTCATCAAACCATGGAAGCTCCCGTGATTGTCACACAACCCTACATCATGTCAAGAGCATCCCCTTAACCAGTTTCACAACCCACACAGACAACCTTTATACACTTTATCATTTACCAATCCATGGTCATTTATGCATCAATTTATAGTCATTAATATCCCATATAACCTATTTGATCACAAGGAATCGATGCCCAAGAGCTTAGTAAAACATTTCAAAAATTTGAAGTTTATAGATAACCTACTGGTAGAAATGCTCAAGGTTCTACCAGTAGGAACAGTGACGTTCTACTGGTAGGAGAACCTTACTGGAAACGTTCTACGGGCTAAACCTACTGGTAGAAGCTGCATAATAGGTCACATCTATCGATTAAAAAACAAAAAGTTCTACTGGTAGGTGTGCCCAGTTTTGCCTGTTTCACCCGTTTTTTATTTTCAATCCATTCTATATCAACCCAACACATGTATAATGAAGTTTTCACATAAAACATAGTTCGTACAGGTTCGATCACAATCAATTTCATATATTTACATGCCCAAAACTAAACTTCCATAATAGTTTTACAAAAGGACAAGATAAAGTCATATTTCGGCTTTGCTTTATTCTGGAGGCCCTGAATAAGAGTCGTCCACCAGTGTACACACCGCACCTGAAATATTTTTCCATAAAGAGTGAGCTACACTCAATAGGGTATCCCCTAAAGAGGCTACTCCCCAACCTAGATGTATATGAAATGTTCACATGCACAATTCAATAAGTAACAACATTCCAATCAAGAATATGCAATTCAATGTTGGAATTCACTATGTCATGCCATGATATGAGATGAGATTCACTCATGTACTTCAACCTGAGCCTTCAATGGCTCTCTCAACACATACAAATGCCATGCGTATGATTCCAGGCATTCCAAGCCTCCGTCATTGATGTTACACATCCAATGGCTATTTAAAATCTCTGGGTCTTTCTTGGGGTGGGTATTTATGAACTCACACCAACCGATACGACATTAATGGACTTACACCAATGGCTTCACATATGCTAACACATTTCATGGGCTCAATACCAACAGGGTGCATATCCGAATCGCGGGGTCTTGCACTCGAGGGATAGTCTAGCCCTTCTTGCTAATCTCGACCCAATTTTTAATACAAACCATGTGAATCAGTCGAACCTTGGTCCAACTATCCCAAGCCCATAAATTATCCACCACGAATGGTGTTTGATAAAACCATTCACACACAACCACACTCATGTCAAACTCCCACGAATGCAATGTTTTCCATGCAATATACAAATGCAATGAACAATTATGATACTAATTTCATGTTCAATATGTATGAGTTCCATTTGAACCATTGCAACCACATTTCAACATAGTTCATGGTCAATTATATCATATGCATTAATTACCATAAATCATCTTAATGTTAATACATCACCAAGCATATATCAACATTATTCTCAACAACAATTTTCAAGCATAATCTAATGCCAATAACACTCTTAAATCCTCCAAGACATAATATAAACACATAGTATGCCCACACCTCACAATTTTCAAGAAATTACAAGCTAGCAATTTCTCAATACCAATTCAAACTATAATTGATTTTACCAATTTCCATTACACATTTCATCAAATTAACAATGATAGGTAAGTGTTAAGTACCTCTAACACCCTACCCATTCCATATAATTACCCTAGGCCCTAGATCGTAGAGATAATGTGTGAAACCCTTCCTCTTTCTCTCTCTTCTTCCTCTCTCTTTTCTAACGGGTAAAGAATGAAGAAATGGGGGAGACAATCTAATTTTCATCCCCTTTTATACTCTCTAATTACTTGGTCCACAATTCGCCACACTTTCTCATTTTTTGGGACCAATTTTGATCCGAATCGATTAAATTTCATCCCAGTTCAAGTTCAAAATATTTTTATATGAATATCTTTTAAATTATTTTTTAACTTTCAAAATTTAATTCCATAAAACTCGTTTTTAGGTCAGACGACACCTGATCGCCTCATAAAATGCAAAAAATTCAACTGTCTCAGAATTTGATAAAAATTGTCTAGGTAACTAGATTTCGTGAGATGAATTCAATGCTGAGGTCTTTTTTGTCATCCAAACTCTAAAAAAAATGAAATTTTCAACTCACAACGAAGTGGCAAATTACAATTTTGCCATTTTTTACAAAAATTTAAATTTACCCAGGTTTTACAATTGGGTCTTGCATGCGAGGGAGAATTTAGCCCTTCTTGTTACACCTGACCTCTTCTTTCCAATGCAACCCATGTGACTTAGTCGAATCTAGGTCCAACTTTCATGAGCCTATGAATCAACCCATTAAGGGTGATGTTTGATCAAAATATGCACACACACACACCCATACTCATGTCAATTGCCCACGAATGCGATGCTACTTGTACATATGAAAATGTAATGAATAATTGAATTTTATATCACTAGGTGATTAAGTTTTCGATTGCAATTATAATAACATGTTCATCATATCATGAGCATAATATGAACATATTTCATCTGCACAAATATTTCTAATTTATCAATGTACATTATATCATAAAGCATATAATTACTTTCCACAATCTCCCTAAATCATGTTATATTATTTTTCATTCAAATAACTCACGTAATCATTCATAAGCATTTTATCAAACACCTATAAGGCACAAATATTATGTAAACACATAACATGCCCAAATCAGCTATAAGAACCCGTTCTACAATTAAATAACAATAATATCATACTAATATTTCTCCTACAATGAATAAAATAATTGTCGAAACCTTGAATTGCTCTAAAAAGATTGATCACAGATTTTAAGTTTTAGGCGAATTGACTTTTTGGTCAAACTAAGTTTTGAATGTATTTAAGCTTGAAAAGGGTGTTTAGGTAAATTTTTTAATATTTTTAGGTAAAAATAATGTCACCGGTGAATTCGGAAGGTCGAGACACCTTACGAGAGGTAATATTGGGTGTATTAGAAGTTTGAAAGTATTCTGGAGTTAAAACCTATTTTGGAGAGGATTGGGATAGAAAGGAATTTGACACTACCTTAGTATTTTAGCTATAACCTTTCACTCTAATCTCCAATTTAGATGATTTTTTAACAGTAGAATTTTGACTTCTAGGGCTAAAACATCATGTTTCATGAAAATTGTGTGAATCAGCTTCTATCTAGGTAAAAATATCATTATAAGTCCTGACAAAAAGTTAAAAACGTCCGGACGCACCAGACAGAAGTTGATCGATCTATGTTGAGCGTTTTCTTCCCTTTTAGCATTATAAGTACCTAGAGAACGACATTTAGGCTTACGTTCATTAGTTTTTCATCATAAAAAACCCTAGAGGGTGAGAAGAAAGGAGAGATAGTACTACTTGAAGGGACTTTTGCCTAGAAGGTGGATAGAAAATGCTTGGGTTTGCATCACAAACTACAAAATTGAGGTATGAGATTTGTCTTGAGTTTTTTCTTTGAGACTTAGGGTATTATATATATGTTTTCAATATTCTTGATAGTTATATGATAAATACTTATGAGTTCTTGGTTTCTTTACTATTAAAACGTAATCTTGAACGAAGTACATGTTTGGGTTCATGAATACTTGTTCTTGAATTTTCAAAACACTAGTTTTGCTAAATACATGTTTAATTGTGAAAAATATATGGATTCTTGATTTCTAAATTCTTATTCTTGATTAAATCATGTTTTCATCTAATACTTGTTCTTGCTCCAATAAATTATTATTTTTGGCAAAACCCTAGAATTTTGATATTAAAATTGTGAAGGTTTTCTTGAGATGATCTCTTGCATATTTTAATTCATTTATTACTGTAGTATATTGAGAATTGTGCAATTGTGATACTTGAATTGCCTTTAAGAGCTGCTGTAGAGTGTTAAAGGTTAGTCTATTCCAGTGGAGGTGAGATGATTGTCTAACACTTATAGTGAATTGTTATTGGTGAGAGCAACCACTATTGTTCATATAAGTTCGAGGATGAGGAATGGTATACCTTTCTAGACCTGACCAAAAAGCTCAAAGCCCGATGGGCCGCCCGACCCGTACACGTGGCAGGGCTTGGATAGCCCGTTAGCCTGCAGGTAAGGCCTAAGCCATGTTTTTAAGGCTAGGGTCCCAACGGGCCGGCCCGTCAAGAAGCCCATTAGCCAGCCCAACAAAATATAACCGTTGTTAAGTGCTAACCCACTTGACATTGTTATCTTTATTTTAGCTTGACATTACAAATAGGCTGACTGGCCACTTGAGAGTTCAGTTGAGACAATTATGTATCTTGAGTCTTGATGAGCCTGACACCTACTTGATAAAAAAAAAAAAAAAAATGAGTCTGGCACCTCTCAATCCCAACGGCTAAATGCCACTTCAGAGTTCAATAAAGACTTTGTGTATTTGAAATAATTACAATTTCCCCCCACTCAATCCCAATGGCTAATTGCCTTAGTATAACTATTTTTTGAATTTTTAAATAAAATTATAGATTCTCCCCCTTCTCAAGCCTATAAATATGTTCAAAACTTCCATAATTTCTTGACCACAATTTAATCTCTCTTTCTGATTCTCCCTAAAACATCTCACAAGCCTCAATATCATTGAAGTTTTTTTTTTAATTATTATCTAACTCTATTGATTATAGCTTGCTAATTCGAATAAGTTGGAGTTGAAGCATTGGATAGAAGTTGTTTGAGACTTGGAGTACTCACACTAAAATTGGATAGAAGTTGTTTGACACTTGGAGTACTCACACTAAAATCAAAATTTCAACTTCTACAACAATTTTTCTTTGTGTTGTGATTGGGTAATATCTTTCTTTTTCTATATGTCATAGTTATATTTACTTGTGAATTTAATTGCTAAATATATATTATTTTCTAAATTAAAAATGGAAAGTAGTGATTTTAATGTCACCATTGATGAAAATGAAGAATTACAATTTTGGGAGTCTACTGGTTCCCCCAAGCACATCTTGACACATCCATCTATGCAAAAACACAAGCAAAATAAACTTCAGTGTCTACTAGTTCTACTTCTAGATAATTACATTCTGATATTTACAATGATTTTGATAAAGTTTAAATCAAGTTAGATAATGGTAAAATAATAGAAAAAAATATATGTAAAACATGTAACAAAGAAATGGCAGGTGGTTCTAATGTCGGCACTAGAGTAAAACGTCATCAAGATGCACACTTGGCTAAGGGCAATATAGATATTAGCCAATATTATCAATTAGGAAAAAATGAACAAGGTAATTCAAACACATTTAAGTTTGAAGATGCGCGAGCACTTAAAGAAGTAGTTGATTATGTTGTTAGAGCTGAACAACCCTTTACATTTGTTGAAAAACATGATTTTACTGGAATGATTCAAAGAGGATTTACTCCTCAATATAAAGGGTTTTCTTCAAAAATAGTCACGAGAGATATTTTGAATAACTTTAATTGGCAAGTAGCAAATTTGAACTCTTTTTTTCAAACCTATGATGGTAGAATTGGTTTAACTTGTGATATTTGGACATATAGAAGTAAAATTAGAATTCTTCGTTTGACTACACATTACATTGATAGTGATTGGAATTTAAATAAAAGAATAATATGTTTCAAAATGTGGGAAACCCCACACACTGGCTATTATATAAGAAATGTTATTATGGAGGAAACTGAATTTTGGAGGATTAAAGATAAAAAAATGTTCAATAACACTTGATAATGCTTCAAATAATGATGTAGCCGATGAATTTTTAAGGTCAAGATTTATTGGTTTGCCTCTGATGATGTACAAAATCGTCTTCGTGCGAGATCAACAGTCACAAGAGTGATTAATAAGCAATCAATGGCAATTAGTGGCAAAACAGTAAATAAAGAGTCAACACAAGAGATTTATAGTGGCTCGGTCCGGGTGACCTACGTCCACTCTTCGAACGGCGACGGTGGCCTTAGGCGTTTTATTGATCAACGGAGGTACTCCGGGGAGTTTACAATGAGTCTGGAGAGAGAGAGTGTATAGAGAGCTTAGAGAGCTTGCTGAGTGCAACTAGTCTCGTGTGTGTCTCAAGAGTCATTCATGCCCTTTACACAGTGAGGGTTTACATTATATAGACTCACCAAGGCGGTGAGGCGGTGACGTGAGGGAGAAGGCTCCCGTTAATTTGGTAAGTACAAACATGGTAGGAGTGAGCCTCTTTGGTAAGCAGAGTTATGGTAGGAGTAGACTTCTTTGGAAGGTAGAATTAAGGTAGGAGATCTCCGTATCCCGAGTCTTCCTCCACGTGCTCCTATTTGCTCGGATGTCATTCTGGTGTGGAGTGTGCTCATGCTTAGTCTTGGACTTGAGTCTTGAGCTCGGACTTGCTTCGGAGTGGATTTGGACTTGTGATGTGTTCGATGTTGCATCAAGGTATGAAAAGGAGCCAAGAGGAGAGACCAATGGGGCATGAGGTGGGCGGCGCCCACTTTGGAGGGGGCATGGGCGGCGCCCTAGGTGCCTTGGGTGGCGCCCTTGGTGCCTTGGGCTGCCTTGTCCCTCACTTCGGTGCTCGGCCTTGAGTTGGTGCGGCTTGGTGCTCGTCTTGGTCTTGAGGTCGGACGTCGAGCTCGTATTTGAATTAGACTTGGATTCGCACTAGAGTCAAACGGCGAAGGAGGAGAGGTCGTAGGAGAGGACGAAGGAGAGGCCGAGCGCGGAGCTGGGCGCCCTAGGGGCCTGCGCGGCGACCCTTACTGACTCTTGCGGTCTTGGTCCTTCCTCCGTTTTCCTTGACGATTGCCACCCGGTTGGCCCAACTACATGGGTCTTTTGGGATCTTCTATGGGCTTCTTCGACTCCGTTCGGATTGGGCCTTAGCTTAGTAAAATCCGGACTCATCAGCCTCTATATGGAATTTTATTTCATGTTCTTTGTTATGCACACATGTTAAATTTGGTTGTACAAGATGGTTTCGATTATATAGCTCCTTCAATTGACAAAAATAAGAAATATAGTGCGCCATAATAATAGTTCTCAATCAAGAGATGAACTATATAAAAAATGTTGTAAGAGTTTAAAAGTAGGAAGACAAAATATTTGTCTTGATGTTCCTTACCAGTGGAATTCCACTCATCAACTTCTAACTATAGCTATTGAATATAAAAATATTTTAAATTTATGTTATGATAATTTAATTTAAAGTTCTTGTTCTTGTTACCTTGAGCTGATATATGATCATGAATGGTCCAAAGCTAAATGCGCAATAGACTTATTAGCAGGTTTTTATGTCACAACAAAAGCTTTTTGTGGTGTATGTTACCCAACATCTTATAATGTTTATATCACTTAACCAATATTTGTCTTTCATTTAATGAATATATTCAAAAACCTGATTTTGAACATATTATTCAATTAATGACAATAAATTTTGATAAAAAAAAATTAATATACCATAATGTTTTAGTGTTGTAGTTGCAATTGATCCAAGATTTAAATAGAATGTCTAAGCGTGTGGTTAGAGATTATTTACCCAAATGATTACGAAAAAATCACATCAACCAAAGGCATGATTAATACTTGTTTAAATGAATTATTTAATTATTAAAAATAAAAATATGGAAATATAGATTTAACTACCACATCACATCATGTCACAAGCTCCTCATCTACTTGTTCTTGGGGTTTAGGAGCAATGCAAGAAGATAATTAGATAATATTTCATAATTGTATTGTTTATTTGATATTTGATCTAGTTATGTTACAAGGTTGAGACTTGCAAATGATTGTCAATTGTGTAGATGTCAACCTAGTTGGGATGTACTCAATTTGTACTTAAGCAAAATAGTCTCATTCATTAATCAATTTGTAATGTAACATTGTAACTCTATTGAATATTTTTTAAATTCAATCAACATGAATAATTTTTTTGTTAATTTATTTTTCATACCAATCGTGTAATTGATTTTTTTTTTTAATTTTTATATTAAAAATAAATTTTTGATGTCTTTTTCTTATTATTTTTTACATAAAAAAGTATTTTTTTAATAAAAAGCCCAATTTTGGCCCAATGGGTGAACCATAAGGCCTGGTCCATATTTAGCCCGTTTATGGCCCAATAGGCAGATCCACAAGCGGGCTATGAGCCCTAAAAAAATTAATGGGTGGGCCAACCCATTGACTAGTTAAAATCCAAACGCTCAGCCCACAGGCGGGCAACGAGTTAAAAAATTCCAGGCTAGGCTGGCTCGTCCTGACTCGTTGTCGAGGTCTATACCTTTATTGGGAAGGATTCGTCAATGTTGTGTGAAATGGTATACGTTTTTCCTAAAGTTGTTTGTAATGTGCCCTATGGGAAATAATTGAGATTGTTTGGTTTATGGTGGGTGAAATAGGTAGAATTGTTGTGTAGATTCCTAAGAAGTAGTCAACATACATGAGAATATAGGATGATGCTACTAATTTATTTACTGATTACTTTAATTTCTTGCAATTTTATAACTATGATTGATTTACTATATTCCATACACTTGAGATCATTACAGCTATCTTAGTTTTACTCTAAAAAATTTATATATATTATTTTTCAAAAGAGACTTTCATTCTTTATGTTTTAAAATCTTGTTTGAATTTGAGAGAGATTTCTTACAGGTTTTGGCTCACTACAACACATTTACAGATTTTGATAGAGAGGAGGATGTCGAATTAAATGAACAGGTACACCTCGAGACTGGAGAGAGTTAGTATGAGGATCCTAAAGTAGAGGCTTAGAAATGCTTCATCTTAGTTTAGATCATTTTATTTGGGATATTTCTATGAAATAATGTTTCAGTTAGCTTTAATTATTCCGCTGCTAGATACTATTTGATTTTGAATTATAAGTTGGAGAAGTTATAATCTTTTGTTGACTTTAGTATTTATTCTTTGTCAGATAGATGAATGGTTTATTATTTAATGGTTATTGTTAGTTGCTCTCATGATTGAATGATTTTTTAGATAGTAAAAGCCTTCCAGGATGGATTTGTGGTGTTACATCAACACAATTCCTTTTGAAATTCCAAATCAAGCAATTTCATCAACCCATTCATACAAGAATGGGTTTTAGCATTTTCTTATACTCATGTCCATATTCCAGCAATCCTAGGTATGTGTTATATAAAAGATTTCATATCTAACACCCTACCCATTTCATATCAAAACCTTAGATTTGAAATAAACCTAATTAGAAAAGAAACCCTACCTCTTGAAGCGTAAATATGAGTAGAAGAACCTACACGACTCAAATCAAGCTTCAAAGCTTTGATCCCAACAATCCTTCTTTGATATTTTGGCAAAACCCGCGATTTGTGGTATGTACGTGTAGCTCTCGTTAGGGTTGTTAAAATTCGACACGACACGATTAACCAACACGAATCGACATGAATTAAGCGGGTTTGGGTGAGATCTTAACGTGTTTGGGTGATAAACGTGTTGACACGCTAAACCCGTTTAATAAACGGGTCGTGTTTGAGTGAGACTTGTCAAACCGTTTATCACACGTTTACCCGTTTAAATAAAATTAACATAATAATAAATTAATAATTATTTTGAAAAATTAGCAAGAAAAAAGAAGTAAAAAAATCAATACAAAAAAAAAATAAAGTAGTAGTTCAAAGACAAAGTAGGGCAGATGAGGAGCACTTCAAAGACAAAGGCAAACCAATGTCTTTTTTTTATGTCTCACATTGGAAAATGAGAGGAGAGGGGAGGGTTGAGTGGCCTATAAAAAGGCAATGGCCTCTAAGTCTCCAAGTCTATTTTTTTATGAGATTTGGCTAAAATTCCTCTTTTTGGAGGTAAGTACACTTGGAAGTAAATAAAAAGTGGAGTATTAAAATTTATGGATATAATTATTTTAAAATTAAATGAGTTAAACGAGTCGTGTCGTGTTACCCATTTATTAAACGGGTCGTGTTCGTGTTGAGATTTTTCACCCATTTATTAAACGTGTCGTGTATGGGTTTACATAATTTTTACCCGTCACCCGTTTAACCCGACACGTTTGACACTCCTAGCTCTTGTTGCGTAGAACAACCTTTATTCTTGGCTCGAAAGAATTCGACGATCGGATATTTGAAAATTGAAGAGAGAAGGCTTGGAGAATTTGGTTTTCTGTTCTCTCTTCTCTCTCTCTCTAGAAAGGCTGAAGTAAAAATGGGGAGAAAATCTGATTTTTCTCCCTTTTTATTCCCCTTAATTGTTTGGCCTAAAACGCATCACACGTCCCTATTTTGTTTGGTTTAGTTTGATCTTGAATCCGTTAAATCTTGCTTCGTGTTAAGTTCAGTATATTTTATTTGAACTAAATTAAAATTATTTTCCAGGTTTCGCGAATAAAATGTTATCGCGTTTTATTTTATTCGTGTGACACCCAATTGCCTCGTAAGATCCGCAAAATCTGACTGTCTCAAAATTAGACGAAAATTGACTAGGTAGTTAGCTTTCGTGAGGTGAATCCTAGGGTGAGGTATGTTTCTTCATCCGAGTTCTAGAAAAATTTAGGTTTTCAGCCCACACCGCAATGGTTAATTCCTGTTTTTCCCTTTTTTACAAAAATTTAAATTTTTGGGATTTATAGTAGTAAATCCTTAACTCTGAAGCTCTTCTCATTCATCCCTTGCACCTATGAAGTTGACAATGAACAATTAATGTTTTCAATTTTTAATTTTTCCCAAATTTTATCATCACAAAAACCAACTAAGAAAACTTGTAAATGATTTGAAAAAGATGAAATATTAAATGGATCTTATATCAATCAAATTGGCATCCATAACATCACTGAACTTGTTCATATTAATCACTTCATCATTCTTTGGTTTTGAAGGTTCCTTGAGCTTTTGGGCTTTTGTTGGAATGGTCTTTTTAATAATTTTTTCACTATAAAGAGTGATTATGGATTCAACATCTTTAGGTTGGACTTCAAATGATGCAACACTCACACTACATTGACCTTGTGAAACTTGTTGTGCTTGAGTAGGAGAGTACATTGTTCTTGCTTGCTTAATGTAGTATTCAACATGGATAGAGTGTTTGTTTTATATCATTTAAGGCTTTTGAGTTTCGATTATTGATGACAACTTGTGCTTGTATGAATGTGTGCAATGTTTTCTCAAGAGACTCCCTACATGGTGGTGTACAAGGTACAAAATTAGAAGGCCATAGAGGAGGAAAATGTGGTTGTGCATTATTATAATTTTTATTTGCTTGATCATGCAAAACTTCTTTGAGAGTGGGAATAGTTGAACACTCATGTGTTGGGTGCCCACGATCTCACAAATTTTACAAACTTTTTTTGCGTTGGACAAATTTGATTTCATTGAAATTCCTAAATTCTATGGCTTCTATTTTCCTATCAAAAATATCTATCCTAGAACTAAGGTCATCCTCCTCCCTAAGGTAATATTTGACTCCACTAGATGAATCAAAAAAAAATTCAACCTTAGATATGCTATCAGAAGGGGTAGTAGTGACTCAAGATGGGATATTCTGAGGTAGTTAGTCAAAATATTTGAATGCTTCGTCAAGTTCCTCGTAAAAAAATTCACCATTGCACGTCATCTCTACGAATTGATACATTTGAGAAGTTAAACCTTCATAGAAAAAGCTTATGTTGTGCCAAATTTCTTAGACATGATGTGGGCAAGTGTACAACAAATCTTTAAAAAGATCCCAACATTGAAAAAATGTTTCATTGTCTTTTTTGAGAAAAATTCATGATTTGTCTTTTCAAAAAATAAGTGTTATATATTGGGAATTTTTTTTTCAAAAACTCAGTTTGCATCTTTTGTCATGTGCTATTGACCTAGGTCTCAAAGAATTAAACCAAGTCTTTACCTTATCCTTGATAGAAAAAGAAAAAAGCTTCAACCTAACAACATCTTTAGTGTTAGTTTGATCATGAAAGCAACACCAACTTCCTCAAAATCTCTTAAGTGCAAATAAGGGTTGTCCAACTCTAAGCCATAAAATTTTGAAAACAAAGAAATCATACCCCAATTTGAAAGTAAAATTGGTGGCTTGTAGAGGAAAATAATGCAGTAGGCAAAAATATGAGGGGCTGCAAATATTCAAGCAAAGTCCACATGGATGAATTATTTTAGAATTCAATTTCCCTATGATTACTACCATCATCAGCCATCGTTGTAAGTGTAAGAGAGTGAATATGAGAATCAAACAAACTACCAATAAAAACTATCTATATCTACTTTAACTAAATGTCTTTTATGGTTGAGAAATCATGAATGCATAAATTGAAAAAGAAAATAAAAAAAAGAAGGGGGTAGAAGTAGTGAAAAAAGTAAATGACTAAAAAATAAAAAGTAGGGAACGAGATTATCGGATTTGTGACAAATCTCCAGCCTAGCAAACCTCAATGAATGTTGGTGTGCTCCTTGTGTTCAAACAAATCACTGACAATGGTGCAAAAAATTTGCTTAATACCGAATAGGTGCACCCAAGTATAGGTGCTCAAGAAGTTGTAAATATTCGAAAATTTGAGGTCGAAACACATGGAATTGGTGAAAACATGGAATAACATAAAAATAAAAGGAATTTTGCTTTGAAGGATTTGATTGATTTTTTTTTTAGAAAACAATAAAATTTTAGTTTAAAACAATAATTGGAGATACTGAAATATCAAGGATCCCCTTTCAACTTTGCGCAATATTTATTTCTAATCCGGTTTTTGAACTCAATTAATAATCAACTGAGTAGTGATTTTAATTGAAAGATTTAGCAATGATAATATTAAAAAAATTCTACAAATATAATAGATAAATTATTTGCATAAACATTAGTATTTACTTGTAGATCACAAGCATTCGCCGTGCCTAGAGTTGACAATGAATCAAGATCTGTAAAAAAAATCTCTTTTTATCACAAGGAAGAAATCAATTATTTTTCATAAAATCCTAATTAATTGATTCAACCATACAAAATCAATTAGTTGACTTGTAAGAAATTTAAAGCATTCGACGTACGTGACACAATGAATCAAGAGATTTTACAGAGTAAAAACTTTACTAAAACATATGATCAATCAATAAGAAAAACAATTCATTAAAGAATAATGGATGAAAAATAAAAACCATACTTCGTTAAAAGATTCACTCATAGTTTTAATTAAAGGAATTTAGCAATCCATAGACATAAAAAATAATAAAGAAAAATATAGAAGATGGGATCTATAATTCTACCATCTCAAAAGAAAGAACCTATATTTATATTAGGGAGTCTAGGATTGGCCTTGGAACAAGTATTTTCTAAATAGAAGTCTTTTCAGTTCAAAACTCGTGCATCAAATCTTGGGGGTTTGGGTACTATATCATCCCAAACTTCAATCTCGCTTTTGGCATAGTTAGATGCCAATTCATGAAATTTTCCTGAAATATACTTTAGTAACTCTTGAAGTCTTCTTTTCAATGCAACAAGTTTAATTCAGTCAGACATCAGGGTAAAAAGTTATGACAAAAATACTGAAGATGCATCAAAACCTTATCTTCTAGAATACTTTCCTAATCCAACTCTAAATGAGTTTCCTACTAATTTGAACTCCCACAAAGATTAAATTGTTGTATTATCTTCAAATATTCATATTTTATTCTTGACCTTTCAGTCCTTGTCAAATTTGCTCTTCTTAATTGTGACCCTTCTTGTAGTGTTTGTTTTACTTGTATTATCTATTATTACTTTAAATCAACTAAATTATCTGTAAAATAAACTAAACAACTAGAAAAAATATCAAGCTAATCATGAGAAAAAAAATTGGTTATATCATACACTATTTTAACTCAGATGGATTAGAAGAAACGTGCAGTTTAGACTCATGAGTTAAGGAACGATGCTTGCTTTCAAGCGTCAGAGCACTTCAGAAACTTCCCATTGATGGGGTCAATCCTCAAGCCATATTTTTCAACTATCTTATATATGCAAGTTTGTCCCATTTGTTCAAATGTAAATGAGGCTGGTTTAAATTTATTAGTCGAAGATGATTCTTGCGATTGTGATTCTTCTATTGTTTGATCAACGGTGACCTGAAGCATAGAATGATCTTCTTCCTTCATGTCCATGTTATGCAGAATTTTTTTTTTTTTTTGTTATTTGTTATGGGTTGCTACTGATTGGCAAGGGGAATTTGGAGAGTATCATTAGCATTATCAACTATTTTGCAAACTTCAAAGCATGATGTATATGTCAACTCCTTTGTATCTTGACTTTCATGAGATAACTTGGTTCACTTTGGTAAACTTTATGAGTCGTGTAAACACATAAGCCTTTTGTGGAGCATCTAAAGAAGAAGCTTCTCTGCTCAGTCGATCAAACACCATTCCTTGACCATTTTGTTTACCAAATCGATCAAAAACAAGAGCACGGGCCTAAATAACCTCTTCATCTTTACACTTATAGATTTGTATCATGACGGAGTTTGATGAGGTATTCTTTAGCTTGATTGGAATTGGAGAAGGAGAATATCCTAAACTAAATTTGTGTTGTGTAGAAAAAATCTCCTTTTGTCATTCATTGCATTTTCATCAACTTATTAACTTGCTCCTTTGGCAGCATAAAATCAAGTTTTTCACGGTGGCGTGGTTCACCTAGACTACGTCCTTCATTTTGAAATTTTATTTTATCTTGATGATTAACCCAACCTTCTTTACAATCTCTTCTTTCCTCAATAGCATAAGATTTGACAAAACCCTTCAGAGGTGGTTTAGAGATTGTTAGAGTTATTCCAAGAGGGAGAACCCAATAAGGATCTTCCCTTACGATTATACACATGGAGACCAAGAAACTATGCCTAGAGGGGGAGCCCAAATTGATTACCAATTGTGGAAATATAATTACTTATTCTCACAAAGATTAAGCAAAGAATTTGAGAACCCTTTTAGTTACCACAACCCAACTTAACTATAACAATTGATTTTAATTAATATTCAATTAGCTCACTCTCAATCAATCTCATGGCGATCCCAAAACCTCAAACCCAATGCATAACTATGTATGGATAAATATTCAATCAATCATTTCAACAAACACATAGTGCGCATATGTGCAAACAATCACAAGTGTTTACAATAAGAGTAAAGAACACAAACGATTTGTTGACGTGAAAAACCCTTAAAAAAAATGTGGGGAACCTTCTTAGTTCACCAAAGCCTAATCTACTACATGCTAAGTCAACATATATATGTATTCGAGCCTTATACCTCAATCAATACCATGGTTAGATGCTCATTTCCTTGCTATGTCTCTCCATCGAAAATCCTCTTAGATGTTTAGTGTAGCTTCAATTGGACCTCCCTGCTGTATAGTTCGTCTGGGCCTTAAGTAATTATGGGCAGACTTACAATCCTTGGTATTCACACACCACTGGGTTTATCAAACCAACAATATCTTTGACTGCAATTTATGGGGTTGGGTAGATCTCTAGTGGTAGCTTTTGAATTTTAGAGATCTATATTATGGTAGAAGCTCTCAAGGTAGAAGAATGAATTTCTTTCTTTGAAATTTCTCTAGAGGCTTAGCCTAGGTGTGAGAAAGACTCTCCGTATATATAGTTCCGAAATAAGGGTAGTCTTAGTAAATAAGAAAATTCATATTTACGAACGACCGCTCGATCATTTGGGGGTGATCATAGGACAGTTGTCACTAGAATGAAAACAATGTTTCAAACACGACCAACGCAGGCACCGCTTGAGCGACCATGGAGACTACTCAAGCTAGCTCATAGAGCAAGTATTGTGCTTCATTCCTTGGAATTTTCCCATTTTTTCCCTAAATAATAAAGAGATCAGTCTAGCGACGGTTACTAAGCATAGATTGGTCCTTACAATTTTTTAAGCATTAAATCATGCAAAAACTTGTACTCTTGAGCACTAAAGGGTGTTGCTATGTTGCTCAATGAGGGGTCTAATTGTGACTCAAACAATGTTATCAAAACTCATAAATGGTTAAAAAAAATATAATTTAAAATCACTTAGGAGTCATAATCGGATTGCTTCTAATTTTATTTTCATCCTAATCAACCTAAATTAAAATTTACTAGGGGTTCATCTTAGGTGTCTAGTTTATTACCTTTGTCCTAAGCATGAATGTGCATGTGAATGTTGAACGATGTTGCTTTGATGCTTGATCTTCTTCCTTCAATGACGTTTTTGGATCTTGAACTTGATAGCATCATGACCATAGAATAGGTTAAGATTTTACAATGAACACTGACTTGATCCGAAATGTGTACACCCAAGTGCAGGCGGTCAAGCTGTAGTAATAATCCGGTTTGAGTCCGGAGTCGAATCCACAGGGAATATGTTTTGGTGTTTTCAAAGTAAGTTGTGATGAAGACCGATTGATTGTAACCTTTTTGAGTTTTTGTGAGAAGTGAGTGGTTTCTTGAATAGAATATTAAATTCTTTTCAAGAGATTTTTTTTCTAGACAAAATATAAGATTTTAATATAATTAAAGTTACTCTTTAGTTCGAGGTTCAGGATATGTAATGAATTATCCAGTGTATTACACTTGTGCTTTATAACTCAACTAACTCCCGTGTCAACAGTGAGATAATTAGAAGATAAGGATAGACTGGGTTAAAGCTCCATCTTTTTTATGAAGTGCAATGGTGGTGGAGATTGAGGAGTTTATCTTTAAAGTTCTATCCCGAAAAGTTTGTCTCACACAACGGATCTTTCTAGAAGGAGTCATCCATTTACCATAGAAAGATCCCTTGGTTATACAAAATACTAGTCGGGGTTCTTTGCTTTGAATCAATGAATCTTTCTAGAAGGAGTCATCCATTTACCATAGAAATACCCATTGATTACACAAAGAACTAGCTAGAGTACATGCCTTAAACTAACGGATCTTTCTATGTAGGAGTTATCCGGATCATAGAAATATCCTTTGGTTGTGCAAGTTACCCTAACTTTGCTTAACTTATCCAGTCTCCCGCTAAGCAAGTAAATAAAGCATTGAAGTGTGAAAGGAATGCACAAGTATAATATCCGGATAGTCATTACATATCTATCACCTCTCCCTAAAGAGTAAATGAGGACTACTCACTTTTCATGGCTTGGGTAAAGCTAGAAAAGTGAATGGTACTCATCTCTCCAAGTAGAGAAACTCTGAAGTTGATCTTCAACGACAAATGAGTGAATTACGTTCCACCCTTCATGGCTTTGGGAAAGCTTTAGAAAAATAGAAGAGTTTCACTCCTCTAAGAAGAAGATGCTTAAGCAATGGAAGTGAAAGAAAGTAAAAGAAAGCTAGATCTTCAACAAAGAATGAGTGAATCACATTCCACCCTTCTTGGCTTTGGTAAAGCTCTAGAAAAGTGGAAGAGTTTCACTCCTCTAAGAAGAAGATGAGCTCAAATAATGAAAGTGCAAGACTTAATTGAAAGCAAGAAAGTAAGAGCATTAATGTAAGGGCAAGAACATAAAGTACATGAATTTAACAACAAAAGTAGGGAATTTATCTTCCCAACTCAATAGAAATAAAGACAAGTAGGGAATCAACTTCCCAACTATAGTAAAGACTTGGAGTAATTGAAAGGAGCATAAATGTAAAAGACTTGAATTAAAGAACTCGAAAGTAAACACTTGAATTAAAGTGAAACACTAAAATACATATAAAGACTAGGTATTCTTCAAGAGGAGAGCTTTTGATCTCTCTCCCCAAGTGTGTCTTCAATGCTCCCAAAGAGGGAGTATTTATAGGCAAGGAAGAGCAAGGGAGGGGGTGAAAGAGCAGTGCTGGACGCCTAAGTCAAGGTGAGAATCAGGGGCTCAGTCAAAGAATCAGACGATCTGCATTCTGTCTGTGGGATCCGTTCGAACGGTACCTTCCGTTCGAACGTAAAGGCTGTTTTTGCTTGTATATCTGTGTTGATTTCCAGGCTTCACGTGGGTTGCAGTCTTCTGTCAGGCCATTCACCCACTCTCTGTAGCACTCAAGGTCCACAAATAACCCCAATGCAGTCGATCATGGCACCATGTGCTTGAGGGTCCTTCTTCTGGCAATAGAGGTCTTCACACGCTATGTATTTCAGTCAACCAGATCGTGTCAGTGCTCCCAGTGGCGTTCGAACGTAGGTCAGCGTTCGAACGTGATGTTGT
The DNA here is from genome assembly GCA_023539305.1 of Ilex asprella. Taxonomy (NCBI): domain Eukaryota; kingdom Viridiplantae; phylum Streptophyta; class Magnoliopsida; order Aquifoliales; family Aquifoliaceae; genus Ilex; species Ilex asprella. The sequence goes on along the minus strand of CM042193.1, from coordinate 29,780,599 downwards.
GTTCGAACGTAGTATGGTGTTCGAACGTTAGGCTTTAATCTCCAGGGTCTGTCTGCAACACGCCTTTGCCTCATCTGCCTAGTTCAGGGGAAACGTTTGAACATTGATCACCGTTCGAACGGTCTTGTTGTCCTCAAGCTTTTCCTTTGTCGATCAAATGCTGCAGTTACACTTAAATGTTGTATTTGTTATCCTTGACCCTTTTTCTCACTTTAGCTCCTGAAACATCATCATTTGAACTCCATCAAAGTATAATTAGTCCAGCAAAAGCACAATAAAATGTCATAATCGAGTGCCAATCAAACACCTTGAAATTAGCCAATTACAAATATGATTTAATAACCTCCTCTCTGGGCAATTTAGTGACAAAACACAAGTTAGAAATAAAGATTACAACTCAAAGCCATTGAACAAAAGAATTGTAAACTAATCTCAACTATCATGCATACATCATAAATCTCTATCCAGTACAAGGATCTACTTATGACAAAACACAAGTTAGAAATAAAGATTACAACTCAAAGCTATTGAACAAAAGAATTGTAAACTAATCTCAACTATCATGCATACATCATAAATCTCTATCCAGTACAAGGATCTACTTATTTTGATGAAACTTGAAGATCATAGTCTTGCACATCATCACTCAAACCAAAATCTCGTGAAAAGCATCATACGTTAGAGAAATACATAGCATAATCACAGGTTTGGAAAGCACAAAAATAAGCATAGGGCATAAGTATGTATACATTATACAAGTGCATGTATGTAATATGTTAGAAACTAACTTGTCCAATATGCTTAAGAACCTATTGATTTATCAATATGAAACATATCAATTTCTCCCCCTTAGTTGATGTTCACAAGTAAAAAAAAGTGAAAAATAAACAAAGAAAAATGTGTGACTTCATAACTCCCCCTGAATATTTGAACAAAATCCCCCTTTCTATGTTCACACGCAACATATCTAGCCTAGTTAATAGTAACTCTTCCCGATTTATCTCATATGTACCTAAAATATTCTCTCCTTTTTCATCAAAAATGCCAATCCAATGATGACCCATGACAAGCAAGGTACAAAATCAAATTAACTAACATATTCTTATCTTATTCGCTACAAATTTCAATCCAATGACGACCTATCACAATCATGAAATAGAATCATAGTAAAACAAGAAAGTATGAATGCATAACAAGAAGTCAAATCATGCAAGCAAACTATAACTCAAAGCCAAAAAATGATTAAGCATCAATGAATAAGACTAAGAGTGTGTCACAACAACAAAAAAATATAAATCAATAAAAGATAAAAGTCAACAAAAAATTAATAGAGTACTTTAGTACAAACCATTAATAAATGTACAGACACTCGTGCTAAAAAATGACCTATCCTAAGTCTCTAAAATCCATACCTCAAATGGCTTCAGCTCCACCATCTCCTCCACTATCATGATAGGGTAGCTTCGTGTTAGAATCTGTCTCATCAGGCACTGGTTACTTAGAAATTTGGAGATAGTACTGGTACACAACAGTACCGGTACGTAGTACCGGTACGGCGAACCTTCTGGACCATATCGTGCCAATACGCAACAGTATCGGTACGGCGAACCTTCTGGACCATATCGTACTGGTACACTATACCGGTATTCCTTGCCCAGTTTTGCTCGTTTCAGCTGTTTTCCATCTCCAATCCATCCCAAACCTTTCCACAATCACCCAATACATGTTTAATAAAGTTTTTCATACAAAACATGGCTTGTTCAAGTTACATTACAATCAATTCCATGAATTTATACAAAAATAAAATTTATTTACAAAATTTTTACAAGATAACCATAAAAGTCACAAGTCGGCTTTCTTCATCCTTGGAGCTCGAAATGGGAGCTGTCCACCGGTGTAAACCCCACACCTGGAATGTTTGTCCCATAAAGGGTGAGCCACGCTCAGTAGAATATTTTCTACAGAGGCTACTTCTCAACCTAAAAGCATATGCAACATTTAACAACTCATAACATTCCAATCAAGATTATGCATCCCATGTTGGAATTTATCATGTCATGTCATGAAATGAGATGCAATTCACTCATGCAATCTAACTCGAGCCTTTCCCGGATCTCCAACACATCATGAAATGACACGAGACTCACTCATGAAAGTCAATCCGAGCCCTTTTTAGCTCCCTAACACATGCAATTGTCAATGTGTGAGTCCGTCATTTATGTTACACATCAAATGACATCTTCTATTTCAGGGTCTTTTGTGGGGTGGACATTTATGGAGTTACACCAACGGCACCCAACTGACACAAAATTTATGGACTTCCACTAATGGTTCCGTGTACACCGACACACTTTATGGACTTGTACCAATGGAAGTGCGTATCCAAATTACCGGGCCTCGTACCCGAGGGATCTTCTAGCCTTTCTTGCTAACCCCAACCCTCTTTACCTTGCAAACCGTGTGACTCAGCCAAGTCATCGACTTTGCTTACTCGAGCCCGCTCGTCATCCACCCATGTGGTGTTGACTATATCCATGCACAACCACCCACTAAATGCAATGTTCTCGTGCGTATGCAATGTAATGTCTCATTGCAACTCTACTACAATGTTTAATATGCTATGTATGCCATATGAACTATTTTTAACACATTTCATATAACCTATACAATTATACCAAAAGCATATAATTCTCATAATTCTCACAATGCCAATATGTAAACATGCATATATTAACATTTCAACTCGAATCCAAACCCAAGCATGCTATCACATATCAAGCAATAACACACTTAATTTCTCAAGGCTTTATGTAAACATATAACATGCTCACAATTCACATAAGTCAAGAAATTACATTAGGCAATTTCTACATACCCATTTCAAGATAGAATTTATTCTTCCTAATTTCAATACTCATTTCATTAAAATCTCTTCAATAGGCAAGTGATATACACATCTATCAACCTACCCATTTCAATATAACATTTTAGGTTGTAAATAAACCAAAGTAGGAGAAACCATACCTTTTGAAGCGTAAAACAAGTTGTAGAAGCCCCAAGAAATCAACCCAAACTCAATCCCAAGCTCCCCCCAAAATTTTAGTTTTCAACCTTCAGTGAAAGCCCTCGTTTTTTGTATGTACGTATAGCCTTTGCCGAGGAGATCGACTTTTATTCTTGGCCGGAGTGGATCCGAGCTCCTGAGTGGCGTAGATTGTAGAGAGAAGTTGGAGAAAACCTTGAGCTTCCCTCTCCTCTCTGTCGGCTGTGTATCGGCTGAACAAGTGGGGAAAAATCTGATTTTTTCCCTTATTTATATTTTCTAATTGCTTGGTCCACAATGCGCCACACGTCCCTTTTAATTTCGGGTCTGTTCTCATTCCAAGACGATTAAATTTCGCACCAGTTCAAGTTCAAAATATATTTTTTTTATCTTGAATTCATTTATTTTCAAAATTTATAATTTTATAAAAAAAATTCGTACCTGGGTCACCTGAGGCCCAACTACCTCGTAAAATGTGAAAAATCTGACCATCTTCAAATTCAATGAAATTTGACAGGGTAACTAGATTTCGCGAGATGATCCAACATTGAGGTCCGTTTCGTCATCCGAGTTCTAGAAAATTTCAGGTTTACAACCCAAACTGTGGTGGCAATTTACCATTTGCCCTTTATTCTTAAAAGTTTAAATTTACTCGGGTTTTACTTGATCAATCTCAGTAGACAATCGACTCTCCAAGTAAAGGATCCAAAGATAGCATGTTGAGCTACCTCTATGCTCACGATCTGACCATCTAAAGCATCGAGTCTCTTGGAAGTAAGCCTATGATGCTCCTTCATATGCTATTACATCCCTATAAGCACATCAACCACTGATGCTAACTGTGCAGCAAGGTTTTCTAAATTGGGCTCATGTGGTGGTGGTGTCCAATGCGTACCAGTCTCAGAATACACTGGTGGCTTTTCTACTACTTCTCCTCTCTCCTCTACGTAGTGCTTGAAGAAAATTGTTGTAGTATTCCCTAATTTCCGCACATCACAATCAAATGTGTATATGGCTTAGTGTGAAAAGGAGTCTTACTCTCCCTCAGATTCATGTGGGAAATGGGGCAACAGAATGGTGTGGAATGAAATGTATGTGTGACGCTCCAAAAATTGGGGGCCGTTGATCACTTGTCAACCCGCGGAATACCCGTGGATATCGTATAATTCAATATCACGCCCTTATGCCCCATTTATCAGGATCCATAATTTAATAAAATTCAGACAAAGTCTCTTTTGTACGGGAAGCTCTACTCCAAAATAGAACATGTGCAATATACAATCACATGACCCATCCAAGGTCAAATATACAACATTGACCGCACCAGGTCCAATTATGAGTAAATATTGACCACACCGGGTCCATTTATCCGTACTCATATAAAACATGCAAAGTTATATTAAAAGTAGTTCATATAAGTTTGATTACAATTCTTTTACATATATTATATGCCCAAAACATAATTTTAACAAAAGTTTTACAAAAACCAAGGTTAAAGGCTACAATTCAGCCTTTCTTCACCCTTGAGGCTCCAAATGAGAGCCGTCAACCGGTGTATATCCCGCACCTAAAATATTTTCTCGTATACGGTGAGCAATGCTCATTAGAGTATCTCCTATAGAGGCTACTCCCCATCCTAGATGCATATGACTGTACACATACAACAATTATAAGCAATATTCTTTTCAATCAAGAATTGCAATCATGGTAAGAACTTCCATATCATGCTATGAATTGAGATGAGACTAACTCATGCAACTTCACCTCGAATCCTCACCGGCTCCCTCAACACAAATCAATTCACGTGTGTAATGAATCCGTCAATTGATGAAAATACATCCAACGATTATTTGAAATAAAAGTTGTGTATTTATAAAACCAAATCATTGTTGGATGTTACCTATTGAATGGCTATTTTTATAAAACAAAATCTTGTGTCTTTGTTGGGCAACGGATTTTGGAATCACATTACCAACTCCGTACGCCTTTTTACTCTTTTTGGACTTGCACCATTGGAGTGTATGAACCAAGTAGTCGGATCTTACACCCGAAGAAGAATCTAGCACTTCTTGTTATACCCGACACAAGTTTTTCATGCAACCATGCGACTTAAAGGGGATCTTCGATCCAACCTTCCCGAGACCACATATCAGCCACCAAGTATGGTATTTGATCAGTCATGCACTCACACATCCACACTCATGACTCATGCCCATGAATGTGATGTCAATATCATGCTCAATATGCATTAACGTCAAATAAGCAATTCAACCACATGTCCACATGTTCTATGACAATTTATATCTTATGCATATAACTACCAAACTTTGTCACAATGTCAACATATCATAAGCACATATCAACATTTTATTTTCCATTATAATTCATATCTTAAGCATATTATTTCTCTTTACCACATCATTCAAGCATGTTATCACTAATCTTATGCAATTAACACACTTTATTTCATATGGGCATTTTATCAAATACCTTCAAGTCACCAAATCATGCAATCACATAACATACCTAAATTTATCACATAACTCTAAAAAAATCCAAATATATGATTTTTATATACCCAATTATCAAAACATCCTAGAAATCACAAACTAGCAATTTCTAACTACCAATTCACACTAGAATTGAGCCTACCCATTTTCATTAAACCAACTCTAATAGGAAAGTGTTAAAACACTCAAAATAGCCCACCCATTTCCTATGGACACCATAGAATGGAAATAAACCAAGGTAAGAGGGAACTCTACATCTTGAAGCGTTAATCAAAGAGTAGAGCTTCTAAGAACACCAACACAACCTCCAAAACTTGATTTCCCCAAATCTCCTCCTTTGGTTCTTCGGTGAAATCATTCGTTCTTGGTATGATTGTGTAGCCCTCATTGAGAAGAACAACTTTGATTCTTGGCTCGACGAATTCCAACCAACAGAACTTCGCGAATTCGAAGAAGAAAGCCTTGAAATCTAACTTTTTTTCTTTTCTCTTCTTTCTCTCTTCTATTCCAACTTGTGAGAGCTGAACAATGAAGATATTTTCTGCACAAAAATGATTTTTAACCCTATTTATAATTTTAAATACTTGGCTCATATCGAGCCACACGTCCCCTACTTGTTCGGGTCCGTTTTCGCCCCGAAACGATTTATTTCATACCAGTTTAAGTTTAAATTAATTTTATTTGAAATTAATTCAATTATAAGTAAATTTTAAAATATTTATTTTGGGGACCTTTGTGAGGTCATTCGACACCCAGTCGTCTCGTAAAACATGAAAAATCTGACTATCTCAAAATTCAAAGATATTAGTTTGGATGACTAGATTTCGCGATACGAATCCAATGGCAAAGTCCGCTATGTTATACGAGCTTTAGAGAATACGTATTTTAATTATGCATTATAGTGAAAAATTACCATTTTGTCTTTTTCAGTAAAAATTCAAATTTTTCCCGGGTTTTACAGTGTGAAATGGAAAATGTATGAATAAAAGTGCTCCCCAAGCGCAAAGAGTCTTTTGAATGTCGTGTTTTACTTGAAAAAATATTTCAAGGTCGTCTCTTCAGGGAAGAAAAGTTCAAGTGTGTGAAGATGATTTGTCAAAAAGAGAAAGTGTAAAATATTTTGGTTTGAGTTTTGGTGAGTGAATTTTTTTAATGAAAATACAATAAAAATAAGTGTTGGCTAATCCAAAAGGCTCACTCCAATGTATAGATGAACGATTAATTCATGGAAAGCTAGAGACGAGATGGTGAGGATACAAACATAAACCGTAAGCAGGCCTACGGAATATCAAAGACTCTCAACCACTCTCTACCCAGTTAAATCGAACCATCGTACACCGAGAGAGGAAACAAAATGAGTTGAAATGGAAAACCCAAGAGGAGGTCTCCCTTGAATTAGCCAACTAAAAATCTAGTTGCTCGTGCTAAAAGGAAAGGCATACAATATGTAAAGAGACATGGTATTGAAATGGAATTTAAACTTGCATTAAGGTGAAGAGAAGTGAAACTAGAAAAATAAGTGCATTTAATACCCAACTAAAAAGCTTGAAACGTAAAACTTAACATAACAATGGTGAAATGAAGAACATGTAAGTAAACTTGGAATAGACTTGAAATAAATAAGATTAAAGTGCAAGAAATGAAGATTACAAGATATTTAAAGCTTATAATAATTGAAAAGGAGAAGAAAGTGCAAAAAACATAACTACCATTCATTGTCTTCTTCCTTGAACTACTCCTAAGCTTAGGTACAGACTTTCTCAAGAACAGGTGTAATGCTGAATATATGGAATGTGAGCCTTGCAAATTCATCCATGGTGGTCCCTAGCATGTGTGTGCAGGCCTCCCATCAATGGGTGGTGAGTTGATTGCTTTGGACAGGCTAGGACAAGCTTAGCCTGCAACTCCCCAGGCAGCCTCTTTCTATCTCATCCTCATTAATGTTTTTGCCTTCAAAGTCTTCAAGAATGGTGATGGGAGGCATGTAGATGTGTAAGGAAAGTTAGGGGCAAGTGAGAGAATCAATGGTGGGACCCCCAAGCAAGTGGAGCATGATTTGCACGCATTCTGGTCACTTCAGGCACGGCGTACTAGTACTCTTTACCTACTGGAGTTCGGCATATCAATACTGTATACCGATACACTTTGTCTGCTCTGGACCATTTTTTATAGAATTATCATAAATTTTGATCTACAACTTTCATGTTTTTCACTCTTTCAAATTTGAAGTAAATTATGGTTAAAATGGGGAAAACAACGGTATAGTGTCAAAATTTTGGGAAACTAGTGGGCTAAACCTTCCAAATTACATTTTTCTTGGTTTCTTCTCCTTCCAAGCCTCCCAACCCACATTGAATTTGTCCATGTCTTCACCACTCATTCATACTTAGTTGCAAAGTCCTAAAATCCATCATTTAAGCTATAATTACTGCAACCACAAGATTTGAACATTATTCACAACTTTAGCTAACTCTAAGTAATTAACTGCAAAGTTGAGTTAAAATGAATGTAATGAGGCCATTAAATATGCAATATTTTGTGCTCATCACATAGTCAGCTTAGGTTTAAATCAACTTCATTGAACTCTTGTTCATAGGCCCCGTAGGGTTCTACAACTGCTCACTAGGTAAAACCATTGAACCTTTTCCTTTGTAGATATGAGTAATTAAAGTACCAAAAGGAAAAAATCTGATACTAGTCCCTCTAAAAAGGCTCTACGTACATACCCAAAAGTTAATATAGGCAAATCAAGACCAAACCCTTTACCTATGTCATAAAGCACCAAAGCTTTAGGAACAAGGAAGGTATAAATATGGGTATTTGACTCAATATTGTAGTTTGCTACAAGATTAAGCATCTTGTACTCTGAGGTCAATGATTTTTAAAAGAATTTTAGAGTGACCCATTGTTCAGGATGATCTATGCCATACAATTCAACAACCACTACTGAGATGTTTTCTTCTTCTTCTTCTTCTTTTGCTAGTTTGACAGGTTCCATTGGGAGAATAAACAACTCTCTTTCAAAATCTCTATGAATCAAATCACTATAGATGTGGTCAATTGAAGAATTGAATAGTAGGTTGTGGATCTCTAAACACCAATCACATTAACCAAGCAGACACGAAGACACTCTAGTAAATGAATTACTCGATTTCATTGTCCCCTAGCTCTGTAGTAGACAATGAAATATAGTACAAAGATGTCTCTCGCTCGCTCACTCAATTGCTTAAACTAAAAAAATCTCAACATGAAAGATAAATCCAAATCCACAAAAAGTGTATGTATGTGTGTGTGTGTGTGAGAGAGAGAGAGGCAACAAAAGATCAAGAAAATGAACTAAGTCAGCAGCTCTAAATCGATGAGTAAGTCAAGTCTCCTGGAAAAAGGAGAACAAACCCCCTAGCAAGGAAAAGCCACCTTTAAAAAAACGAAGAAATTAGGATTTTCAAAACCCTAACCTGAACTGCAAGTGATGATGATGGTGATTGAATCCGCGAGCCGAGAGAGAGAGAGTGAGAGCGAGTAAGAACCAAAGAATCGCAGATATGACAAGAACAGCTTTGGACGAATATCAGAATTCCAAATGAATATCTGAGACCCGCTTACTTTTAACCTAATTTGCCCCTTGCCCCCCCAACCCTTATTCTTGTGACGGATAAAATTTGCTAGTGTTCAATACGTCGCCGTTCAATTTGATAAACACTTTTTTTTTCCTGATGGATTTGAACTCTAACATCTCTTTTTTCTCAGCATACAGTCAACATGTGGTTCGCATAACTTTTTAATTGTTCGAATTTCACAAATTTAATGCAAAAAATCCCTTTTTTTTTATCATTATAGGATTCTCTGCATTAAGACAAGGCAATAGATCAACAAGGCCATCACTAAGGTAATCATTCTCAACCCTATGTATATCAAGGGTGGTAACTATGAGGTCTGTAGAAAAAGTGATCTCGATCCCTCGAATATAGGTAATAAAGTAGTCAATATGAGGATCAGGTTCATTAATCTAAATATGCACATAAAATTCTCTCACCATGCTACCATTCTATAAAACCTGGGTAAATTTAAAATTTTCCTGAAAAATGACAAAATGGTCATTTTATCACTAAAATGCAGAATTAAAATACATATTCTGTAGAGCTTGTATGATACAATGGCCTTCGCCGTTAGATTCGTATCATAAAAACTAGTCACCCAGACTAATTTCACCAAATTCTGAGATAGTCGAACTTTTTACGTTTTACAAGGCAAGTGGGAGGTGTGTGGCTCGATATGAGCCAAGTCTTTAAATTGTAAATAGGGGATAAATATCTAAAAAAATAATTTTTTCTCTCTTCATATCAGCTGGTTCACATTAGAAGAGGAGGAGAAGAGAAAAAAAAAAAAGAATTTCAAGGATTTCTCCTTCGATCTACGGAGTTCCGTCGGTCAGAATCCTTCAGACCAAGAGTTAAACTTCATCTATGCGATGAGGGCTACGCAACCACACAAAAAATGAAAGGTTTCACAAAAGATCCAAAGGGGAGATTTTAGAAAAATCAAGATTTTGGAGTGGTATTATGTTCTTGAAGGTTCTACGCATCGCTTTTCGCTTCAAGAGGTAGGGTTCCCTTCTAATCGAGTTCATTTCTAACCTAGAATGTCTATAATGGATGATTAGGTGTAAGTGGTTATATATAATTTGCCTATTGTTATGGAAATGAGAAAATGAGCATAGAAATGACTTAGGCTAACTTCTAGCTTGATTTTGATGCATAAAAGTTACTTGTGTAATTTCTTGTAACTTGGTGAAATTGTGGGCATGATATGTGTTTAACATGATTATTGCCATGAAGGTGTTTGCTAAATGGCTTGAGTGATTGAAAATTGTTGTTTTGATGCAATTGAAGTAACATGCTTAGACATTGTTATTGACATGTAGACATATAATTTATGATATGCTAGCATGGCATCTCATTTGGCATGCATTGCACCTTGGGCATAGCATTGGCATCATATTCATGGGCATGAGTCTTAAGTGTGGGTGTGTGAGTGAATGGTTGATCAAACACCATACTTGGTGGTTGACATGTGGGCTCGGTACCATTGGACCAAGGATTAACAGAGTCACACAGTTGCATGCATGGAAAAAATTGTGTCTAGTATAGCAAGAAGGCCTAGAAGATCCCTCCGATGCAAGACCTGGTTATTGGTTTATTCACTTCCGTCGGTGCAAGTCCAAAAAAGTGAATTAAGCGTACAGAGCTGGCGGTGCAATTCCAAAATCCGTTGGCCAACAAAGACACAAGATTTTGTTAAAGATTTTATTTTAAAAACCTACTCTTGGATGTGAAACGTCTAACAATTCTTGATTTTATAAACACATAATTTTTATTTCAAACAAGCATTAGATGTGCTTCATTAATGATGAAAGTTTTACACACGTACATTGCATTGTGTTGTGAGAGCCAGTGGGGGCTCAGGTTAAACTGCATGAGTGAGTGTCATCTCATATCATGGCATGACATTGTAGAATTTCAACATTGAATCACATATTCATGTTTGAAATGGATAAATGTTGTTGATTGTTGCATGTGTACATTTCATATACATCTAGGTGGGGAGTAGCCTCTGTAGGAGATATCCTATTGAGCGTGGCTCACCCTATACGGGAAAACATTTCAGGTGCGGGATACACACCGGTGGACGGCCTTCATTTGGAGCCTCAAGGGTGAAGAGAGGCCGGATTGTGGCCTTTAACCTTGGTTTTGTAAAATATTTGGTAAAACTATATTTTGGGCATGTAATCATATGCAAATGATTGAAATAGAACTTGTATAAACTATGTATGATGTACAAATGTATGTTGTATAAGTTTGAGTTGGTTTTGGAAAGGTTTGAAATGGATTGGAAATAAAAAATAGGTCAAACAAACAAATCTAGGCAAATCGTACCAGTACGCGTACTGGTATGATGTTGTCCAGTTGGCAAGCCATACCGATACGCGTACTCGTACTCTTTCTAAAAATATGAAATCTTGAAACTGATTGCCATACTTTCAACCTATGTTTCCCTTCCCTCCAATGATATCAATGGACCATAATGGAGTATGAATCATGGTATATTGGACCTTGATTAAATCCAATGAATAATTCAACTCGGAGTACAATTATGGGTTATGATCCCAGTTAGGGGATGCTATCACGCGGTGTTGGGTTATGTGGCATTCACGGGAATTTTGGTAGGTTGATGGGTTATCAACGGTTAATAAAGGACCCCCGAATTTTTGGGGCATCACACATTCAATATCACGAGGTTAGTGAACATCCAAGTCCATCCATGGTTTGTCAAATTAGTAGCAATAGAATAAGTTACCTCTGTGGCGTTTATTCCTCATTCGATCAACACTAGTCTAGGAGAGAATTATTGTTTGAATCTCTCTATGAATTCTTGTTTCATTAATCGAGAGGCTTCATCGAAGTTCTGCTTGAGATCATCATAGACATCCTCAATTCGAGTTCTTTTCTCTATTTGTGGTGCCATCTCAACAATGACCCGTAAAAATCTGGGTCTCATAGATGTGGATTCATGAAAAAAATAATGAATCAACCTTAGATTTAATAGGAATAAGCTTAGAAGAGTTTGGGAGGATAAGGTGAAGATATATAAAGGCTTGGGGCGTGAATTTGGGAAGATTCTAAACCTTGTTGGAGTTTGGGAAGATTTTGCTATAGAGCTTCATGCTCATCCCCTACAAATTACATATTTTCAGATTTTGTGCTAGAGGAGGAGATTTGAGTTGATGCGCCAACACATTGGGAAGCACCACCCGAAGGGAATCTAGACCCCGAGGTGGACCTCTAGAGACATAGCTTCTTTTGTACTAGACTTGAGAATTTAGAAGTCTAGTTTTCTTTCGTATTTCCGCTGCAAGTATAATTTAATTCCTTTGGGATGTAAATGCCACAGTTTGACATATTCTTTTGATATTGTGGTCATAGCTTGGCTTATTCTTTTGGAATGATCTTGTTACTTTTATATATGATGAATGAAAAATTTATTATTAATGGATTTATTTAGTGCTCTCATGATGTGAAAGGTGATTAGCATGTAATGCCGACCAGGGTGGTATTTGGGGCATTACATAGCAAGTCTTACAAACTGAATTTTTCAATGAATTCTTGCCTGTACACTGAACCAGTGCATTGAGATGTCAAATCATGAATTTTTTTGTGAAAGAGGGAGAAAATTTTTACCAGTGTTGGGAGAGATTTAAGGATCTTCTCCGAACTTGCTCACATCATGCATTCTAGAGTTGGACCCTAGTTGATTTCTCTTATGATGCCCTTCCCTTTGCATTGCGTCATTTTGCAAAAATGATGGCCTAGAAAGAATTCATGGGAAGGTTTCGATGAGGCATTTGAGTTTTTTGATACTATTTCTAGGAGTTCCCAAATGTGGGACTCATCCTCAACAAACATTGTTAAAAATAGTCCATCAACATCCCATGGAGGGAAATATGTGTTAAAAGAGGATGATGATTTGAGGGCTAGAATGACTACTTTGTCTCGATAATTAGAGGCTCTAGAGATGAAAAAGTTCAATGAAGTTTCTATTGTGTCTCCAACTGACCTATTGCATGAAATTTGTGCGTTGTCCACGGGGAAGTGTCCTACCATCCCAGCATTTAAGGAAGTCTTGATGGAATAGTCCAATGCTATTTCCAATCCATATTATGAAACCTATAATCTAAGGTGGTGGAATCACCCGAACTTCAGTTGGAGAAACACAGCGTCAGCAACCAAGTCCACCTCCACCACAACCTTAGGCTCAACAACCATATTAGCCTTACCAACCCCCACACAAAAAAAAAAAAGTCTAGAAGATACCATGAATCAGTTCATTCAGATTCAAATGAGCTTCAATACACAGTCCGCCCATGTACTTAATAATTTCAAAGCTCAAACATCGCAAAATATTGAGGATATTAAGAGTCATTCAATCAAATTGACCCATTTTGTGAGTACAATAAAGAAGGATAAATTTTCATCTAAACCTAAACCTCCACAGTGTCAAACTCAGGCTAACGTCATATCTTATGAACCTTCTCATAGCCAAGTTGAAGCAATTACCACATTGAGGAGTGGTAAAATGATTGATAAAACCATTAAAGCCAAAACTCTTGAACCAATAGCTGAGTCAATCCCTATCAATGAAGCACTTAAGTCTGAACAAATTATTTAAAAGGAAATAGAGTTGGCTAACGAAAAATACAAATCAAATCCTCTTCCTTTGCCTTTTCCTCAACAAGTCAAGAAACCTCAACCATTGAACAATCATGCTGAAATTTTTGAGTTGTTTAAGCAATGAAGATTAACATCCACCTGTTGGATGCAATCAAACAAGTCTCATCATATGTTAGGTTTTTGAAAAACCTTTACACAGTGAAAAGAAGGATCAATGTATAGAAAATAACATTTTTGACTGAACAAGCCAGTGCTATAATTCAACACAAGACCCCACCAAAGTACAAAGATCCTAGGAATCCCATAGTTTCATGTACAATTGGAAACTTTAAAATTGAGCAAGCTTTGCTTGATCTTGGAGCTAGTGTTAATTCACTCCCATATACAGTCTATGAGTAGTTAGGTTTGGGTGAGTTAAAACCCACAAATGTCATATTGCAGTTGACTAACTGATCTATGAAAATTCCATGAGTTGTTGATGATGTTCTTGTTCAAGTTGATAAATTCTATTTTCCTTTGGATTTTATTATTTTGGATACACAGCTTGTTTTGTAGGTCACTACAGAAATTCCTATCATTTTAGTTCATTTATTTCTTGCTACATCTAATGCTTTTATTAATTGTAGAAATGAAATCATGAAACTTTCATTTGGTAATATGACATTAGAATTAAATGTGTTTGATTGCTAAACAGCCCGGGGAGGTGGAAGATTTGTACGAAGTAAATTACATTGATTCATTGGATCAAAGTCTATTTGAAAATTCTTATTGTAAAAGAGAGTCGCGTGCATTGTTAGAGTATGTAAATAATATTGAGTCCGTTGTAAATATGTCTACTATCAAAGTTGAAACCTCTCCCAACTAACTTAAAATATGTCTTTTGGGGGGCAGATGAAACTTAGCCAGTGGTGATATCTTCAAAATTGTTAGAGTTTCAAGAAATTCAATTGATAAGGGTCACAAAAAATTATCAAAGTGCAATTAGTTAGACGGTAGCCGATATTAAGAGAATAATTTATCTTCTCTGTACTCATTGTATATATTTGAAGGAAGACTCAAAACCATGTCACACCACGAATTTCCACAAACACGGGGAGTGAGTGAAAAGGAAGAAGAAAAGTAAATGAAAGTTCATTAGGTTGGATAAATTGAGTTTTCATTCATTTCCCACGTTTTCCCATTTTTTTTACCAAAGCTTTTCAAGCCACTTTCCTTCAATTTTTTAGCCTATTTCTTCAAGGTTTCTAACTCCTTCCCCCCCCCCCTTTGACATCATTCCCACCTATTTGAAAGGTGTTTTACACACTTAACAAGTCTTTTAATTTTTCATAAAATTTCAACATAACCTCCTGTGTTTTTCAAGCCTTTTTTTCACCTAATATTTACAGTACTTCGTATGTATAAGTATATTACAACCCACCCTCACTCAGTGACCACAATCCATATAAATTAAACATACATCCCTTGTTTTCAACATACACGTCCAGTTTTCTCAATATACACATATGATACTCATTAAATAAATATATCCTACTTATCAATTGGGTTTACACTCTTCACTTTAAAATGGCTCAAGGCCTACAATCCACTACTTTTCTAAATTGAAATACAAGTGATTTGGACTTATGCCCATACATAAAATTATGACCCAAGGGCCAAATATTCATTCAAGTCCCTTTCCTTTCATTCCTTTAAGACTTCCTCAAGTCTCAAGTACCAGGAGTCTCATTTATAACATGATATCCCCCGAATGGGTCAGCTCAATTGCTAGTATGACCAAATGCTAACGCTAGGAATAAATTTAAGGTGTGGCATGTGCAAGTGTACATTTTAAAAGCTACAACCCCATAATCTCTCAATGCTATGCAATTTCAATATGCATGACACACACATGCAACTCTATGCCACCAATATCTCGCTTCACGGTCCTCCCTCGTCAGCCCGCAAGTATTGTCATTGACCATATTTTGGGTTTTTTACCATAGGATATGCACCATCATAATGCATAGCACCAAGTACTCAGCCCACGTCATGTTTCTAAGGATTCATGCATGTCAAGATTCCTTGATTTTTCTCAATGTAAATTCTATCGAACATTTCATCAACACATGGCGTATAACTTATAATATGTCTCATTCATAAAGTAAAATATAACTTCAAATTCATAACACTTTTTCTGCATGAATGTGAGTCACAATTCAATGAATTAAACAAATGATCAAGTTTCATGTTCATTACTTTCACAATTTCACAAATAAAATACAAATACACAAACTACCAACTCATGGAATAAATCATAACTCTCAAACCACAAGAGTTTCTCTGCATGAACATAAGCTAGAATATAATAATTCAACACATATGGAAGGTACACCTTTATCATAGTAACAAATTGTCAAGAAACTCAAAGAACACAAAATTACCTAAACTACTAACTCTAAATTTTCAAAGCAACTACCACCTAAGTGATTTTCTAATATCAAGTAAACACCTAAATCATTCAATCAACACATAAAAAGGCAAGAAAACTTAAATCTATTCCTAACTTAGCAAAATATCATACCAAAAATGGTTTTTCTCAAACTGAGGGAGAATATATTTCTTTTTGAGAGAAACAACTTTCTAGAAGGAATTCTTGCAAGAATCTTGGCCTAGGAATGTGTTTTGGTGGCTTGAAGCTTGGAGAAC
Source organism: Ilex asprella (assembly GCA_023539305.1). Classification (NCBI taxonomy): domain Eukaryota; kingdom Viridiplantae; phylum Streptophyta; class Magnoliopsida; order Aquifoliales; family Aquifoliaceae; genus Ilex; species Ilex asprella. Next base: position 29,764,130 of record CM042193.1, on the reverse strand, counting down.
CTAGGGTTTTTCTTCACTTTGCCCTTATGAATCCGCCACCCCGTTACACTACAACCCGTCCTGAAACGCCTCAATTCGATATTTTTCTTTAACCAAAGTTCTTAAAATTATTTTAAATAAAAATTTTCAAAAAAATAAATTTTCGCTTGTGACCGGGTTTGGCCAGTTCCACTCGAGATGCCATTTTGGCCCAATTTTTGAAACTATTTTTGTTTAAGTTTAAATTTACACAGTATGTGTAATTTAATATTTTAAGCATGTTTCTCTTCTATGGCATACTCAAATTATGCTCCTACACATGACTTACACCTAAATGATGTGAATGTAGTGCCCTACCTACAAATGGTGCATGAATAGTGCCATGTCGACAAAACCAAAAATTTATCCTCATTTTTTAGATCTCTACAAACCATCTTGAAAGCCACAACATAGATTAAACCCACATATTAAAGAAGTGGTGAGGACTAAAATACTTAAACTATTAGATGCAGGAATCATATACCTCATCACTGATAGTAAATGGGTCAGTCTCGCACAAGTAGTACCCAAGTCACGGTAGTGAGAAATCAAGAAAATGAATTGGACCCTACGCGTATAGTCACCAGTTGGCATATGTGTATCGACTATCAGAAGTTAAATTCTCTTACCAGAAAATATCATTTTCCTCTACCCTTTCTAGACCAAGTTCTTGAGAGGATAACTGGACATGCATTTTATTATTTTTTGGATGAGTACTTCGGCTGCAACCAAATTGAAATCGCAATTGATGGCTAGAAAAAAACTAATTTTACATGTATTTTTGGCACTTTGCTTATGAAAGAATTTCCTTTGGATTATGTAATGATCCAGCTACTTTTTAGCGTTGCATGTTGAGTATTTTTAGTGACATGGTGGAACAATTTTTAGAAGTTTTCATAGATAATTTTTCTGTATATGGTGATTCATTTGAATTGTGTCGAGAAAATCTTTAAAAAGTCCTCACTCAATGTGAGGAGACAAATATTTAAATTAGAAAAAATATCATTTCATGGTTATACTAGGTCTTGTCTTAAGTCATGTTGTTTCTGCTGAGAGAATTGAAGTTGATAAGTCAAAAATTGATTTGATGGAAAATCTCTCCACCAAAGTCTGTAAAAGATGTTCGATCATTCCTAGGTCTTGCAAGATTCTATAGGATATTCATAAAATATTTTAGTTTAATAAACAAACCTATACGTAATTTTATGTGTCATGATATATTATTTGATTGGAATGATGCATGCCAAAAAGCTTTTGATACACTTAAAGGCATGCTTATTTCTGCACCGATTATGCAACCTCCTAATTGGTCTTTGTCGTTTGAACTTATGGGTGATTCTAGTGATTATGTTATAGGAGCTGTGTTTGGACAAAGGAAATATAAGAGACCTTATGTGATTTACTATGCAAGTAAAACTTTGAATGGTGCATAGATGAATTATTTCACAACAGAAAAGGAATTGGTTGCTATAGTATTTGATTTAGATAAAATTAGATCATATTTAGTTGGATCCTCAATTGTTGTGCTTACTGATCATGCAGCTTTGAAATACCTGCTCAAAAAGAAAGATTCTAAGTCACGTCTCTTTCGATGGATACTTTTACTTCACAAGTTTGATATCATTATCAAAAATAAGAAGGGAGTTAAAAATATGGTAGTCGAGCATCTGTCAAGGTTGAATTATGATACAAAAGAGGAGCCAGTACCAATCAAATAAACTTTTCCAAATGAGAAACTGTTCACAATAAACTAGGTACCACGATATGCAAATATTGTCAATTACTTGGCCACTGGTACCATTCTTTTTCACTATACCTGAACTGACAAACAAAAATTTTTAAGAGAGGTATACAATTTCTTTTGGGAAGATCCCTATGTGTTCAAATACTGCAAAGATCAAATTATAAGACATTGTGTACTCAATCATGAAATTGATCAGGGTTATTTCTTTTTGCCATTCTGAAGCATGTGATGGGCATTTTTCTTCCAAGAAAACCACTGCTAAGATTTTTTAGTGTGAATTTTACTAGCTCTTTTTAAAGATGTACATTTTTTTGTCTAAACTATGACAGGTGACAAAGGTTGGGGAGTATTTCAAAAAGAAATATGCTGCCCTTGGACCCTATTTTGATTATTGAAAATTTTGATTATTGGGACATTGCTTTTATGGGATCATTCCCTCCCTCCTTTGGATATCTGTACATTTTTTGTTGTTATTGATTATGTTTCCAAATGAGTTGAGGCAATCTCATGTCGAAATAATGATCACCATACTGTGGTTAGATTTTTAAAAGAAAATATTTTTTTCGATTCAAAATTTCTCGAGCTATTATAAGTAATAGGTGTACACATTTTTGTAACAAATCTTTTGAAAATTTAATGAGAAAATATTTGATTTCACATAAAGTATCTGCCCCTTAGCATCCTTAGACAAATGGACAAGCTGAATTAGAAAATTGGGAGATAAAGGATATTTGGAAAAAAATAGTTAACCCAAACCGCAAAGATTGGTCCTTGAAGCTTTGGGAAACCATATTGCTTACAAAATCATTTTGGAAATGTCTCCTTATTGGCTGGTTTATGGCAAACCATGTCACTTGCATGTGGAATGTAACAATCAGCATATTGGACAATTAAAATGATGAAGTTTGATATAAACAAAACAAGTGAATCCTGCAAGCTTCAAATTAGTAAATTGAAAGAGCTGAGAAATCAAGCATATGAAAATATAAAAATTGTCAAAGTCAGAATGAAGATTTTCATGATAAAAATATTTTGCGGAAGTCCTTTGTTCCATCCCAAAAATTCCTATAATAAAACCCGAGGCTCCATCTATTTCCTAGAAATTTGAGGTCTAGGTTGACGAGTCCATACATTGGTAAACAAGTATTTGAACATGGGGCAATGAAAATTGAAAATCAGTCAAGTGGAAAATTTTTTAAAGTGAGTGGTCAAAGACTTAAGCCATTTTATGATGGATTTGTTCGAAATGTGAATTCCATTAAGTTAATGGATCAAAAATATTTGTACTGAAAATCTATTAGGTGTACTTGTTTATATATAGTAGTATAGATTGTTGTTTGTTTGTTTTGCGTATTAGTGTTTTGCACTATGGATGTGTTTTGTTTCCAGACCTATTTATCATTAGTCTTTACCCTTTACCTTATATTGATATACATTGAGAAAAATGTTAAATTTAGGTTAGGAGGAGGGAATAATCCATAACTGTCTTTGTGACTGGCAAATGTTAAATAACCGAATCATGAGTCTTTGTTTGTTTGTTTGTTTTTTTTTCAACAAATACTCAAAAATTTTCAAAAAATAGGATGAAAAAATCTTTTGATTTAGCATTGGTGTGTTACGCACATTCCTAATGGATGTGCACCATTTGATAATGATAAAGACAAGATGGGTTAGAAAAAAAGATTTAATTGAAAATCAACCAAAACCCTTGTGCGAAAAAGTTCATATGCTAAGCGTTGGACGCCGGTATTGCTTTTTATAAAAATAGTCTGTTCGTGAACCAGAACAGTTTGCCTTCCCTTGCAGCAAATTTTTCAAAAAACCAGCAAACCCAAACTGCCTTCTCTCCATAAATAAGACATACTACAACTAGTTTTTTTTCACTAAACCAAGATGTGTGAGGTGGACCCCTTCTACCTTCAGTCTCACTGTTTTCTCTCAATTCTCATGTCTCGTATTGAATCTCCAACTAGGGAATTTATTTTAAATTGCATCTCTTAACTATCACATTTTTCAGAGTGAACTTTCAATTATGGTTATTGGTTTCACAATACCCTAATTGTAAGCATTGAAAACATGTATTTTACTATACATAAGGACTTTTTCCTCCAAAACATTAAGAACATTTAGTTCCGGAGGTGTGTATGAAACCAAATAAAGTAGTTGAAGTAGTAAAGCGAGACACCCAATAGTTAAAGGACCAAATGAGATCGGGGCCATTGTTGAAATGAAAATTTTTCTTTAGCCATAATTTTTACATTCCGTTTAGTTTGATAGAAAATTGGGTATATGAAAAAGGTAGTGTTAGATCACATATTGTAATTGACTAATTTTGTGGAGTCCATTATAAATCTCAACCTTTTTCATGGTCATGATGCTATCAAGTTGAAGATCTGAAAGTATCATTGAAGGGAGGAGATCAAGTGTCAAAGTTACAACATTCAAACTTCGTGTGCACCTTCATACTTAAGACAAAGATAATGATCTAGACACCTGTGATGAACCTTTAGTTATTTTAACTTAGTATGATTAGGATAAAATGGAATTGAAAACAATCCAAGTATGCCTTCTAGGTGTTGTGAAAAGAAAATTTTTCCTAAACAATTTTGTGTTTTTAAAACATAGATTGAGCCATTATCGAACCCCTCTTGAGCACCACCCTATAATGCTCAAGAGGACAAGTTTTTTAATTGATTTTTTACTTTAAAAACCGATAGGGACCGATCTATGCTTGCTAGTATTCACTAGAGAAATCTCTTTATGACTTAGGAAATAAAATAGAAAAAGGCCACTGAGGGAGCACATAGCTTGATCTATGAGAACGCTCGAGTGATCCTTCATGGTAGCTCGAGCAGTTAGTATTCCTAGTCAAGATTGAAACATGATTTTCATAGTGACAACTGCCCTCCCGTTGATCCAGTGATCATACATGAATCTGAGTTTTCTTGTTGACCAAGACTACCCTTATTTTAGACCTATAAATAAGGGGAGCCTTCCCCACAATTAGGTTAAGCATCTTGCGAGATTTCTATGCGAGAAAATCCATCTTCTACCTTGAGAGCTTCAACCACTAACCTAGATCCCTAAGATCCAAGGCTATATCTAGAGGTTCTACCTAATCTCACAAATTGGAGTTGAAAATATTGATTGTTTGACAAACTCATTGGCATGTGCATATCGAAAATCGTTAGTATGCCCATGATTGCTTGAGGCTTAGAAGAAATGTGCAACGAGGAGTCCAAGTGAAGCAACGCAAGACGTCGAAAGAGGACCTTTGGAGGAGAGACAACAAGGAAATGAGCATCTATCCATGGTATTGATTCAGGTATAAGGCTTTTGTACTTGATTGTTGACTTTGTGAATAATGGATTAGGTTTGGTTGAACCTTGGTAGTTCCTAGCAAATTTTTCCAATTAGGGTTTTTCGCATCAATAAATTGTTTGTATTCATATTATTTACTTGCATATACATTTGTGATTTTTTGCACACATGCACACTATATGTTTGTATGAATGATTGTTTGACATCTATTCTGTAAAATTCGAGAAATTTAAAGATTTAATAAAAAGGGTAATACGATAATTAAGTTGTTTAAGCACGGGTTAAAAACTTAAATTTTTACATAACTTGGATGAAGAAATGGACTTCGCAGTTGAAATAGTCTCGTAAAATCGATTTGGGCATTCAATTTTCATTGAATTCTAAGAAAGTAAGAATTTTCACGCATTACGAGACAAATCAAGGATATGCGATTAAAATTCCAACAACTCGGATTTATTCACGGGACCCATAATATAATTAAAAGGTTATTCAACTTATTTTTTCCAAATAGACAAGTGGCAAGTGGTGATTGACTTTGGGAGATTTTCAACCAATGAAAAGATAACACATGGCACAATATACACCTAGTATAAAAAGGGGCCAAAAAGTGGAAAAAGAGTCTTCCACTCCACCATTTTGCTTGGCCAAAATGTGAGAAAGAGAGAGAGAGAGAGTGCAAGCCCAATTTCTTCATTTTTTTCTTCCTTCTTCTTCAAATCTCACAAGATCCAACTGTTGGATCATTAAACACCAAGAACAAAAGTCGTTCTACTCGCCGAGAGCTATGCGTTAACTCCAATTTCACCCATTTTTCACCAATTTCAGAAATCAAGGGTTGGGACTAGGGCTTAAGGAAGGCTTGCAGAGGCTTGTTTTGGGCATTCCTAAGGATTTTTCTTTCTTATTCACGATACAAAAGGTGGGTGGTTCCCTTCTATTTAGATTTCCTTTTAAGCCAAGGTTGCATGTGAGATGTGTTTGAGTAAATATATGTTAATCACATGATTAGCTCATAACTAGTGTAACTAGTGAGTTAAGTAGAATCATTGAGCATGTTGTCTAATTCCTACTTGAATTAGGTTGTTGAACATGTTTCTTATGTGAATATTGATGGGCATGCTAAGTGTTTACAATTATGCGCCCTATGTGTTTGATAAAATGCCTAAATGTATTCAAGCATGTTATTTGAGGTAATCAATGTATATAACGTGTTAAGTGATATCTTGGAATGCCCTTATATGCTTTAATGCTATAAGTGACATTGGGTTTTTAATTGAAATGCAATCGTATATACATTCCATGTGCACGAGTTAAACATCACATCCACTAGACATTTGGCATGGTTGTAAGTGTTGTGCATGAGTTTACTCAATCACCACATAGGTGAGTTGATGGGTGGGACTCGGAAAGATTGGACCAAGTTCTGATTGAGTCTCACGGAATATTGCATGAAAATGTGTCGGAGTTTAGTAAGAAGGGATAAATGCCCCCTTGGGTGCAAGGTCTGGTTTGGTTGGTCACAAACTAGCTAGTGGTGTAACGAGTCAATAAAAGTGTGTTGGTGTACGCAGAATGTGGGCAATATGTTCTCAAAATGTCATGTCGATTTGATAGCCCGTTGGTGGAAGTCTTAGAATTACTTACCCAAAAAAGATAAGGTAATAAATGAAAGGTCATTGGGTGTATATATTTTTCATTGGGAATGTTTTTCAGGTATTGCGCACGCTTTTGCAGATAGCCCTCACATGGGTCCACTTTGATGACAAAGTTGAGCTCGGGCTCCTTTTTTTTGGATATATAGAGTTTAGGTCCCAATTGTAAAATTGATAGTTTTGTAGTATTTTGAATTATATAACATTGTATAATTTTTGTAAAGGCTTGTATATGGGACTTAATGCAAACTCTTCTTTTGATTTTAATGAATGATTTACATTTGAACTTGTTATTATTGTCTAATGCGTGGAATGTATTAGATGTGTATGTTAGACCTTGGAAGGTCAATAGAAATTATTTTTGAGATAGGTTATGTTTAGAAATATTTATCCTTGCTAATTCATAATTAAGAACACATACACATAATCTATCCAACAATACACAAATTCGGAACTTTTAGGAAGGCTCACATTGTATGATCTAGTGTACATTTTCCCCGTGTGCATTTTCATCTCTCTCTCTCTCTCTCTCTCTCTAGCCATGCGATGGACAATCACATGCAATTGGATCTAACTCAACATTTCCTTTATTTCATAATAAAGGAAAAAAATTACTTAATATGAGATTTTTTTTTTGTAAAAAGAAAGACATTTTGGTAAATTACCTTAAATTTTCATTATTTTTTCTTTTCCTCCTTTTTCCTCTATTACCTTTTTGTCAACTCGCTTTTCTCTTAAATCCCTAATAACAGAACATTTATTCCTCAAACTTTTCACCCATCACAAAACACAAAAATGGAAAGATTGTTACTTTCCTTTAAGACTGGAAAATCGAGGTTTTCCCCAAACCCAGACCCCTCAAAACTTATTTCCCCAACCCAGTCAGTTTTCAACTTAATTCTCAAATCCAGCTTCTTTTTAAAGACGTCATTCCAAATGACACCTTCAGGTGTAAAAACGTCATTTGGAATGACGATTTGAAGTTTAATTTTTTTTATAAAAGCGTCATTCTAAATGACGTTTTTAAAGTCGTCATTTGTAATGACGTTTTATAACATGACTAAATTTAACGGCAGTTAACAGAGTTAAACAAAAAATAAAGGGATGAAAACGTCATTTAAAATGACGTCTTATACAGAATGACGTTTTGTACCCCTTAGCCTTTTACAATGAAGTTTTCTTAGACAATAATCTCCAACCACCAACTTATAAATAAATTTCATAAAAACTAATAACACCACCTTATATCTCACATAATGATTAACCAGATAAAAAAATTAAATAGATTTTAGAATTTAATTCCCTTTTCATAATAATTTTGAACTAATTATATAATTGAAAATAAAAATCATAAAAACATAATTTAATTTCATATATTGGAATATAATAATATATTTGTAAAACATATATTTAATAAAAAAAATTAAAAGCGTGTTTTAAAAGTAACTTGTATATCTGTTAGATGTGTGTATTTAACCCATGCTTTACTAAATTGATTAAAAAAAATTCAATATTATAATCTCACTTCCCACGTCATAAAAGCATCCCAATCTAGAGGAGCTTTTCTCCAAACTCAGGTGGCCCTAAAAGTTTATTTCCTAAACTCTGCATTTTTTAAAAAAAACGTCACTTTAAATGATATTTTAAAAAATATTTTTTTTGTAGAAATTTGTTTTGTATATGTTAAAAAATTATGTATTCCAATTTTATGTTATAAGTTCATCGAATATTTATAGTTGACCTACAAAAGTGTGCAAAACTAAAAAATATAGAAAAAGATATTTATACATTAAAACAAAACCAAGTTATTACATGTCACTGTAAGAAATACAGTCTGTCAATATTTTGGTTTATGTAGAAAACAACATAGCGGGTTGCCCAGTACACATAAACTCGATGGAATAAAAGTGTCAGACGCATCATCACTTATATTGGAATAATCAAAAAACAATTGTATCTGAAAGTAGTAACGGATCCTCCAAAATTTGAATCTCACCATAATCAGGATCGAAATGCTCAATTTTTGCATGGTCGATTGCATGCAAACAATCAAGTCTATGCTGCATTTGATCATTTTCACGTTGAAGTCTTGCTATGATCTCGTTATGGTTGGTAGAGTTTTGTGGATCATATATATCAACCGAACGTGTCTTTGGTACCATTAATCCATGTCAACGACAATATACTTCAAGCTCACAACGTTTGTCATATAACTGTCGCCATCTTGGCATGGGTTCGATACGAACACTCAGAGGCGAAAAGAGATTATTTATTCTAATAAATAAAGAGAAATATAGAAATTTCCTAATGCAATATGGATCACATGAATTTTGATAATAGTTTTCTCATTATAAGCATATTCTATTATCATTTTGATGTGATGCAACTTATTGGTCCAACATAGTTAATTATCAAATGGAGAGTTAATCACATACATAAGTGTTACTTTTGCAAACGAACACACTTGCTTAAATGAGATCAATGACCGAAGGAAAAAATAAAAATAAAACCAATTGCAAACTTGGGTTAAAAATGTGGATTACATCAAAGAATATTGTTAGGGTTTTTTTTTTTTTTTTTAGGGTCATTGTTAAAGAATTATTAGGTTGATAAAAATTGGGATCATATTAAGTAACAAATTGAGGTAGAACTATTGGGACTATAATGACTAATCAAAAATATTCAAACCAAAATTATGCAAGCGCTAAATTAAAATAAAAATCAAGGTTCAAAAATTTCATTTCGCCAAAAGTTTAAACAACCTTTAAAATTTTTATTAGCTTTCAACTATCTTGCACAGTAAGTGGAGGTTGTGGTTTTGTACCTTGAATAGATTTATGGTGATGTTTATTGAAGAGATGGGCAGCTCAAAGCCGTTAGAGGGCGTCTGATGAGATTCTCATTTTTTGTCATTGCGACATCATTTTTGTGTTTGGATGATAATATTACATTGGTTATTTGATAGTAATATTATTTTTGCTTTTCTGATCGAGATCTATGTTTAATACCTAGAAAATAAATATATGTTAAGTCAATTCCTATAGCATCATTTTATTTTATCTTTTGGTGGTATTGTTTATAGATGAGGTGCACTGTCATTGTTGTTCAAGAGAGCGCTCTATGTCGCTTATGGCATATGCTACCACCCAGCCCGAATTAGGTAAAAATGAGGTATGGAACACTGGGAAGCAAATTAAACCTGTTGTACAATTATGAATAATGATGCAATGTATTACACAAGAAGTGGCAATAATTAAATTGTTGCACCTACCTTGTTCATATTTTATATACTAGTTGGTGCACACATGCATTGCACGTGAATCTTTGACTAATGAGTTTTTTTTTTTTGAGTTTATTGTTATTTTTACAAAGAAGTATTGTATGGTCAATTATCCTTGAAAGACCATTCATTGAAACATAAACGCTAAAGCTTGAGTGTAATAGAAAAATTAATAACCTTAAGCTAGATTCTAATCTAAAAAAAGGTGATATTTATTCTTAACAGGTTTGGAATGACAATAATGGACATTCACTTTGACATGGCCCTCTTTCTTGATATAATAGTCTTCTCCTCAAATTTACAATTTTTAATTTAATTCATCCAAAAAAGAAAAAAACATAACTTTCTTTGGCTTTTGCCTGTTAATGAGTTCTAGCTTAACCTTGACACTCTCTTCTTTACTCCAAGACCAAATAATCTTCATCTCATGCTAAATCAAAATACATAACTTAGAAAAAAGATTATCAGTGCAAGGGGTGTTTATGTAATAATAAATGGTTCATGATATACTTAAATCCAAAGGTGTGGTATTTTATAATGTAAACACTCCTATTCTAGTCCTCTTTCTCATCTAATATAGTTTAGTGCATTTCAATGTATCATCCATGAAGCCAAAGAATTATAAAATGTATCATGATTGTTCCAATGGAGTGTGAATGCTTCACAACAACCTTATGGACAAACAAGCAAAAATTGTAGATGCACTCAAAATCTTATAATTTGCCACAGTATATCTTTTACATTCCACTGTACCCACCAAAACAAAACTGCTTTAATAATAAAATTCAGTAACATTATAATTTTGGGAAAATACAAAAAATTAGGGTTTGCATTGCGAGATAAATATTCCTTTTTCCCTTCCTTATTTTGTATTTCTCCACTTTTATATAATGCATGCATGGTGACTTGGAAATAACAATAACAATTGCAAATTATAAGTGACAATTGAAATGATGACTATTTGTAAAATCCTAAATCTAGATTCATTTTTGGTGATAGTTCCCATTTTATTTAGAATTAATGAATTTGTAACTCCATATACTCTAGAACTATGTCAAGCCGTTAATATCCAGACACCACTATGTATTCTAAAAGCAATGTTCTAAAAGTAATTTATCAAACTTAAGATCATCAACCGATAATTTAATTAATCACACTTTAAGTCAAATGCACTCAAGTGATCATCCCATTGGTATAAACACACCAATTAACACAAAAAATATATACCCATATGTATATAAATTGAATAAGTTTTTCTACATGTCGGCAACCAAAAAGTTAAAAGAGACAAAAAAAAAAAAAAAGGTTTAACTATGAGCCTTAATGACCATACCATGAAATCTTGCCTTTAACCTCTTTGGATGGCAAAGTAAAAACTTTCTCTAATGAAGGAAATCTAATGATAATCAGATTATTAGGAATAAAATTCAAATAATCTCTAGTGAAATAAATTGTATCATATTATTCACATGATCTCTTGTGTTCAATTCAAGTGAAATAATGTTTTATTCAATTCAATTATTAAAAATAAAATTCAAATAATCTCTTGTGTTCAATTCAATTGAAATAATATTATTAGAAATAAAATTCAACCAAGAATGACAAATTCAAATAAACAGGTGGAATGCCACTTTCACTTCTACTGTTATTCCTTTCTTTTCCTCCTCTTGGGGTTTTAATAGATTTGCCCAAACACTACAAAGCCAAAGTCTTTGATTCAAAGTTCAATGGTTCACAAAACACTTGTCACAAACATATTTAGATCTGCAATAATATCAAACACAAACCAGGCAATAGTTTCACTAACAAACACAGACAAATTACGACCACCAAAGAAAAAGAAAAAAAGAACAAATTACCTGAGGAGCTTGATTCTCATAATCAATTTGGGGCAAAAATCGATTAAGGGCAAAAAACGATTTAAGGCAGTCGGTGGTGGAGGTTGTGCACGCAGGTGGAGGAGGTGGAGGAAGGGCTTGCTGGTGGCGACTGTGGTTGCTGGTGGATGTCTTCGTCGGACACTGTGGTCGCTCGTCGGAAGTTCGCTAAGACTCATTGAGGAGGAGGGAGCAATCGTTTGTCGGTGGAGGAGAGTGATGTTTGAAAAATGTAGACTGATCTGGGGAAAAAAATGGGAGGTAATGAACCAGTAAAGAAGTCATTTGGAATGACGTTTTCATCCCTTTATTTTTTGTTTAACTCTGTTAACTACCGTTAAATTTAGTCATGTTATAAAACGTCATTACAAATGACGACTTTAAAAACGTCATTTGGAATGACGTTTTCATAAAAAAAATTAAACTTTAAATCGTCATTCCAAATTACGTTTTTACACTTGAAGGCGTCATTTAGAATGACGTCTTTAAAAAGAAGTTGGGTTTGAGAATTAAGTTGAAAACTGACTGGATTAGAGAAATAAGTTTTGAGGGGGCTGGGTTTGGGGGAAAACCTCCTGGAAAATCACTCTTCTATTCTCCCTGCACCCCCAATTTTTTTACTTAGTTAGATGCTTTTAAAAAAATTTAATCGGATTGAATTAAATAAATTTATCATGTCAAGATTGTGTTTCCATGTTTATTACTAATTGAATTCATTTATTTTTCACTTCAATTGAACATGTTGCTTTTGTGCGGCGCTTGTTCGAATCGTGTTATAATTCAACCATATTCATACCTGAAAAGTAAAACCTAACAGTCAAAAATGGCACAGACAGCACAAATTCAACTCAAGACTGGTAGAGAACGGATTTCAAAGTCACAGGCTAACCACCCAGTTAGTTCTCCACCACCTCCTCATCTCCACATTCATATCTTCCAGTTTCGTTTCCAGCAGAGTTCTCTTCTCCTGTAAAGTCATGCACCGACACTGTTGAAATATCGATTCAGTTCATAAAGTCATTCAAATCAGTAGCATGCTAAGTGGGAACATCCCTTCCCAAGCTCGGCCATTCCAGAGATCTAACCACAGATATGACCTCAGTTCACGCTGCACACCAGGTGTGTATCTCTGTGTGTGTGTGTGTCTCTCTCTCTCTCTCTCTCTCTCTCTCTCTCTCTCTCTCTCACTTTGTTTATTTGTCGACCACAGCATCTTTTCGATACACAAACTGATACAAGTTTGACAAAATTTAGTAGCTACTGATCTTGTTGGATATTCCTGCATATATTTTCGATGAATACATTTTACATCATCGGGAATAAAAATCATCCAAACTTATTTTTCTAAAGATATATTATCTATCATGTTCACTACAACATAACAGACTCGGAAAAACAGGAAAAGGATTACATACATGCATGGAATCCAAAATTTATAATCTATTGGGCAAGAAAATATCGAATTAAAATCTCCTCCTCCTCGGTCTTCTAGTTGAAAGTTCAAATTGTAACGGTGAAAAAGGAGGCGGTATATCCATCCCGGAAACTTTTAGTTGTCTCTCCGCAAGTAAGTTATTCAGATACAGTGAAACTCTACAGAATTTGAGTTGTTAGATGCCGGGAGGAGAGAGAGAGCTCCTATACGGGGCAGTATACGTCAGATGCACAAAGAAGCAGTCCACTATTGCATAGGAGAATCAAGTCTATCCATTTAATAAACGTAAAACGGAGATCATTTCACTGAAATATTCACATAATTTTTCACAATGCTTGACAATTGTTTCTATTTGACAGATATACAATCCCCAGGGGAGAAAAGATTGATATTTCAGAACCCTAAGATTAGATCATCGCCCCATACAAAGTGGCCAGTTCTCTATTTCCTTTCATGTTTTACCTTCTCTTTCAGGGGAAATCAGCATCACACAAACCAACTTACTCGTCACTTCCTTTTCTGATGTTTCTCTCCATCATATCACCTCTTCTAGTCCTATCAGTGAATGGGGTGGTATTGTGTGATCCCACGCTTAGGCGGCAACTTTCTTAAAATGAAAAGGACGAGAGCTGAAGGTAGTATCTCCACCACCTGTAGAGGAGGGGACAAAGAAAACATAAATGGCATCGTCTATCTCACAAAATAAAGCATGACACCAGCTCACTACTTACAATTCATCAAATGTCATTTTGGAATGCTATCAACCAAAAAAGAGAGTGATTTTTAAGGGTTAAGAAGCAACACCTCCTCATCCACCCACCAGCTTACATCATCCCTATAGATCTAAGTTTTTTGAGATTCTTATTTTCACATATTTAGTCCATGTTCTTTTGTAATTTTTATATAAAAGTAAAATGCCAAGCATATGAAAGAGTATTCTACCAATTTAGCCAATGTTCGCTTTTCAGAATATCACCAAAAGGTCCAGTATAACAACAATATCATTTTGACATATAACAAATGAGATCCATGTCACTCATCAGTCAACTTTGTTGTTGCCTTCGTTTTATTCGACAGGTATAAGGACCAGCAATGAAAAAATAACTTACCAGGTAATATATGAAGCTCAGAACAGGATGATTCAAAACATCGAGGTCTGCAGCTTTATCAAATGCATTAAAGCACATCTGTATCGTGGTAACAATATAAAGAGACAGAAATCAGACAAGCCTTTATATCATGATACAGAAAAGCCTTCATCAAGAGCTTCAACATGTGTTTTTCATCATAAATTGATGTCATCCAAAAAGTACAGGCGAGACTGATCAATTAGCAGAAACATGACCTCAATTAGTGGTGGCAAATTCAATGATAATGATATTGACTAGCAAGCAAATACATGCAGGCTGGCATGAGCATGACATTGATGGATAGTGTATTCCTAAATAAGTTCTCAATTCAAACGAGCATTACCGTCCTTGTAACTCATAGTTTAGCACACATAAAAAAGCTGGTATTTAGGCAAGGTAGCAGCAACAAATGGACTCACCATAACTCCTCTAATGAGAAAACATGTAAAGCATATGGCAGTTACGTAGCCAACCTGAACAAATCAGAATACAGACAATCAATTGCACATACAAACAGGAAAACACATGCGGCCAAAAACTAGTGCACGAAAGATACACCTCCTGTAGCTTATTACGCCTCCCTTTTGATTCTACAGGAAAGCGCTGCAACATTAAGAAGAGCCTGCATGAAGATGATACAAAAGGTAAGGACTAAGAACATGAGTCCACAGGAAAGCACAAATATATATGAAATAGAATACCAAAACTCGGCAAACTACATCTAGAAATACAAATGAATAGTTCAAAACAAAGCTGATCCAAATGACCACAATGGATCTGTAACGCCCCAAAATACACCCTGGACGGCATTACATTCAATAACCATTCATACCATGAGAGCACTAAGATAAACCATTACTAAATAAGTCTTCATCACCATAATTCATAACAATTACATAAATATCCCAAAAGAATATGCCGTCATTGGCCTTTACATTTCCAATGAAAATTTACTATTGTAGCGTATCGGAAATGACAAAAGAAATCTAGACTATACAGTGTGTCCATAGTAGTATTCTA